>JBBPBP010009778.1:24451133-24498530 GCA_037974735.1 Cicer chorassanicum
TATATATATATATATACATTTTTTTTAAACTCTTTTTTTTTCTCTTTCTCAATTAGTAGACATTTTATCATATGACTTTTTTTTTTACCATTATAAATCACTACTGAGTTCTTAAAATCTAAAACTCTAATATAAAGTTAAACTCTAATGAGTTCATAATATCTAAATCAATCATTTCAAACAAATATCCCAACACGCTCACGATTCAATATTCACATCAGCCCCTCTAAACCAATATAACAACAAATCATTTTCTATCTTCTAAAAAAACAAGACATAATAAAACATGCTGTAAATTTGAAGTTATTTTAAATATTGAATAAAATCAGTAGTATAGAATTATTGTTAATTTATAAATCAACAAAAATTCAACTCAATATAAATTTTATAAAATAATCAAGAGTAATTCAAATAAAAAGTTATTTTCATCTTACAAAATAAGTAAATTTTAACTCCTTCAAAATGTCATTTAAAAATAATTCTAAGTTCTACCAACCTCTGATATTTAAGAATTACTATTGCTAATAATATGAATCATATAATTTAAAATCATGACGATCATTCTAAATTATTTTCAAAACCAATATCAAAACTCTACTCATATAGATACAACCATCAACACTATCAAGTGATTTAAAATTAACATTCACAATTTAAAATCGATTCTTTTCTTCACGCAAACCAACACAAAATCAAAATAAGAAATTTTTTTTTAGTCAAAATTAAAATTGTAAACATAAGAGACATAATTCCTATCAAACTCAAAGTTTAGAATGAAACATCTTTTTTTTTTTTCTAAATTGAGTTTCAACAAACATAATAATAATTTGTACCTAGTAAAAGTCAATACTTGAAGTTTTAAACATATAGTTCATACGGATATCAATGGTTCAATCAATTAGTTATTAGATCTAACACTTTAAACAGATTCATTTCAGGATTAAATATTTTAAATTGACTAAGGGTGAAAATGAAAATTTAAGACAACTAACAGGTGTATGACATTTGATAACTAAGATTAAATGAATGAGATTAATAACTTGAAACATCCAGGTGGTCAATCAGAATTATTATTTCCAACTATTCACATAAAACAAATGGGCCAAAATCATAGTTCGGTAGACAAGAAACAAGCAACAAGATCATTCAACAAGTAACCAACAAAATCTTGTCAACAATTAAAATTAACTCAAATTTTAACAAGTAATATCATGGTTTATTTACTCACTTAGGTAGGAACTTAGAATCCATAACACTCAGGGTAAGCAAATAATAAACAGTTAATTAGTAATCTCAAAAATATGTATAATAATCGTTTTGGCGTTGGTTTCACTCAAATCGGACTTACGGTGAAGAAAAATGGTGCAAAATAAGGAATTTCATAGACGGAGAAGTCATATATTTTAGAGAGAAATTGGGATGGTTAAAAATCTGGGAAAGTGTGTTTAATTGACTAGCTAGATGAATGAAACAACAAACTAAAATTTGGACGAAAACAGAGAAAGTTTTCTGAACAATCGTGAGACACCGACATCGATTTCCTATTTAATTCTCACTATTCCCGTTGCTACAGCCGCTGCCATGCCTTCCATTCCAGTAGCTCTACAACTTGTTTTGTTAGGTTATTACTAACCTAACCTATTGAACCAATTTTATTTCATTACCGTATTTTTTTATTTTCACAAAGCCCAATTAATTACACACTTATTTTAATTTATTTATTTGTAATTAAAATAATATTTTTTTAAATATCAAATTAAAATAATTATATTTTGAAAATAGTTAAAATGACAAAATAAATAAATATAACATCAATATTTTAAAAATAGATTAATTAAAGTAGTTAACTTTTTTAAAAATTACATATTACGAACAACAAAAACTCTAATATTCAAAATAATCAATATAATTATACTTATTTTACAAAATACTCATATTAAAATACTACCATCATTAGAGAATAGTCAAAATCACAAAATAAATAAATATAACATTACTACTTTATATTAATTACTAAATCATAATAAATATATATAAAATCACTATGTCATAACAAGTATATAAAAATGAAGGAAATCAAACACAATATATCACTACTATTTCGAGATAATTATTTATAAAATAAATAACTAAAAATAGAAAATAGTTATAAATAATTGAAATATAACTACGTGCATACTTAATATCAGTCAAACGCACAGAAAAATATTACATTAATTTGGTATAAGTATATACACGTAAAATCTTCTAAAATCTTATTCTTTAAAATATTACACTAAAATACTATTTAGAAAAATATATAAAATATAATATTTGTTATTTAGATTATTCATGTAGTCTAATATGTATAATAGTAACACATCATCTAAAGCACCCATATAACGGAAACTAATCATGAAATTTATCACATGTATTCTAAAATAACTTTAACACCAAATTAATTATTTAAAATTATAAAATTTTGGGTGTTATAGTTTGCACTACACAAGTATCGTACTTCGATGCACAATTAAACTAGGGAAACCTCTTTTTCCCTAGTATATGGAATGGAGGTTGTGCTACCCATTGAAGTGTAAATTCCTTTGCCAAGAGTATTAATGGAAGCCAAATTACAAGAGTCGGAATGGGAGCAAACCTTCTTCGATGAATTGAATTTAATTGAAGAAAAAAGGTTGGCGGCCTTACACCATAGGCAATTATACCAGAAAAGAGTGAGAAGAGCGTATGAGAAGTAAATACGTCGCCCATAACTCTAGGAAGGGGACTTGGTACTAAAAAACAATTTACCCATTCAAAAGGATTATCGTGGGAAATGGACCCTACTATGAGGGCCTATATGTCGTGAAGAAAGCTTTCTCAGGTGGAGCTTTGATCTTCACAAATATGGACGAATAAGATTTAGTCCTCCTTGTAAACTCAGATGTTGTAAAGAAGTATCCTAATTAAATAAAATATACGCTAGGTTGAAAACCTAAAAAAGCCAACCTTGGCAAAAATTAGGGTACAAAAAATGATAATAAATACCCGCGCTAGGTTGAAAACCTGAAAGGGTGACCTATGAAAAAAATTAGGATATAAAAAATAATAATAAATACCCGCTAGGTTTAAAACCTGAAAGGGCAACCTAGGCAAAAATTTGGGAACAAAAAACATAACAAATTAATACCCACTAGGTTGAAAACCTGAAGCAACGATCTAGGCGAAAATTAGGGTACAAAAAATAGTAATAAATAACCGCTAGGTTGAAAAATCTGAGAGGGTGACTTAGGAAAAAAAACAACAAAAACAAAGAATACATATTCCAAAAAGAGAATCTAAACAAAAGGAAAGGATCAACAATATGGATCGAATTATGGCACGAGAAATTTGTACACTCTAACTTTGAATTACTAATAACCAAGTCTGGTCTTCCACCCATTTCTTTTGTTTTATCTTATGTATAATCTTTTTACGATAAATATTGAGTCTCAAATATTAATATATGCTTTTGTCATCTTGCTTTATGATTTAACCCTCTTTTCCAAACGCATCTTATGATTATCATGTACTAAGAGGTAAAACATATACCATACCTCGATATAATGAAATGCGATAGATTTGAATATAGTATAGGGTGTTTAGGGTAGAAGGCAGATGACAACATGAGATCAAGGTTAAGATAACAACAGTTATTCTTCAAACAAACAAAAAAGAGATCAAAGATATCAAGTTCAAGAAAAACGTATATATGCCCTTCTCATTCATGATTTGAATGATCGTGTCCAATAAAAATAATAATAAAAGCCAACACATTCATTCATTCATTCATGACATTTCATAAATTTAAAATCGAGAAAACGACTAACATCTTAAATTCAGAAAAACGAATCGCACTCGAAGCCGAAGAAACAACCCGCATCTTAAAATCGGAAAAACAACTAGCACCCAAAGCCGAGAAATTTACTTGCATCTTGAAGCCAGGAAAACGACTTGCACCTAAAGCCGAGAAAATGACTCGTATCTTGAAGCCGGAAAAAATGATTCCCACCCGAAGCCGAGAAAACGACCTACATCTTGAAGCAGGGAAAATGACTCGCACCCGAAGCCGAGAAAATGACCCATATCTTGAAGCCAGGAAAACGACTTGCACCCAAAGCCGAGAAAATGATCAGCACCTTGAAGCTAGGAAAATAACTCGCACCCGAAGTTGAGAAAATGACTTGCACCCGAAGCTAAGCACAACGACCCACATCTTCAAGCCGGGAATACTACTCGTACTCTCATACAAAAATTCTTTTCGGAAAAAATTAGAGTTGTCATCTCTACTTATCCTTTACTTTGATTCTCACGTAAATTCTAAGTAATGAGGTGCAACTGGTTCCTGATTGCCTTTCATTCTTGTTCAAACGTTTCATTCCTTTCTAAAGCATAAAAAAAACGTATATAATTGAATGAAAAGAAATGGATTAATGGTAATAAAAATCAGTATAATGGTGATCAATTGAATGCAAAGAAACTGAAAATAAATGGATAAATGGTAATGAGTATAATGGTGATCCATTGAATGAAAAGAAACCGAAAAGAAATGGATTAAGAGTAATAAAAATCAGTATATTGGTGATCTATTCACAATTATTTTCTTGTCTTTTGTAACGTACGCCCAAAAAGTCTATAAATAGTCCACACCAAGAGGAGGGAAAAGAGGAAGGAGGAGAGCACTATTGAGTAAAAAAAAAAAAAGAATAACAGGAAAAAGTAGGGATGAGTAGACAATTTGAACTTCAAAAACAATCCAACAAAAATAGTTCAGCAGTAAGATCTCGATTTTCTTATCCTCCTCTAATTTTTTTCCAATTAGCTTCTTTGTATTGCATCCTTTTTTAAAAAACAATCGCAGTTTAGTTTTTCAGCAAAATAAACTCATATGCTAGGTTTTCATTTTTTAGTTTTGGCAACCCACATACTAAAGAAAACATAAATAATTGATGCTTATAAACCAATCACCAAGTAAAATGTAACATCCCAAATCAAAGGACTAAAAATAATTAGAATTTCAAATTTTAAAACATTCTAATTTATAGATTATTATGATTATATTATTAGTATTATTATTATTATTATTATTATTATTATTATTATTATTATTATTATTATTATTACTATTATTATTATTATTATTATTATTATTATTATTATTATTAGTATTATTATTAATACTCTAATTGTTATCAATAACCAATTTGCTTAAAATAAGATGACATTAGTAAGTTGTTTTGTTTGTTAGAGACTTATGAAGTATAATAGGAAGTTTGTTTTGTTTGTTTAAGGTTTATGTGAAATAGATAATAACAAACAAAGTTAGTATAACAACCTATTGTTATGTAATTACCTATTATTAAGGAGTCAAACAAAATCAAACAAACAACCAATCCTAAATGAACTCAATTTGTACTATTTGTAACAACCAAGAATTTAATGGGGCAAATATATGATACCTAGTCAAATTATCTTATAAATATTTAAATATAAATAGATAGAAAGAAGAAAAATACTACATTAAAAACTCAATAGAGAAAACTATGCCAAAATATAAAGAGGAGCAAAAGTACGGTTGCGGTTGCAATAAGGGTTAATAACAATTAACATATACAGAACATTTTTATCAAAGAACGCTTCAAGAGGTGAGTAATCACACCCTTTAAACTTTCATGGTACATTTATTTTGGGAATTTGAGATGGAAAAGAGTTAGATATTTTGAATGGTACTTTTCTATAAAATTATATTTTGTTGAGAATCTAACTCTATTAAAATCGGGATTTTATGAACTGCAATAATAGGTTATAAATTGATTTATTTACTATTGTTTGTTGAATTACTGTTGTTATGATTGTTTGAATACAGATTCTTTAAAAGATTGTTTTATGATATTTTCTTGAATGATTAGTATTATTATATATTCAAATAAAATATCATATTATAAATATATATATTCTTTAATAGACCGTTTTAATTATATTTTCTTGAATGATGGTTGTCATTATATATTCAAATGAAATATCATATTGTAAATATATATTCTTTAAAAGATTGTTTTATTATATTTTCCTGAATTATTGTTGTTATTATATTCAAATGGAATATTATATTATAAATATGATTTTATGAATATGATTGTTAAAAATATGAATTTGATTGTGTGTGCTGGAGATTGGGTCTTGTACCCCACATATTGATGAGTTTTAAACTTCACAAAGAGATGAGGTTTAAACTCCACACGGATGGGTCTTTGTACCCCATATAGATGAGTTTTAAACTTCACAAAGAGATGAGGTTTAAACTCCACACGGATGGGTCTTTGTACCCCATATAGATGAGTTTTAAACTTCACAAAGAGATGAGGTTTAAACTCCACATGGATGGGTCTTTGTACCCCATAAAGATGAGTTTTAAGCTTCACAAAGAGATTAGGTTTAAACTCCACACGGATGGGTCTTTGTACCCCATATAGATGAGTTTTAAACTTCACAAAGAGATGAGGTTTAAACTCCACACGAATGGGTCTTTGTACCCCACATATAGATGAGTTTTAAACTTCACAAAGAGATGAGGTTTAAACTCCACATGGATGGGTCTTGTACCCCACATATAGATGAGTTTTAAACTTCACAAAGAGATGAGGTTTAAACTCCACATGGATGGGTCTTGTACCCCATATAGATGAGTTTTAAACTTCACAAAGAGATGAGGTTTAAACTCCACATGGATGGGTCTTGTACCCCACATATAGATGAGTTTTAAACTTCACAAAGAGATGAGGTTTAAACTCCACACGGATGGGTCTTGTACCCCACACTGGATGAGCTAGTGCTCCACATGATGAGATAATACTCACTTCACGGAAGTAGTATATCTCCATATAACGATGAGACATCCTTGAATTGATTGATTTATTTTCTGCAGAATAAATGTGTATATTGGATTTATTTGATCATTATAGATGTGTATTATCATTAATTTAATTGATGAGTTTTATTAATTGATTGTCTATAATTGGTCATTATAGAAAAAATCTTAGTTATATTATATATATTTCTAAAAGAATATTTTTGGAAGAAGGCGGGTGCCATGATCGATTTTTCCGGTTACCGCGCCGGCTGAGAACAATGCTTGCTTTAAAAATGTGTGTATTATTCACTGGGATTTAGTATCTCATTAAAGTGTTGTTTTCAGAGACTGAGACCATCGGGGACGTCGAGAGTTGAGAAGTCATACTTCCTTTGAGAAGATTAATTTCCTTAGATTTGGTTAGTAGATCAAGAATAAGTAGACATAGTGTCTACATTATAGTTTATTTCGGAATTAGTTATTAAATGCCCAGATTTGAATATTTTGATTATTAAGGAATTTTCAACTATAAGGTTTTCATTTTAACGATTTTACAATATTAATTCTTTTGAGAACTTCATTATTTATTATAATACATTTTCTCTTATATAAATATGAAAACGTTTTCGTTATTACCTCAATTGTTATACCCACGTAACTAGGCGTTACATTTTGGTATTAGAGCCAGTTCGAACCTAGATCGGACTGTGGTGTGGGTTTACTTTATTTTTATTATTATTTTCTATTTTTATTAATAAAAAAAAATCAAATCTTGGGCTTATAGGATTGCTCGTTATAGTCATAAATTTTGTATGCTATTATGTTGGATATTGGGTCGGGCCAACCTAGTGGTTGAATGGTGGTCTGCATATTTATGGTCTGTAACAAGCGTGGGACGAATGACGAACTTACTAAGACTCTCCGCTTGATAGCTGCAACCATGGAAAATAGATGAAGACTCTCTGTCATTTGAGAGGACCCAATGTAGGATCGATAACAGTTGTAGACCCTCAATATGTTGGACTTTCTGAATTTCGAAAGAACAATCAACCATCTTTTTGAGGCAGTTCTGATCCAGTCGATGCACAAGAGTGATTGTCGAAGTTAGAGAAGACCTTTAGAATCATGCATTGTGCTGACACTCAGAAAGTGGACCTCACCGTTTATACGTCAGAGTTTGATGTTAAGCATTGGTTGAATTGTACTAGAGGAGGTCTGTTGACAAAACGAGTTTCTTTTGCTTGGGATAGGTTTAAAAAGTTATTTCTAGAAAGGTATATTCCCCACAATCTTCTTATTCGTCGTGGAGATATGTCAATTGTAGAGTATGTTCCCAAATTTTGAAGTTATATCAAGATACTCTTGCTATCTTAGGGACAATCCTCAAGACGAGTGCAAGGCGATCAAATTTGAGTAAGGACTTAAGTCGGAGCTGCAAAGCTTTAATTGGAATTCTAAGGATCTGTGATTATGCCACTTTGGTAAACAAGTCTAGGGTGGTTGAGAAAAAGATGCATGCGCTGGAAGTTGAGAAACCGATGGAGAAATGTATCTCTGGTGGAAAAAAAAACTCTATAGTAAGGACAATAAATTTCATAAGAATCTACACCCTTTACCCATAATTTCAAAGGACATGTAGAGACAAACTTCAACTAGTAAGAGTAAGAAATGTAAAAAGTGTGGATTCAATCATGGAGGTCAATCGTGTTCTACAGCACAAATTATATGTCTTAAATGTGGAAGGTTGGGCATTTTGCTAGATGTTGCAAGGGTGGGGGACAATCCCAACTTATGACTATTGATTGATCTTTGTTGGAATGTTTCGAGTCTACTTTAGCTTGCCATAAGTATTTAGTTAAGAGAGTTCAAGGATACATACTCTTATTTTCTTCAAAGGTAGAGGTTGAAGATAATTTAACTTTGATGATGTCTGTAGGTTGTGAGTTTCATGATATGTTTTCTAAATATGGACTTGAGGTCTAAGTACTGTCAAATTAGGGTTAAGAGTGAAGATATTCCTAAGTCAACTTTTAGGACAATATATGGACACTGTGAGTATGTAGTGATGCCTTTTAGAGTTACCAATGCCCCTGTTATTTTTATGGATTACATGCATCAAATTTTCAGATAAGTTTGTGGTGTTGTTCATATATGACATTCTAATCTACTCTAGGATCTTGGGTGAGCATGAGAAACACGTGAGGATAATATTGCAAATTTTGAGAGCTAATAACTTGTATGCAAATCCTAAGAAATATGAGTTATGGCTTGACGAGATGATGTTTTTAGGACATACCTTCTCTAGTAAAGGAGTAACATTTGACTCTATCAAAGTAGATGCAATATTAAGTTGGTTCAACCTAATTCAGTGACTGAACTAAGAAGTTTCCTAGGATTGACGGGTTACTATAGCAAATTTATAGAGGAACTTTCTAGCCTAGCCTTACCTCCCACCAAGTTGACTAGAAAAGGGAAAACTTTTTTTTGCGAGACTAAGAGTGTGAGGATAATTTCCAAGAGCTTAATGGAAGATTAATTTCAGCATCTGTTATAATGGATCCATCCATGAAATTTTTGGTTTATTGTGACGCTTCTAAAAATGGTTTAGGATGTGTTTTTATGCAAGAAGGAAAAGTGGTAGCTTATGGATCTAGAAAACTTAGGTCACACGAGGCGAATTATCCAACCCATTATCTTGAATTAGCAGTTGTAGTCTTTGCGCTTAAGATTTAGAGGAATTACTTGTATGGCGCAACATTTGAGGTTTTTAGTGATCATAAGAGTCTTAAGGATAAGATTTTAGAGGAAGCTCATAATAGTAAGTTCACGATACACCCATGAATAACTAAAGTGTATCAGGATTTGGGAAAAATGTACTGGTGGCCAGAAATGAAAAATGATGTAGCTAGCCTTATGTTTGTTTCTAGTGTGTTAGAAAGTTAAGAATGAACACCAAAAGCCTTTAGGATTGTTGCAACCTTTAGAAATTCCTGAGTGGAATTGAGAGAGGATATCTATGGATTATGTGATGGGTTTTCCTAAGACGTGTTTTAGATTGATTCCATTTGGGTGATAGTTGATCGAATGACCAAATGAGCTCATTTCCTACCAATTAAAGCAACCTATAGTTTAGATAGACTAGCTGACCTCTACATTAAGGAGATAGTAAAGTTACACGGTATTCCCACCTCTATAGTATCAGATAGGGATCCATGATTTACCTCTAGATTTTGGAAAGCCTTTCAGAGAGCTTTTGGTATTAGACTGAGTTTTAGCACAACTTACCATCCAAAGAAAGATGGTCAATCATATAAGACTCTTCAAACTTTTGAGGATATGCTTAGAGCTTGTGTTCTAGATGAAGATAGGAGTTGGGATTAGTATCTACCTCTATTAGAATTTTCTTATAACAACAGTTATCACTCTAGAATTGGTATGGCACCCTATGAGGCTCTTTATGGAAGGAAGTGTAGATCTCCTTTGCGTGGATGTGAAGTTGGTGAGAGGTCTTTGTTAAGACCTAATTTAGTGCAAGAGACCACTATTAGAATTCAATTGATTAGGGAAATGATGCATACAACGCAAAGTAGGCATAAGATTTATGTTGACAAGAGAAGAAAATAATTGGAATTTCAAGAAGGGACACATGTATTCTTGAGAGTCACTTCTGAGGGTAAAGTAATTGGAATTTCGATTTTATTATTCTTTGTAAGGGGTAAAATAAATAATTAAATAAATAAATAATTTGCATACAATTAACTTTAGGGTAACCTTTTTAACGGACGATGTAGGGTGATATTACTTTCCGTATTTTTAGTTCAAGATCTTTATTTTAGGTTTATCTATCTTTCCCTTTTAAAAAAAATTAAATTGGCGACGACTCATTTTTCACAGACAAACCGGGCGCGACAATTATCATTATATTGCCTAAGACAAGGAGGAAGAATGATTCTATTTGGGTGATAGTGGATTGGTTGACTAAATTCGCACACTTTTTACTTTTAAAGACTACTTACAACGTGGCCAAGCTAACAGAGATCTACATTGCCAATATCGTAAGATTACATGAAGTACCATCGAGTATCGTTTCATATCGTGATCCAAAATTTATGTCTCATTTTTTGGGAGCGTTACATGGAGCATTGGGAACAAATCTAAGATTGAGTTCAACAAACCATCCACAAATGGATGGACAGACTAAGAGGACGAATCATTCATTGGAAGATTTGATGACGGCATGTGTATTAGATGATAGGGAAAGCTGGCACAATTCAGTTGAAGAATAATCTATCATTTGAAGTGCCACCTGTAAGAATCGAAGACAAAAAAATTAAGTGTTTAAGGAACAAAGAGATCGCGTTGGTCAAAGTGATTTGGAACCTAACCACTGCGGGTGCGACTTGGGAGCTAGAGAGTAAGATAAGGGAGGAACACCCTGGTTTGTTTAGAAATACATAGTTTTCAAAACCCTAATTTCAATAGTTTTCCGTATTTTGTATTGAACGCATTTTATCAATTGAACACCAAAGATATATTTTCCCGAGTGAAATATTTTTAATTCCCTTGTGTGTAAAAATAGCTGAAAACGTAAACATTTAATTTTACAGACTTTAAATACAACAAAAAATTTACTGTTCGCGGAATTTTAAAATGACTTTATTTAGACAAAACTATTTTCCTAGTTCCTGGGAGGGTAAAGATTAGTAAGATGTTCGAGAAAATATTTTCGCAAACTAGGTTAAAATTAATCGTCGGAAAATCATTTAATCAAATTATAGAGAAATTATGATCGACCAATATTTTTACTAAAGTAGATTGGGAAATGAGTGATGGGAAGTGCGTAAGAGTGATTAGATGGTGTAATGATGGTTAGCTAAATATCTAGATATTTTCTTCATGAAGTAATTTTTTTTAAGAATAGATTTTTGGTGTAGTAAGAGTTAGGAAAGGAAAAAAATTTAGTCCTTCTTTAGTCCTCAATTTTTCCCAACTCTCCTTCCTTCGCTCACTTTATTTATTTTTCACTCTCTCACTTAAGAAAGAACGAACAAATAAGGCTCTCTCATCTCTCTTACTTCTTACTAGTGTTAGTAAGCAAACACTAAGAAAAATATCACTTCTCTCATCCTAGAAAAAAAATTGTTTTGATTATGTAAAGAAATGCCATAAGTGTCAAATATATGCTGACAATATCCACACCCCACCAATGCCCCTGGACACCCTTACAGCACCTTGGCCGTTTTCAATGTGGGGCATAAACGTCATCGGAATGATCGAACCAAAAGTGTCAAATGAACATCTCTTCAACTTGGTGACAATCGATTACTTTACCAAATGGGTAGAGGTCGCTTTGTACGCCAATGTAATAAAAAATGTGGTAGTCAAATTCATAAAAAAAAAAAAAAAGAGTAAATATGTCGTTATGGTCTGCCAAGCAAGATCATTACTAACAATGCCATAAATCTGAATAACAAAATGACAGATGAATTGTGTGCCACCTTTAAAATTCAACACCACAACTCATCCCCATCCAGACTAAAAATGAATAGTGCAGTTGAACCAGCAAATAAAAACATCAAAAAATTATTCAGAAAATGAACCATATTAAAATGTTGTTTGTCTTTTGTTAATGTTGTAGATCTACTTATTGTAGTGAAGGATCTAAAAGAAACATTTCTTTTAAAACATTTTGGAGTTTTGCCAAAAAATTGGTTTTATACAAGGATGAATTTTTGTTCAAAAAAAAAAAGAATTAGTGTTGGAAATTTTGATCTTTATGTTTTTGTGTTTTGATTGTTGAAATGGTTTTAAAATATATATTTTGAACTAGGACGAAAGATATTTTTGAAGAAAAATTTTTCTCCATCTCTTACTAGTAAAGGCTGAACCAAAATGCGGGTGTTAGGATTTGAGAATTCAAAATTTTCTTGTGTACAAAGAGGTTGTGATATTGATTTTAAGACAATTCTCTATTTAAGGTACGAGATATTTTAGAAGAACTAACGCTTGTGATTTAACCATAACCAGTTTTATAACCGGTTTTAAACCAAATAATGATTTGGTTATAAATCCAAATTCATATATTAGTTTTAAAATAGATATAGTTTGGTTTTTTTAAAAAACCAACCATGCACAAGCTAGTTGAGAGTATTGGAAGTGGAGGAGAGCATGAGTGATGTAGTTGACTAGTTGTTACGCTGCCAAAACCCAAAACCTTTCGGGAAATGCATCACATTCCCATGATAACAAATTATCTAAGAACTTTATTTTTTTTTTGTAAAAAAAATAGATTTAATAACACTTTTAGTTTTTATTTGTAGTGATTCATAAAATTAGTTCCCTTATTTTAAAAATCGTTAGTTTTGGTCTCTTTTTCAGATTTCTTTACTAAAAAATGATGACGTGAAATGTTTTAAATAACGTGACATATGATACGATAATTTACAATAATTAACACCCATAAAATTGGAGAAAAAAAACACCATAAAAATTTAAATTTCAACTTCACAAATTTTTCATATTTTTAATTTGATTAATAATATATAAATAATTAATGCATCTTTATGATTCTCCATCGTATAATTGTATATCATGTTATTAAAAATATGTCAAATCGTTACTTTTTAGTTCAAAATTCCGAAGAAGAGATCAAAACTGTCGAGTTTTGAAAATAAGATGATCAATCCCGTGAATTGGTAATAATAAAAAGACTAAAAATACAACTATTCCTCTCAAACAATTAATACTGATTAAGTCACTTTTTCAAACGTGTAATATCATAAATATTTATCGTTAAATTTCCGAGCGAGTTTCATATATCTATTCCTCTCAAACTACAAGTGACACTTCCTCGCTCTAACAATTGGTGTTATCCTAACCATCAATTTGTTAAAAGATTCATCTCATATGAAGAAAAAAAAATTGAGTTTGATTAAAAAAAATTCCTTAAAATATTTCATGATGATTAAAAAATATACTAAAACAATTAATACAATATCTCTATGTATAGAACACAATTCAAACTTAACCAACTAAGTGAGTCTAACCAACTAAGAAACCAAATTTAACCAATTAACTAATCTCTTAAATCAATAACTAAAGTATCTAACCAAGCTATCATATCAATTACAACAAACATGGGTCACGTAGTCCCCCTTATAGGAACCCACCATCATCATACCACTGCTCTCCGTTGTACCCTCATACATTCATTAAATTAAAATACCAGCTTTAATCTTGGCCACAAACAGATTCTATGTAATAATTTCTTGGTCCCATCCATTAACCCAAAATGACAGTAAAATTCAATCAACGTTGGGGTCCAATATATTTACCGAAACCCAAACTCCATCCTCTACTTTGAAATAACTGTTGTTTGTTTCTTTTAACACTACATAACTTTACTAGTAAAGATCTTCTGTAGTTGTTCAGGGATTTAGACTCATTTCAGAGCATTTCAAAGTCTGTTTTCCATATCGTTATTAAGAGTTCATAAGGTATTAATGATAGGATAGAAGAGAGTATAAAGAATACATGGTATTACCTTTTTTAAATTAGGGAAACTGGCAAGGGAGCACAAACAAAGTCATCGGTGGACTGAACCAAAACTTGATAAAACTAGAATACTCACTGACTCTAGACCTAGTCTCTTTCTAAACTAAGAATTTTACACAATAAATAAAAAATGTAAAAAAAGAGTAATGCCAGGTCAAATAGCATTGATCAGAAAGAAAAATAAAATTCTATTATTGACTTTTACAAGTTCTGCTCCTGATACATCCTTTCCTGGAGACTACGTTGATGCAGTATTTCCACCGCAACCTTCACATTGAAGGCTAGAAAACTGTCCCGCCAATCCAAATAAGTAATATGCACACGAAATCTTCAAGCAGCTGAAGCAGCCAATCATATTAAAGTATAAATCACTCTTGTGTTATCAGAACTGGAATGCCCACATCTTGACAAGACAAAACAACGTCAAAATGCCATAAAACTGGAAGTCGAAACACCAAAGCAATGGAATTGAAAATAATATCAATTTGATGCAGTGATGTTGGAATAAATGAAGCATGTCATCCATTTAAGCTTTTGTTCTGTGGTAATTATCAGGAATGTCTACATTGTGGTCAATAGTTTTATTGACAAGAGACTGTTGTAGGCATCTACATTCTGGTAAAGGGTAAGTGTAGACAGAAGTTTTTCTGTTGATTTTTCTAACTCTAGGGACCATGATTCCCTTGCGGTCACTTTCACTGAGCATGTCGTCCATCTGGTCCTTGAAAACACTCCAACTGCAAAATCAATGCACAAATATTTCATGTCCTATAGTATTTTTCAAAGATTGCATATCCTAAGCTTCCATATTGAATCCATACATGTGACATTGATAACTATACATAAATGTCACACGCAGACAAGGATGGGAAACAACTGCATTCACAAACTCGTTGGCAGTTTAATTCAAGCCAGACATAAATTAGTGATAGCGTTTGGGACTTAAGACAGATCAGGACAGCTTTTTCTGTTCGGTTCTGATAGACAACAATCCCTTATTAGGAGAGGTGAAGAGGAATAACACTCGAGTTAGTTAGTATTGAAATATTGTTAAATAATATTAGTATCAATGAATATATTATCCCGACTGTATTTATGGGAATCTTTTCGAGTTTCCTTACTTAGTTCATTCTATTCCCTAATCCTTAGGATTAATTATGTTAGCCTCAAGCATCACAGACTAGTGAGCGACTTGTTTGTATATATTTATATAGAGAGAGAAAAAAGAGATCAAATTACACCAGTTTAATACTTGACACTATTACACCACTAAATACCTTTTAATGAATACATATTTTGCAAAATTTACTGCTGAATTAAGTTTATATTATCTAGATTATGTCTATTTTTATTTATATGTAAAATCATTTGATATATCATAGAGATACACCAAAATTAACGACTAAGTAGTTAATCCCAGATCGCTGAGCGTCACGGCTAACCCCCAAAAGTGGGATAGGGAGTTGCGGGATGACTACTATTTCTTGGACATATTACATGAATAACAATATATGTTTATACATTTTATGCAAAATTAAACAATGACTCAAATATTGAAATATTCATACGAGGAATGTTGACGATACACCATTTAACCCACTATTATTGACACTCTCTCATTCATTGGTTCATATCATCTCATTTTTTAATCTTTTTACTTGTCACCGGTTATTAACCTTCTATTTGATTTTTTTTTTTTTTTGTTTCAAGATTGAAAGAAAAAAACGTCATTCACATATCTCAGGTTTAGAAACTCTTCCTCTCGTTGATGAAGTGTTGTAATTTACATCTACAAGTGATCAAATTTCATTTTCCCCTCTTAAGAAATCTGATATTCCAAAAGACCAAACTAATCAAAAATGAAGAAAAAGTCAATAAACAAAAAACATTAGCAGTAAGAAATTCCAAGAACGATATGAAAGAAGGATTTCCTCAGTCTCAATCTCTCTCTCAAACCATTGAAAATCACCACTGAACAACATCCTAACTCACACTCATCCACCAACCATCGCACACAGCCAGTCGAGACTCGCAATCCCACTGCCCGTCATTCTGGTAAACAAGCCACCACCTCACCTTACCATCACATGCCACAAATTTCTTGTACGCTTCTGATCTGATTTATCTCGTATATAACAAACCCTTTGATCTTCTTTTTTTCAAACCCCTTAGATCTGACACCCGCAACAAATTAGAACTCATTGAGCTATCTAATAAGTCTACCAAAGATTAACAACTGTTGGAACAAGTCATATAACTTGAGAGGAATTGAGTTGAAAAGATAAAAGAAGAAACTGGAATGGTCTGAAACGAAGATTGAAAAATGAATACAACTTACACAATGCTCTTGATTCTACTACATTTATAGGGTAGTTCTCCACTAAACAGTTTTATAACTTCCTTAACTAACTTCTAACAGCATTTTAACTGTCTTCTAACTACCCTAACTAACTTCTACTATTACACTTTGAATTATCTTCAACATGCCCCCTAATTTGAAGTGTTTCTATTTGATATTAATCCAAGTTTGTTCCTCATCTCTTGGAACTTCACCCTCCTCAAGCTTTTGGTTAAGATGTCAGCCTTTTGATCATTTGTTTTGCAGTGCTCCAGGTTTATCTTGCCTTTTATTACTTGATCCCTTAAGAAGTGGTATCTAGTTTCTATATGCTTGCTCCTACCATGAACACTTGGGTGTTTTGCTAGTTCTATTGCTGATTTGTTATCAATCTTCATCTTCACAGCTTCATTTTCTCTTAGTCCCAGCTCTGTCATTACCTCAGCCAGCCACACAACTTGGCATGCTCCCATGGATGCAGCCACATATTCAGCTTCACAAGTAGATAATGCAACTATGTTTTGCTTCTTTGAACACCATGAGATTGGTGACTCATTTATCATGAATACATAGCCAGAGGTGCTCTTCTTATCATCTTTATCTCCACACCAATCTGCATCAGTTAAACCTGACAAGCTAGCTTCAATTCCAGCCTGCTTCTTAGCATAGTGCAGTCCCAACTCGCTTGTTTCCTTGGTGTACCTCAAAATTCTTTTGACTGCCAAATAGTGAGATGTTCTAGGCTGTTTTCATGTACCCACTAACCATTCCAACACTGTGAGCTATGTTTGACAGTGTGTTGCACAAATATCTCAATGAACCTACCAGCTGCTTGAATGTGGTAGGATCAACCAGCTCCTAATTGCCTTCTTTTGACATGATCAATTCTGCTTCTGATGGGGTATCAGCCCCATTACAGTCATGCATATTGAATCTTCTTAGTACATCATTAGCATACTTTTTTTGGTGCATAAAAGTTCCATTTTCTTTGATTACAAATTCAATACCAAGTAAATATGACAGCATGCCTAGATTAGTCATCTCCAATTCCTTCTCCATCTTGATTTTAAATTCATGAATTTCTGCTTCATTGCTGCCAGTCAGCAATAAATCATCTACATATAGTCATATCAGCAGTGCAGGTGCTGTTGCTCTCTTCTTAACATAAACTCCATGCTTATTGACACTTTTTTCAAATTGCTGCTCAATGAGGAATCTATCAATCCTCTTGTTCTAGGCCCTAGGAGCTTGCTTCAAGCCATATAGTGTTTTCTTCAGCTTATATACACTTTCTTCCTTGCCTCTTACTTCATATCTTGGTGGCTGCTTTACATACACTTCTTCCTCCAATGATCCATTGAGGAATGCTGATTTAACATCCAGCTGATGCATAGACCAGCCTTTGTAGTTGGCCATTGAGACTACCATCCTTACTGTTTCAATTCTAGCTACTAGGGCAAATACCTCATCATAGTCCAGCCCATGTTTCTGCAAAAATCCCTTTGCCACAAGTCTGGCCTTGTACCTGGCAACCTGCCCATCAGGTTTCAATTTCAGTTTATAGACCCATTTCACATCAATTGGTCTCTTGTTCACTGGCAAACTTATTAGCTCCCATGTCTTGTTCTTCTCTATGGCTTTGAGTTCTTCCTCCATTGCTGCTCTCCATCTAGGATCACTCAAGGCTTCTTCATCACTTACTGGTTCTGATTCAGCCAACAAGGCAAAATGTGTTAATTCTCCATCTGCATTGATGGCTGAGTCAGATGTCACTTCATATGTTTGCAATCTGACTGAAGGATGCCTAACTCTTTCAGATCTTCTCACAGGTGCAAGAGCTGGCTGACTTGTTGTTGTTGCAGTCTGGCTCTCAAAAAGTCCCATTTCTTATGCACTGCTTCCTGGACTAATGGAGCTGGCTGGTGTGTCTGGACCACTGTTACCTGGACTGATGGAGTTGGCTGGTATATTTGGACTGGCTGCACTGCTCGAGCTGGCTTCATTTGTTTTCCAGTCCCATCCTCTCGATTCATCCATCAATACATACCACATTATTCTTGTTTGGATCATACATTTTGTAAGCTCCAGTTGCATCATAACCCAACAATATCATTTGTTCAGCCCTGTCATCAAGCTTCCTTCTATTCTGAGCTGGCACATGCCTGAAGCACAGTGAACCAAACACTCTCAAATGATTCACAGCTGCTTTGTTCCAGTCCAAACTTCTTCAGGTGTTCTAGTACCTAGCCTCTTGGTTGGACACCTATGCAAGATATACACTACAGTTGACACTGCTTCCCCCCAGAATTTATGAGGCATTTTCTTCCCCTTTAACATACTCCTGGCCATGTTTACTATAGTTTTGTTTCTCCTCTCAGCCGTGTCATTATGCTGAGGAGTGTATGGTGTAGTCACTTCATGCAATATCCCTTCCTTTTCACAAAAATCATGGAATTCATGAGAATTATATTCTCCTCCTCCATCTGTCTTGATGATTTTCATACTAAAATCACTTTGTTTTTCAGCCATTGTCCTGAATTTTTTAAGTATCTCAAGCACTTCATTCTTTCTCTTGATTAGATATATCCAAGTTTTCTTTGTGAAATCATCAATGAATGAGACAAAGTAATGATTACCTCCTATTGATACTTCTTCAAATGGGCCACAGACATCAGAATAGATGATCTCCAACATTCTTGAGGATCGAGTTGGTACTTCAGTCTTGAATGAGTTTCTGTGTTGTTTGGTTTGACAACATTCCTCACATAGTTCCTTTGGCATTTTAATTTCTGGAATTCCTTGCACCATTTTCTTATCATGCAACATTTGAAGACTTCTGAAATTTAAATGTCCAAACCTCATATGCCAAAGCCAATCTTCATTCTTGACTTCAGCAGCTAGGCACTTGTTCTCATTAATCTGGATATCAATCTTGAAGGTTATGTTCTTGGACAGTGGTGCTTTCAAGATCAATCTTCTTGAACTATCAAATATCCTTATTTCACCATACTCCATCTTCATAGAATACCCCTTTTCAAGCAATTGTCCAAGCCTTAGGAGATTGTTCTTCATGTTTGGCACATACACCACATCACATATGAATGATTGTTTGTCATCTCTCCTTGAATTAATACCTTTCCTACTCCTTCTGCTGTGACTGTGCTGTTGTCTGCAAATCTGATTTCCCTTTTTACCTTTTCATCAATACTTACAAACCACTCTTTATGGCCAGTCATATGATTTGAACAGCTCGTGTCAAGGTACCACTGCTTTGGGCAATCATCATCTGACTTTGTTGTAGCCATTAACAACACCTCCTCTGAGTCTAAATCCTCAGCTGCCATTTGGACTTCATCATCCTCTCTTTGAACCTTCTTGGATCTGCATTCATTTGCAAAATGCCCCCATTTTTTACAATTGTAACATTGAATTCCTTTCTTGTTGAATTTCTTCTTGCCATTCGAGTTCTTGCTGCTATTATCACCTTGGCTTGTCTTCTTGCTAACTTGGGCCTGTAGGGCCTGTACTTGAGATACTGAAGTTGCTGCACACCTTTCTCTTACTCTTAATTCATGAGCTTCAAGAGATCTTTGCAAATCTTCCACCTTCATCTTATCAAGGTCCTTTGTTTCTTCAATAGCCACCACAATATGATCATACCTTTGTGTTAATGTTCTAAGAATCTTTTCAATAACCGCCACTTCACTTAATGATTCACCATTTGTTCTCATCTGATTAACAACAATCTGCATACGATTGAAATAATATGGGACAGCTTCATCTTCTTCCATCTGCAATAGTTCGTATTGCCTTCTTAGCATTTGTAGTTTCACTTTTTTGGCCTATTCCCCACCTGTATAGTACTTGACCAAGATCTCCCATGCCTCCTTTGATGTAGATGCCTTCGAGATCCTCTCAAATTGAATCCACACTTTGCTGGATGTAAAACAATGCCTTGCAGTCTCTCTTCTTGCATTCTTTGAAGATTGTTTGAAGTCTTTTTGTTGGATTTGCACCAAGTTGTTCATAGCCATCTTGAACAATCTCAAACACTTCTTGAGCCCCCAGCAACGATCTCATTGATGCAGATCATCTATCCCAATTCTTCGCATCAAGAATTGGCAAATTCGCTGGAAATCTTCATCCATTCATGTTTCCTTTCTTTCTTTAAGTCACACTTGTGTTTCCCAATTTTGATTCCCCCTCACACTTACACTCGTGTTTCCCAAGAATTATAACCCACGCTATTGATACCAACTGTTGGAACAGGTCATATAATTTGAGAGGAATTGAGTTGAAAAGAAGAAAGAAGAAACTGGAATGGTCTGAAACGAAGATTGAAAAATGAATACAACTTACACAATGTTCTTGGTTCTACTACATTTATAGGGTAGTTCTCTACTAAACAGTTTTATAACTTCCTTAACTAACTTCTAACAGCATTTTAACTGTCTTCTAACTACCCTAACTAACTTCTACTATTACACTTTGAATTATCTTCAACAACAACAACACACAAAATTCCACTTTTTTTAAATGTTGATTTTTTTCTTAGAAATATTCTCAAAATATATTTCAAACGATTATCAAAAGAATGGGGATTTTCATTGCAAGAGATTTTAGAATCACATTCAACATGAGATTCAAGAACTTTTGGATTAGTTGTAGAAAAAGCACAAATAAAAATTATTGAATGAAAAGAGATTTTTGAGAGACATGTTGAATAACTCGTATGTTTCAACTACACAGAGCAAATTCTTTATATAGACTGAGTAATAAATACACATAATGATATGAAAACTTACAGATATTCTATTTATTTACATAATAATATTTATTTTCAACACTCCCCTTCAAGCTGAAGCATATAAATCAAATGCACCAAGTTTGCTACATATATAACTAATTATAGAACCTCGCAATAACTTTATAAAAACATCTGTCAACTGATCATTAGAATTGACAAAGCTAGTGATGATGTCGCTCGATTCGATCCTTTCTCTAACAAAATGGAAGTCTATCTCAATATGTTTCTCCCTCTCATGAAAAACAGGATTTGAGGCAATGTGCAATGCAGCTTGATTATCACATAATAGTGTCATTGGATTGGCCTCTTCAAATTGAAGTTCTTTTATTAATTGTTTCAACCAGATGAGCTCACATGTTACTAGTGTCATGGCCCTGTATTCTGCCTCAGTGCTGGATATAGCAACAACATTTTGTTTCTTACTCTTCTAAGATATTAAATTTCCATCGACAAGTACACAATACCTAGAAGTGGGTCGTCTATCAATGGGTGAACCTGTCCAATCAGCATCTGAGTAACCAATTATCTGAGTATTCCTCTATTTTCATAAATGAGACCTTTTATAAGTGCACTTTTAATGTATTTAAAAATCCGGATTACAACATCCATATGTTATTGGCAAGGAGAATTTAAGAATTGGCTTACCACAATGACAGCGAAGGAAATGTCAGCACAGGTGACTATGAGATAGTTTAATTTTCCAACCAATCTCCTATATCTTCCTGAATCTGATAGAGGCTCCCCCTGATTAGGTAGGAGTTTGACATTTGGATCCATAGGAGTATCAACTGGCTTGACATTTAATAGACCTATTTCTTCAAGAATATCCATAACATATTTTCTTTGTGAAATTACAAGACCACCCTTAGATTGGGCTACCACAATACCCAAAAAATAATGGAGTTTAGCGATGCCTTTAGTCCGAAACTTATATGAAAGATGTTTCAACTGGAGTATTTCTTGTTGATCACTACCAGTTATGACAAAATCATCCACATAAACAATAAGATAGATGCACCCTTGGGCTGAGTGAAGATAAAATACAGAGTGATCGACTTCACTACGAATTATACCAAACTCTTGTACTACCATGCTAAATCTTTCAAACCAAGCTCCAGGAGACTGTTTAAGACCATAAAGGGACCTGTGTAGCCGACAAACCATGGTGGAAGACTCTCCTTGAGCAACAAACCCTAGTGGTTGCTCCATATAAACTTCCTCTTCAAGACCAAACTAATGTCAAGTTGATGGAGAGACCAATGTTGAATTGTTGCAACGGAGAAAAACAGTTCGACAGATGGCACTTTGGCAACAGGTGAGAAGGTATCGCTATAATCCAACCTAAAAATCGGAGTATATCCCTTGGCCACCAAGTGAGCCTTAAATCGATCAATCTTACCATCACGGCCAACCTTCACGGTATAGAGCAAACAACAACCTACTAAAGACTTCCCATGAGGTAAAGGGACCAGTTCCCAAGTACCATTGCATTGTAGAGCACACATCTCATCAAGCATTGCTTGCCTCCACTCAAGGTGAGATAATGCTTCACCTGGAGATTAAGAAATAGAAACAGAAGAAGACAAGCAAGTGTAATGCAAGGGAGAAAGACGATAACACAAATCAATATAATGAAGAGATGGATTACGTGTTGTGCGAATATCCTTAAGAAGACCAATGAGAAGGTCATGCTCAGGTGGCAGGGCCGTATCCGGTGGTGGCATTGGAGGAGAGTCTGCAATAGGAAAAGGATCAGGCACAACGGAGGGTGGGCGACGACGATGATATGTTTGTAGTGGTCGTGGAGTTTTGGGGGCAAACTCGACAGGTTCGAGAGGAACAAGAGTGCACGGAATAGGGATAACTACTTAAGGAGGTTTGAGATTAATGTCCTGTTCGGGCTCAGTAACTACATGCGTCAGTTCAAAATATAGTACAGACTCAAAAAAGGTAACATCAGCTGATGTAACGAATCGATATAGTGTAGGAGAATAACAACAATAGCCTTTTTGGGACCGATGATATCCGAGAAAGACACACTTGAGTGATCGAGCTGACAGTTTGTCGAGACCAGAAGATAAATTATGAATACAACACGTGGACCCAAAGACACGAGGAGGTAGTGGGTGAAGAAGGGTATAGGGAAAGAGGACCGAACGAGGGATATTCCCATCAAGGACAGAAGACGACATACGATTGATAAGGTAGAATGCCGTTAAGACTGCATCCTCCCAAAAACGGAATGGAACATTACCATGGAGAAATAAGGTTCGGGTGGTTTCAATGAGATGCAGATTTTGGCGTTCAACCACCCCATTTTGTTGGGGTGTACGAGGACATGACGTTTGGTGAAGAGTACGATGATATGTTTAAAGTTTGGTAAGACTTGGGTGTCCTAACTGAGCATGGATAAAATGAGGGGAATCTGTGGCAGAGCACAACTTGGATGATAGAGAAAGGTAATAGAGGCCTTGAGAGTCACATCCAACTCCAATCGTCTGTCCCAAACTCTGGTCCTGCAAGGTAACGTTATCATTAGTAAAAGTAATAATACAATCATGAGACCGAGTTAATCGACTAACTGAAGGAAAGGAGAATTTGGACAATGCCAACCCCTTAAGACCGGGTCTAAGAGCCATTGGCATAAGTTATAGTAGGTAAAAAATCAGATGTAGAGAGGAAGAAAAGAAACCTTTATTACCAGTGACATGATCAGACCACCATAATCAAGAATCCAAGGGCCGAAAGAAGATGAGTGAGAGAGGTAAACAATAATTACCAGTGTGTGCAACCGAAGTAGTAGAACCAGAGTTCGGATGACTTTGAACCCACCGAAGGAAATCTTCATAACTTGCTGGGGAGCCCTGTGGAGAAGATGTAGTCTGAATAGTGGCAGAATGATCAAGTTGAGTTGCATTTATCGAAGGCGAAGGCTTACCATGCAACTTCCAACAACAATTAATAGTGTGTCCAAGTCGATTACAATGCTGACATTTGGGACGAGGCTTAGAGTTGGATGGTCCTGCATGAAATCAACTCTGGTTATGTCCCAGAGATGCAACAGCAGCAGTGTCACCCGAAGTTGAAGTAATAGAGGGCTCAGCTGGATGTTATGCTGGTACTCAAAGAAGGATCGTTGAGCTAGTAGACATATCCGGAACAGTAACAGACCTCAAAATTTGATCATGAGTTGCAAAATACTCTTGGGGCAAGCCATAAAGTGCAAGAAGCATAAAGAATGTGTTGCGTTGATCCAGCTCTTTCTTTTGTTCAACTGAATTACTTGCAGCAAGAGGGAGAAACTCATTAAAATCATGAAGTGCACTATAAACGTTGCCAAGATATGTAAAAGTAGAACCATCTATCGTCTTAGAAGTAATGATATTCAGCAAGCGGTGACAAACTCCATCGAGACATTGAGTGTTATTAGTGTAGAGTGCCTTTGTCTGACTCAAAACCGATTCAAACGTGAGATGTGGACGGAAAATCGCCTTAACGTCTGGATGAAGTTTTGACTTAATGACACTGTACAACTGACAATCTATCTGCTTCCATTTTGAATTTTCAGCCGCAACCACCTTTTCAGAATTTTTAGTGAGATGGTCATTGTAACCTTAACCAAGCATCCATAGTTTGATGTCGGCGGCCCAACTATCATAATTTGATTCATTCAATTTTTCTACAGAGAGGAGACGTGATGAAGTTGGTAAAAATGTTCTTTGTTTCAATAGCAAATAAAGACGTCATGGTCGGTAAAGAGCCCCTAAAAAATGCGTCCGAATTGGGGAAACAGGGGTTGTTTGAACTCGAATGCGTATATTCGTGAGTCAAAACTGAAAACTCTGGACAAATATGGAATTACAAGGCTAAGGTGATTGTGAAGAAAGAGGTCGAGGATCTGACGCGCGTGAAGCGTTTGGGCGCGTGAGAGGTTTGTTGACGATGAGTTTTGATAGGTGGGCTGATCTGGGGTGTACAACGTTGTTGGAGTAGTCGTTTGCCGAAAAGGTCGTCGAATGGAAGCGCAACGGCGACACCAGTGTGGGTGGCTGGAAATATGGGAAAACAGTACCACAGACAGGGAAGGGAGAAGCCAAAGTTGAGAACATGGTTTGCTAGAAAAAAAATTCTCACCGGAGACAGTGGGTCGACCGGCTAGTTGAAGGTTAGGGTTGCCTCTCAATAGACTATGCATACCATATTGAATGAGAAGAGAATATTGAGAGACATGTTGAATAACCCGTGTATTTCAACTACACAGCGGAAGTTCTTTATATAGACTATGAGTAATAAATACACATAATGATAGGAATACATACAGATATTCTATTTATTCACATGATAATATTTTATTTTCAACATGAATGACGGAAAAGGTGAGGATATTAAAAATATGTACATTTTGGTTTTTTTTTTAATGATGAAAAAAAAATAATTAAAAAAAGATAAAATTGGTCTACAGGCAAAACAAGTTAACCGGTAAAGAATTTAAAAAGGTGGGTGACGTGGATCAACAACTGCTCGTGTGTTTGATGGCGTGTTGAAGCGTTTGACACTAGCATTGCTCATATTCATAAATACCAATCAAAATCCCCATGTCTTGATAAAAAAAATACATTTAAATACTTAGAAAAAAACAAAAAAAAAAGAAAGAAGAAATAAGTAAGACAAGAAAGATGGAGTAAGTAAAAAAGAAAGAAGGAATAGAAAGAAAAGAAAGAAGGAATATGTAAGAAAAGAAAGAACTAAAGGAAAACAAAAAACAGACGAAAGAGTAAGTAGAAAGAAAACAGAGAAAGAAGGAAGGAAACAAGTCATTTAAAAAAAAAAAAAAGAAGGAAGAACACAAAGGAGAGAAAGAAAGAAGAACTTGGGTAATTGATGACGGTGGCAGGAAGGTGGGCAGCGCTGCCGAATCTTGCAGGAAAAAAGGGAGTGTTCCAAAAAAAACTGATTTGAAGAGAGTGTTCGAAGGAGAGAGAAGAATGGAAGAAATGGAATTAGGGTTAACAGCGAAAATCTCAAAATACCCTATATGTTTTTAAAATTTAAGGACAATCTTGGTTTTTTCTAAACAAAAACATTCATGTTTTCTGGGCCACGAGAAATCCACGACTCGAGCACGACCTATGACTCGTGAACACAGCCAAAATTGTCGCTTTCCAGCTTCGCGCCCCACCTCACCATGCTGCCGCAGCCAGGCACTGTGTCGCGCCACTCCCACGCGATCTCTCTATGAACCGGCACGATGGACTTCCTAGATTAACGAAATATGCACTTTTATCAAATGGTATTAGATTTATGTAAAAAATTACATACATGAACTAGACGATAATAACTTTCAATCCATCGGTGAATTTTGTAAAACATGTATCCGATAAAAAGTTATTACGCAGTGGTACCAAAGTATGACCCTGGTGTAAAATTGATCCCTCTTCAAACATATTATATATATATATATATATAAGTCTTTTATATGAGAATGAGCATACAAATTATGATTGGTTCGCTTAAGCACAATTTCTATTTGTACATTAACATGTAAGATTAATATATTTAATAAATACTAAATTGATGAACTGAAAAAATAACTTAAGAATAATGTTCTTACGCAAAAAATTAAGTTATAAATGACCGAAACAAGCCAAGCTCAAAACATCACTTTTTCTTAAGTCAGTCAAATTCATGTTTTTTGTTAGGCTCATTTACATCCCTAGCTATGGGCATCACTAGACCTAGTGTATTCGAATCCCATTATATTGGTGAAGAAAAAAGATGATGGCTTGCCCCTGCCCTTACTATTCACCAAAAAAAATGGTGGCTGGAAATTTTTTGTGAACTATTGGGTCTCTAAATTAAACTACAATACCCATCAAAAACATTAAGACTTCACGCTAAAATGAAGACAGGAATAAATCTAGACAACAGACACTTAGGAATGCATGTTAGCTGCTTCACAGGGTGACCCATGAAGTATGGGAATGCATATTGACATGGTACATGGTAAGGTGGCATCTGCCAAGGCATGCCCCTTTTATGTTGCACGGATGTGCTGTTGTATTTTTTGTCGGGAGAATGCTGCAAATCTTGAACAAGAAAATGATGAAATTGAAGATGATGAAGGTTGCACATATAAATTCCAAAGCGTGTCTATGACACCAAGTTTTAGATTCGATTCCCCAGCAATCTATGTATATTGGATGCAAACGGGTTAACCAACGAATTCCCTTCATGATACATTGGAATCCTTGAAGTGAATTGCACATTCACATCAAGACTATCGATCAATGATAGTTTATACAATAAAGTTGTTTCATTTACTCTCGTGCACTAGAGAAATGAAAAAATGACTTCGAAATATTTTTGACAGAAGTTTGACTCATGTAACATGAAATTTGTCGTCTACTTTCTACCTCTAAAGTGTCTTTATTTATAGAGAAACTCATAGATTGGTGAAGGAAAACAAATCTTGAAAAAGTTTGTAACCATTGGTAACTTAATAGAGATGCATTGGTTTGATGGCTAACACATACATTAAACTCAAGTATTGCAACCACTTGACCAAATGATACATTAAGTTATTTATGAAAGTAGGTTACACTACTTCTTGCATGAACCAATTAAAACCCACTTGATATTTATGAAAGTTAGTTACACTACTTTTATAATAAACTAATACACAATCATGTATCATAAGTCAAACATATGAATGCTAATAAAATCACAGACTTGTTGTATCAAAACATGAACTCCTTGTAGCATTACCATTATGAGTATTTCATAAAATCGTAGAAATTTAGAATCATACAAACTTTATGATCTATGACCATGGTAATTAACATCTACGACAATTTTGTTTCCAAAATTAAAAGGTTCAATATAATTTTTACAACATATCGTCATTCTAATTTTTGCGTTCTTTTTGTCAACAATATCAAAATATAAGATTGAAAACCAAAATATTGGTCAAGAGTCAAACTCATACAATGCCACTAATAAAAATCAAGACATAAATTGATTTTCAAAATCCCAACAAACAAAATTCATGCATATATAAACCACAATAAAATTATCATAAATTATATATGCTAGCAAGTCAGCAACAAGGCATGCAATCCAGACTAATATATAATCTTTAACTTAATATATGAATATCAAATATTAATATAAATTAATTATGTACCTTTCACCATAATCATAAATTTTTTATTGTTCAGCTTCTTTAAAGAAGTAGTCATTGTTCAAAAATAAATTAAAAACAAAATCGAACCTAAAGATTGTTAGATCTTTTATTGGGGGTATGTTGCAAATCTTGAACAAGAAGATAATGAAATTGATGTAATAAAGGTGGCACAAATAAATTCCAAAGCATGTGTATCACACTAAGTTTTAGGTTCGATTCGCCACCACCAATTTATGTATATTAGATGCAAACGGGTTAATCGGCGAATCCACTTCAGCATACTTTGGAATCCTAGAAGTGAATTGCACATTCACATCAAGCCTATCGATCAATGATAGTTTATAGAATAAGGTTCCTTCATTTACTCTCGTGTACTAGACAAAAGTAGAAATGATTCGGAAATATTTGACAGAAGTTTGACTCATGTAACATGAAATTTTTCGTTTGCTTTATGCCTTCAAAGTGTCTCTATTTATAGAAAAACTCATAGATTGGTGAAGTAAAACAACTCTTGAAAAAATTGGTAACCTTTGGTAACTTAACAGATGCATTGGTTTGATGGTTAAAAGATACATTAAACTCAAGCATTGCAACCACTTGACCAAGTAATACATTAAGTTATTTAATTTTGTTACATTAATATAACTATTAGAGTATTCCAAATATATTTTGGAAATTTCCCTCACATGTGCAAGTATGTGCAATCCCCATTTTCAAAGGCTCTTCTTAAAATATAAATACTCTATTTCTTCGAAACCCAAAAAAGCTAACGACACGAATAAGATAACATACTAATAACATGTTAACAACACGGAGAAATAACAATTGGTAGACATCTTGATGGTGACAGGTGACAACTTTGATTGCGATTTCACATGATTTCGACAAGCAACCTTCGATCTTTCATGCTAGCTTTCAAAAAGTCTTTCAAGGAGATTGCAAAGGAGCAATTTCTCGTATTTTTATTGTGTTTTTTCTTTAACCCTTTTTTTTATATTCATGATGTTTGAGGATTTTGACATCATTGCTATTGTTTTTGGATTGTGAAGGAGACTGCAATAGAATTCAATATTTCCCAAAATCCATTGAAATGTTTTAGAGGAGTATGGTTTTGCTATAAAAAGAGCAAGGAAGAGAGAAAGTGATAGGTATCTTATATGCCACCAGCTAGGATTTATAAAGTGTACTCAAAAGTCAGATTCTTCACCTCAGCCTTAAGGACAAGGCAATTTTTAGGGGGTGGCATTGATAGTCTCAAGAATTAGAGTAAAAATATATATTTATTGAATTGAAATATGTTGGCAATACATCAGATATATATTTATACTAGATTACTAAACAACCAAATCCTATTAGTACTCATATATAACTAAATCCCTACTAGTACTCATATTCAACTGAATTCCTATACTTGAGGGATATTAAACAAAAACAGATTTTGACACTCCCCCTCAAGCTGGTGAATAGGTGTTCTCCATTCCCAGCTTGAATACAATTCTTTCAAAGTTGCTACTGAAGATCTGCAAGGTTGTCATGGGAGGAGTTATATGGAGTACAAATTAGGCCAAAAAGAAATCTCAAGTTGCTGCAATGAAGGCAGCAAAAAGGGCCACAATGAAGGTGGCTAAGGATTTAGACAAATAGAAACCGCAATGAAGGCAGCAAAAAAGACCACAATGAAGGTGGCTAAGATTTCAGGAAAATAGAAACCGCAATGAAGGCGGCAAAAAAGGACCACAATGAAGGTGACTAAGATTTCAGGAAAATAGAAACCGCAATAAAGCCGGCAAAAAGGGCCACAATGAAGGTGGCTAAGATTTCAGGAAAATAGAAACTGCAATGAAGGCGGTAGGTTTATGCGGAAGCAAGGGCCACAATTAAGGTGGCTAAGTTTACTGCCATAAAGGCGGCTAGGGTTTATGCGAAAGCAAGGCTCTCAAAGATCGAGAGCTCTAATACCATCTCAAGAATTAGAGTAAAAATATATATTTATTGAATTGAAATATGTTGGCAATCAATACATCAGATATATATATATATATATACTAGATTACTAAACAACCAAATCCTATTAGTACTCATATATAACTAAATCCCTATTAGTACTCATATATAACTAAATCTTTATTAGTACTCCTATTCAACTAAATCCCTATACTTGAGGGATATTAAACAGAAACAGATTTTGACAGATAGGTATCTTTTATGTACTTGTAGTTGTAGGTCCAATTGTCCAAGGCTCAGTTAAAGTTACCACAAGGAAAATTAGAGAAAAGGGGAGTTAGTTAGTTATAAAAGGTAGTGTTGAGAGAGGAAAGTTATCATTCTGCATTTTTCTATTAGAACCTATTGGTTGGGCATAGAGAGAATCATCTCTTCTATGAGGAGCATTTGCTTTGGGATGGTTAATCTTCTGTAATATTTCAGTTTCAATCAATAATACTGCTATTTCTTTTCTTTCTTTATTCGGGTTCCTATTAGAGAGAGAGAGATAGAGCATACCTGATACTCGTGTTCTCGAAAAGAACAACAAGCTTGCGTTTATCAGGAATAATGGTCTTTGCATGCCCACCATAGAGGAATCTTCTATGGCCCATTAGAAAATGAGGAAAGTTACCACCCTGAGTTGTAACAAAAACCTCACTAAACAAGCATACCGTGTAGTCCAGTGCTGCCAATTGCGAGGAATAGCCCTAAAAACCGCGAAACTATGCATAAGAGTATATTGGAAAATCCCAAAAAAATATTAAGGCATACAGTTAAAGAAAGAATAACTAAACCTGCACATGAGAAATTTTATATTTTAACTTCAAAAAAAGAGCAGTAAGGACGTACTTACAACTAAGCATCAAGCCAACCGAAAAACTGTGAGAATAAGGGATGAAGAGAGAACCACAATATAAAAGCCAGATACATCCTTGTTATTTTAGAATTGAAAGCCAATTACATCCTTCATTATTATAAATTCTGAATATTACAATATTCATGTTTCCTATCCAGTAATGCAATCTTGGTGTTGGCGTATAAACTAAAATCTACAAAAAGAAAAGTGTACCAATTGAAGTTGAAACTGTTGATCCTCTATTCAGATGGATGAACTTTAGTTCCTAGGTTCAACTCCCAACCAAATTTAAGAGTTTTAATGAAGGGTTGTTATAACTCCAGTTCTTTTTAACTGTCAGTTTTTCAATTAAAAAAAATGTCCCTACTCATCTGTTGTTTTCAAATTTCAAATTTACACTAACAACTCTTTTGTCAATTATACCCTTACCTTAAAAAATTATTTTATACTTATATTAATGAAGATGATATAGTAAATGAACCAATAAAAGGTGAAAGTATATTTGAAATTTGCATATAATCAAAGCTATTACATGGTTTGTGCAAAACGACTTTAAAAAACTAGTATATATAGGAACAGAGGGAGCAGATGATACATCCATATATCTGATGCCAATTATTGTTTTAACTGACTTCCTATAAATTTTCATTTAGTCACTACTAGAATAAAAAAAAAAAAAAAAAACATCTATTAATGTTACGAGTTAGAATAAATTGATGCTGCAGTGGAGCTACAGATTAGAAACTTCAACTAAACTACCTAGTTAACACGCTTCCAAATATGGGCTGCTAAGAGAAAGAAACTAAAATAAAACATAAACTGAAGAGCTTTGTAGCCATCTAGTTTCATAGAATGAAACATGAAATCTAGTTTTTGCATCCTGTAAAGATATTTACCATAAAAGGAGCAAGCTCATCAGGTGTTGCAAGAGACTCCTTAGTATACAGATTGGGAAACATCTTTAGTAAAGGAGCCAAATATTTTTCTGCATGATATATTTTCCCAGAAGCTAAATATATTGAAGTATTGTTATTGATTCCCATGCCACGTAGCATCATCCCAACCTGCATAATTATGGAAAACAACAGGCAATAATATCAGTTTCTTCCATAATGTTAGTCAGCTTTATCACAATTTAAACTATCATATATTAATTTGATTTTCATCTCATTATGCTGTTCTTCTACAAAAGTTAATTATACAAAAAATGCACAAATGGTCAGGCCATGAAACTGGCAGTAGCTCAGTAAGAAATCAAAAACTTAAGGACATGAGACTGACAAGATTTTAAATTAAGAAAAACAAAAGAATTCAAGATCTGAGAAGTACTGGCAAGCAAATAAATACCTCTAGGGGTGTTAGTGGGCATTTTCCATTGACTCGATAGAGGTCAGGTACAATGATACGATCTTTTCTTTTGAACTTTCCTCTCCACCCCTTTTCACGAGCTGAATCCATTTCCAACTTCTCTGCCCTTCCTCCATCATATACACAACAGGAAAATGCCACCATGTCCTGGATGTTAGAATATTTAATCAATCATTACATAACGCTGATTCAAGCCTGTATATTTTTGACAGCTAGAGATGCATATACGAAAACCTAGTTCTCGATATGATAGAATGAGTATCAGTACCTCTTCAAAGCGAAGATGCACAGCAATATATTTTCCATCTGTCCTTGAGCTCTTCTCAATCATTCGGTAAACCAGATTCTCAGCTAGTGCTGATATTGAAGAAGAAAACTTCAATGCTTTATAATTAGTAAGACATCTTAGAAATTGTATATGTGGAGGGACACTCATTGCCAAACGATTAGCAAATGGAGCTATTCGGATAACCCTGCATATGTTGCCAAAATCAAGTTGCGTCGACTACCTAATATGGATTCACAGTACATGTTCACCCCATACCAAAAATAGAGAATAAGAAATGAAGGCAAAGTGGTCCAATACCTACCCTTCTGTTTGCAAAATAGGATAAACAACTCCCAGGTAATAACTGACAGGAGCCCAAGCTTGAACTCTGATGGTAGTTATACTACTCATATTGTAATTATGCCTCTCCATTATTGCCTCAGGAAGTTCTTTAACTACCTTCACATAACCATCCAGAGTGGATATAAAATGATCTTCATCATATATATCCCCAAATTCACTGTCCAAAAAAGAACATTATTTTAAATAGATAATAGTAAATGCAGAAATGAAATTAGGGATAAAAATGAGTATATTAAGCCTCATAATGTTCTTTACAAAGCATATTTAATTATGAATTATTTGCATTGGCGGTTCTACAGACACACACCAAACAAGGTATGATTTCCATAACTTTTAGTTAGAGACAAATTTTAATTAAGTAATGCTTAATCAACCGCATAGCAAAGGTAAGACAAACAATGAAGTAAATACTGTTAATTAATGTGATTCAACAAAGTATGTTGCAGAAGAATCTGCCTGTGGTCGTAGGTTGTATAGAATGTGTAATTAATGCACTATTTATAGCATAAAACGAATTGTTGATGATGCACTGTTTTTGGAAAAATGATTAAATTAAATAACTTGTAGAAACATGTTTAAAGTAAGTATTTTATGTTCAGCTAAAGCAACTAAAGCACTACATGGTAGGAAAGTCTCTTCAAACCTATGGAATGAAGTTCTATTTTAAAAATGACAACCTAACAAAATAATCCCTCTCTTAAATTGAAAAACTTCTTAGTCTATTAGCTGTCAATTTTTTCCTGATGTGTTGTCATTATTCAACTAGAGAGATAGAGAGAAATCAGCCTCAAATAGAGGTAACAGTGAGTACCTTGGAATAGATTTAAAAATATTGTAAATGGCCATTTGATGGAAGGAAAAACTCTTTTTACTGAGTTGTTAAATAGTGGTAATATTTTGAAAATAAACTCTTTTTTCACCAAATAAACTCTTTTTCCACCAAATAAACTCTTTTTCCACCAACCACATGTTACTGAGTTGTTAAATGTGGTAATATTTTGAAAATAACATGCCAAAAAACGAAACTTAACTAGTAACATTTAAGTTGAAAAATTTCTCAAGCACAATTATTAAGACCTGTCTTTTATGGTTAAAAGCCAAAGAAATAAATTAGTAAATTGGTCACCTTGGATCTTTCCAAACATTGTGAAATTCAAAATGAGGTATAACTAGTATTGCATTCACGAGTCCAGCAACAGCTACAGCATTGCATATCTACAGAACCACAATTTCAAAAGGCATAATGGTGAAAAAATAATTCATCTCTCGAAAAAAAAACTGTTGAAAGATGGATAAAGGAAAAACTGTCATACTGCAGAGCGTTGCTGGTTAAGACCACCATTGGCCTCGACAATCAAAAAACCATTCAGGCCAGGGGACACTGAAATTAGAGAAAACATAGAATTAGGGAGTTTTTGGGAAATAACTAAATTAGCAGGCTGTCATATAAGGTTACGATCAAAAGGAGGAAATTGGGCAAACACTGCATAAAGTCTATATAAACTCTTTTTTTACCAAATAAAGTCTATATATACTGTTTCTACAACGGAGATTATAAAAATAAGCTTAAAACAACTTGTGATTCATAAGCTATTTTTACTACACACTTATTAAAACACTCCCTTATTGTCTTAAATAAAGTCTACTATATTACTATGCCAAATTTCACATTAGTAGCAATATGATGTCAATCTCAAACAGGTAGATATGTCAAAACTAAAACAATGAAAAATTATATTATATAGCGCTTTAGTTTATCTACCAAAATGTTCGCGATGCAAAGCAGTCAAATTCGGACAAGGCTTCTGCTCTCTCAACTTCCTTTTGTATTTCCACACAGAAGACAACTGCAAAATAAATAAATAAAAATCAGCTCTGTTTGTGGACAAGAATGATTTCTTTATTCATTGCATATCTATAAGTAGTTAATAATAATAACAACAGCAACAAAACAACAAAATTTCAAATGGCACCAAAGACAAAAGCAAAATTCTTCACTACACATACTCTGAACAGTGAGGGTTTTTACACCAAACAAGAAAAAAAAACTCGTTTTGAAACACGAATTTCAGCTCCATAATAATTCAATACCTAACTTTACTTTTCAATTGAAACACTCAAATCCATGTATGTAATGTTTTATTTTTTCTTCCTGTGAGCACGTGATAATTGTTCATTACGCTTATTTCGCTCACCTCAATAAAAGAGGAATTATCAGAATCGATATCGTGCCAAAGCTTGTGGAAAACCTCGTGACTCCGGTAACGAGAACCGGGAAGAGGAGCGTGACCAATGAGAGCTGAGAATGTGAAAGGAAACGGTCCCACACACATCAGAAGACCGGAGATGTAAACCACCGGCAGCAGAAAAAAGTACCGTAGACTCCGCCGTGCGACAATACCTGCCGACAGTGCCTTCGCCGGCCTTAATCTCCTCCGCAAACGCAAAACACCGGAGTGACGAGGCGGAGATGGCGGTGGACTCGGAGAGCTGCTGCTGCCGCCTCCGCCATTCTCGGTCGCGTAACCGTTTCCGTTGTGTGTCTTTGATTTCATGGCAAGGCTAACCTGTGTGTGTAAAAATGTAGTCACAAAAAAAGAAGGAGAGAGAAAGAGAGAGATTTATGAGCACACAAAAGAATGTGTGAGTTGGTGTTAGTGAATTTTGAAAACGATGTGTTAGTATTGTAGTGTAGTGTGTGAATTGTGAGGGTTTTGTTGTGTGCTTTGTTTGTTTGGAAAGAGACGGAAGAGAGAAAAGGTAAGTTATTGTACTGAATAGATTTGGCTTCTCTTGGTTGTGAACAAGATGTGAGGGACAATTGGGGAAATGGAAGAAAATGAACGGTACTCACTGGTAGTGTGATATTTCTAATATTGCAGCTACTTGTGTTTCTGTTTGGCCATTGTCGGGGAAATAGAATCTAATAAGTTATGTTGGGAAAATTAGTACTAGTAAGAGTGAAAGATGAAAATTGCCCTGATTTTTCTTCCTTCCTTCCTTTGCTTTGTTGCAACATAAATATATAAAACGGAAGTTACGGACACTCTCATGTGCAAATTATTTCACGGTGCATTTATACTCTTTTTTCTGACACAACGTGGTGGAACCGAGAGGTAAATGAAAATGCGCAATCATCAATTTTTAAACCAATTATTTATTACTTCGAGGATGGAGATTTTAACACTTTTTCTTTTTAGTATTATTTTAAAAAAATTCATTTTTTACCATTCTAAAATAAAATGCCCAACGTCTAAGATTTTCTTTTATATATTTGTTTTTATAATAAGTGCACACTTGTTACTATTTGCCTTATGAAAAAAGTGATAAGAATACTTTTTTTTTCAACATTCATTCTAATACTTACTTTTATTGAGTGAAATTCTTATAGATTTTATCAATGTATGTGAAATTTATTTTTTGAGTAGAGGACTCACATTAATTTTATTCAATATAAAAGTGAGTGTTATATTGAATGTTAGAAATAGAGTCTTTTTAACAAGCTGAGAAGTGTTCAAGCCTGACAATTTAAACCCACGTTTCTATCAACATTTTTGGACCCTTTGTGGTAATGAGATTTTCGAGGAGTGTTGTACCTAGTTAGAAATTAGATAATTTCCAACTACTATTAACAATACAAAATTGCCTAAATCCCAAAAGGTGACAATAAGAAGTCTATGAAAGATTAGCGTCCTATTGCTCTCTAAAATTTTGACAATACAAAATTCTCTCTAAAATACCCGACTTCTCTGTTTGTAGAATTCGTTATTTTGCACCGTTCTTCTTCACCGTAAGTCCGATTTGAGTGAAACCAACGCCAAAACGATCGTGTGAAAAGTGGCTATATTATCCACTTATTGGTTTTCTGATCTATGGTAAGATTCCTTGACCGAATTTCGAAATTAATTTTAGAGTGTCTTCTCATAATTTATTTTTAACGTTTACCCATAAATTGTCGAGTTAGATCGATTGAAGGACAAAGAGTCGGAGAATAAAGGTTGTTTGTTCGTGGAATCGTATTCGTGTGTGGAAGCATCGAAAAAAGGTAAGGGGTGAGAGAGCGTTTGAATTCATGAGTGTAATATATTGTGAGATGAACGGGAAAACCGTATTTCCCAACGATTCATTTGGGGCTTGCTACTTACGGCAGTAGCCCTTTGAGTGATAAATTAATTAATGTGCAAATATGGGAATTGTGAGATTAAAATGTGGAATAGAAATATTTATAAGGTGTTGATTGATTTAATTCCATTGAATGTGTGTTATTTGATATTATTGTGATATTTGATTTATTTTTGTTAAATGTGTGATATTGGATGTCGAATGAATTTGGTGCACATGTTGGATTAGATGAGTTTATGTGATGTGATAATAAAAGATGTGTGCATTGTGATAATTTTATGTGATGATGATGATGTATGAATAATAATTGTGATTTCATAAATTTGTGATGAGTTATGTAATGATGATGATATGTGATTTATAATAGTGATGTTATGAATTTGTGATGAAAATATTGAAGTAACCCCTGATGAAATAATTTTGATTCCAATTTGTGTTTGATATTACGATCTTAATGGAATATCCTAGGCCAACGAGGGGAGAAAATAAATATTGAAAATTTGCGAAGTGGAGATTATTTTGTCATCATATAGGTAGGGCCTGACAAGCCTAGCGATTCTGGGGAAGTACAACTGAATTGAGCTTGATCGTGGCGGTCTACTGTTGACCCTTAATGCAAGATTGTTAGACCTTGGAGGTATTCGGGTGGGGAATTCCTAGGTGACTTGGAGGTAGCACTCCAAATGTCGGGAGCTACCATGCAACACATGTTTACCTCGACTGTCGCGTATATGTGTCTCGGGTTGAGTTGAGGGGATCTATGAGGACAGGGCCAATTTGAATTGTCCGTCCACCGGAATGGTGGCATAGTATCATGGCCTCCTAACCAAGTACTTGAGAGTTAGAATGGTACCACATTGTGAAGTAGAGTCTAAGCTCATGCATATCATTGCATTTTTGTGTGATTGTTTGTTGTGATTAATATGTATTGTGTGCGATGATAGTTTCGTAGATGATTTGATGTTATTGTGAAATGTGTTGATTTCCCTTGGTTTTGACTTTATAATGTTATGTTTTTCCTTGAAAAGTGTTTGTCTAATGATACGGTTTATTTATGATTAATTGTGTGTTCTCCTTATTTATATTATACTATTAACATGATTTCAAAACTCACCTCCTTCGTTGTTTGTGTTTGACTGGCTTGGCCCTGCGTTTGCGAAATCGCAGTTATTACAGGTTAATGAGTCTTGAAGTTCAAGTTGGGAGGAACCCCGCTCTGATAGGTGATACCGGAAATAAGGATTGTAATTTGTATTTTACTTATTTAATTTGAAAAGACTTTTTGTATGAAAACCTTATAAGTACTAGTAAGTTTTTAGAATTAAATCAAGTAATTATACTTAAATCAAGCTCATTGAGATTGCACTGTTTTAATTGAGGAACAAAGTTGAATTGTTACATGTGTATTTAGAGAAACATAATATCCTAAATTAGATATAAAAGTTTTTATTTTCTTGAGCAAATTTTCTTTATCCGCTGCGAGTGTTGTTCAAATAATTTAGTATAAATTATTATAAATGTTATTTTGGGGTTTAGGGGTCACATTTAATGTTAATAAAGCAAGCAGAGAGAAGAGGATACCTCCATGGTATTAAAATTTGTCGGAATGCACCAATTATCTCTCACGTACTCTTCTTCAAAGCCTCAACTAGGGAAGTAGAAATAATGAAAAATATATTCTCTATTTACGAAGTTGTGTCAGTTCAAGACTCTAATTGCGCCTCTTGATTTGAAGACTCTAGTTAATGTTTCATTGGGTGTGCAATCGGTCCTAGGGATTGGAAAGTATCAAAGGCTTCCATCCATGATAAAAAAAAGCAGAAAAGCTACTTTTCATTTTATTAAAGACAGAGTTTGGTGAAAAATCAATTCTTGAAGCAATAAAGTCTTTCCCGACTAGGGCAAGAATTTTTTATTAAATTTGTTCTACAAGCTATCTCGTCATATATCAAGAGTTTATTCCTTCTCCTTCCATGATTGGTTAACGAGCTCGAAAAGATGATTAATTCATTTTGGTAGGGGAAGGAAAGATGATTGCACTAAAGGTATCAGTTGGTTAAATTGGGATAAGTTAGATATGCACAAGCAAGATAGAGTTATGAGCTTTAAAAACATTCATGCTTTTAATTTGTGCATGCTTTGTAATATAGACAGCCTTATCACTCGCCTCTTCAAAGCTAGATATTTTTGAGATGTGATGTCTTATTGGCAAACCTTGGCCATAATTCGAGCTATGTAAAGAGAAAAATTTGGAGCGACAAACTATAGCTCGAAGAGGGCAGCTGTTGGAGGATGGGTCTTGGTGTTATATCATAGTTTGGAATGAGAAGTGGCTAATTCACATCAACTTAACAAAATTCATGGTTATAGTCTAATATTTCCTTGAACCAAATAATGGAACAAGCCTTTAATATCTATGATGTTTGATCCTTTGTCTTCTCAAAGAATTCTTCCAACTCCGTGTTGTTTTCTTCTATTAAAGTTGATTATAAAGTATGGGAAGTGGATAAAATTGATTTATATATTGTCTAACTGCTTGTGAATTTTGTCTGATGGAGTTCTTTGATACAAAATATCTCAAACTTGCATGGAGTTGGAATTTAATTTCTAAATAACATGTAACTCCAAAAAAAAAACTCAAAAATATGTTGAGGATTGTTTGCTAAAAAATTTTCCAACGTGTTTTAGACTGGAAGGTCGTGGTGTGGAAGGTTGTGGTGTAAATTGTTTGATAAACTATGTTCTTTCTGATAAAGGCGACGAGGATAAGTTGCACCTTTTAAGTGTTGTTTGATAAATTGTCTATTTGTGTCACTTTGCTTTTGCACTCTTTACCTTACTTCTACCTCTGATTACTTAAGTCTGATTGCTACTACCTCTGTTTTAGTTAAAATCACTACACACTAACCAGTTCTTGAATAAATAAAGAAAAAGGATTCAACTTAGACAAACACAATTGAACCCCCTTCTCGTGTTTGCACCTTCAATTGGCATCAAGAACCTTGTCTCAAGGCTTGAGCACTTTATAGTGTTTGAGGAAAGATCCAAGGATTCAACATGTCTTGATTCGTTGAAGAAGCCTTTGGTGGAAACATCAACAGACCACCTATATTTTATGGAGAAAGATTTGAGTACTGGAAAGATAAACTCATAAACTTCTTTATCTCACAAGATCCTGAACTTTGGGACTTAGTGGAAGATGGCTACACTACTCCAACAAATACAAATGGCACTGAAATTCCAAGGAAGTAGATGGATTTTGAACAAAAGAAGATGTACAAGATGCATCACAAGTCCATGACCTTCATGATAAATGCAATCATCTTTAAGGAGTTTGACAAATGCACTAGCAAAGAAACAATAAAGAACATCTATGTCTGGTTTTAACTTATGAAAGAAGCAAAACAAGTTCAAGAAGCAAAGGCCAACCTCCTAGTTAGAAAATATGAACTACTTAATATGGAAGAAGATGAAGACATTGCAACAATGTTTTCCATATTTCCAGACTCCAGTCTCAAGAGTAATGGTTCTTGAAAAGAGTTATACTACTACTGATCAAGTGAAGAAAATTCTTACAAATTTGCCAAGAAATTGGAGACCTAAGATTATATTCATTCAAGAAGCTAAGGATATGAATACTCTTAAATTGGAATAATTGATTAGCTCATTGAGATCACATGAAATTGAGCTTGTAGAGGATGAGCCCAAGCAGAAGTACAAGACTTTGGCTTTGAAATCCAAGCAAAAGAAAGCTCTAAAGGCAACAACAGAATCAAAGGATAATGATTTTGATAACGAGAGTGTTGACTTAGAGGATGAGGAGCTGGCTTTTGTAACACCCCGATTTTTAACAGCGCGAGTGCATTTTTTTTTCAAAAACAAATAGTAAAAATAACTCGTTGTAACGCAAACGACAAAAGTCTTGAATAATTACATCACATATACCAACAAACTAAAATAGTTTTTGAGACGATAATTCAAAATGTACAAATAGAAAATACACCGGGGCTATGAGACCCATTAGACATCGCTCATACCCCTGAGGTGTTCTCGGCAGACACCTGCACAAAAGCACTGCTCCAAGCATGCTATCCCCCCATGGTCACGTCAAAAAAATGGAACATGGACCCACCAAACGAAAGACACTAAGTCCCTAAATGAAATAAGTACGATCACCAAAGACACTAAGTCCCTATACAACCAAACTAATTTGATCATTCACTAGCAACTACAATAACATGAGTGACCTCCACACACTCCGCAAGTGCCTTCTGACGCAATATCCATCTTCGAAGTAACCTCCTCCTCATCAACATCCATAGAAGGATCGGTATCCTCAGAAGTCAGATCCACCCACGATATAGGTGGCTTCGGCGGCGCTGGAATCTCAAAACAGTCCACTACTTCAGTGACAGTCTGTAAGGGATCATTCAAAGGAAATGGAAGCTCTGACTTGGTCCGCCTACAAGGTCCTACAATCTCTCGCTCGACTAGCATTGGGCCCTTAATCCTTTTCGTCAGTCCCCAGTCCAACCACTGTATCTCCAGCTCCTACGGTGGCCTCTGCCTCAACTCTAATTGAGGAATCCTCTGAATCTTCCCATGCTCCGCTCATCTCGAGCACTAATCCTAAACGTACTGGATAGTCGATTCTCTCGAGTGAGCTCCATTAGGTATACTACTGCAGCTTGTTATGACAAAATATCTAATTAAATGTTTTGATGATAATTAAAACAAAAGGTTAATTAAGAATTATAATTATGATCCTAAGTGTTTTGGTATTTAACATGTGTATTTGAGTGTGTTAAAACAAGATAGGTACCAAGCAATTCAAAACAGATCTCATTAAAGTCAAAGAAAGCAAAAACAGCAAAACGAAGATCGATCTTCACTTCCATCAGAATCAAGAATGATCAGTTATGTGTGAAAGATTGCATCCTAGAAGCTTTATCAATCTTATATCTTTATCAAGAATAAGCAATGATAGATCTAAAACATAATCAGTCCAGAATTCGAAGAATCAAGACAAGCTTCATGAAGAAATATAAAAAAGCAAGATCATTCTTCATTTGGAACAAATACAAGTACAAAAGTACATGCTGTAAAGTACACTACAGTTGTACTTTCAAATCAAAAGCCTGCACACTGACTCAAAGCAAACAAGTCATCTAAGAAAGCTGACAAGATCGAGTACAAGTCATATCACATTCAACTAAACTGAGGATCGATCTTGGATTACAAGAATGTTCTTGGATTCAGCTTGTTCACTCTTGCTTTTGGTCTGCTTCAGTTTACTTACTTTCTTATGACAGCTGGCCTCATCTCATGGATATGTGAGATGTCCTAACCTCGCTTGAAGCCTATAAATACAACATCAAGATGAAGAACAAATCACAACTCAAAGTGCCAATTAAAGCATCAACCATACATTCATATTCGAGTTCTCTCAATATCAATATTCATCTTGCAATTCTTTTCTTTGTGTTGTGTTAGAATCAATAACAACTGAGTTTTAACTTATAGAATCTATTTCTCAAACAAGAGTTGAGCAAATACTCAGATTCTAACATCCTCATAATCCTTACTTTGTAACTCAAGGCTAGTGTGTTAACATAGCTTGAGAAGTGTGTGAAAATCCTTTTATGTTGTAAAAGGTAGTTCGTGAAATCCTTTCTGAAATAGGTTAAGGTAAATCTGTGGAAATCCTTTCTAAAGTAGAAAGGTGGAAATTGTGTAAAGATCAAGATTGATTTGCAAAAAGTTGTGTAACAACCAAGAACAATCTTGCCTTGAGCACTTAGTGGAAAATCTCACATTTGTGAGGACTGGACGTAGCCCGTGTTTGGGTGAACTAGGATATATGCTTGTGTAATCTCTCTATCTCTATCTCCATTTATTACATGCATTGCAATCAGATTTTACATTGATAAAATTAATATTGGTGTTTTTACACTAACCAAGATCGTTCTTCGTATTACCATGATCAATCTTGAGTAAAACTTTTAGTTTCAAACAGGAATTTTTTAAAAGGGGCAATTATAGTTCAAACCCCTTTCCTTATAATTGACATTGTTACTTCAATTGGCATTAGAGCCAGTCTCTAAGAATTTAAACACCCAAAAAGTGTTAGAGCAAAAGATTCAGGAAGATAATGTCAAAAGCTAAATACATTGCTGAAGGAGGGTTATCAAATAGACCACCATACTTTGATGGCTCAGATTATTACTTCTGGAAGAGCAAAATGCAATTGTTCCTAAAGTCACAAGATATCGGTATGTGGATAATCATCACAGATGGAGACTTCATACCAAGATTGGATCAAAACGATTCAACATTGGCTGAAAAGAAAGAAGCTGAGTTGACAACAGATGAGAAATCTAAGGTACTCTTAAACTCATAAGCTCAATTATTTTTATCATGTGCTTTTAGCAGGGAAGAAAGTGAAAGAGTAGATGAATGTGATACGACCAAGAAAGTACGGGACACATTGCAAACTCACCATGAGGGAACAAGCCATGTTAAAGAAACAAAATTTGATATTGGCATTCGAAAATTCGAATTGTTTGAAATGAATGATGGAGAGACAATCGATGAAATGTATTCAAGATTCAAAACTATAGTAAATGAAATGCGTTCACTTGGCAAAGCTTATTCAGTACAAGACATGGTACGAAAAATCATGAGATGCCTCCCAATCACGTGGAGGCCAATGGTGACAGCCATAAGCCAAGCCAAGAATCTTGAAGTACTGGGATTGGAAGAACTGATTGGTACTCTAAGGGCGCTTGAGGTGCTGTTTCTGGAAGATATACCTATAAAGAAAGGCAAAGTAATAGCCTTAAAAGCATCTCAAAGCTCACCAAGTGTTCAACAAACAAATGAGAAAAGTGATTCAGAAGATGGTCAAGAAGATGCCGATGAAGAGATTGCTCTCCTCAGAAGAAAGATACAAAGAATGATGAGGAGAATAGATCAGATCAAAAGAGGATCCCCTGATAAAAAAGATTTCAAAGCTGAAATAGATAAAATGCAAAATCATTTGCTTTGGATGCAACAAGCAAGGACATTACAAAACTGAATGTCCATTAAACAAAAAGGTGCCTAAGAAATTTCCCTTCAAGAAAAAATCAATGATGGCAACCTGGGATGATTCTGATGAATCAGATACAGATGAACTTGAAGAAGCAAACCTGTGTTTGATGGCAAATAATGAAGATACAAAGGTAAAAAATTCTGAACCATGTCTTGTATGTAAACAAATGGAAACTGAATTTGATAATTTGCTAAATGATTCAAACTTTCTCATTCAAAAATGTAGTTCCTGTAAAGAAAAATTTCATAAGGAAAAAGAAGAGAAAGAGAAAGTTCAGGCTATGAATGATAAACTTAAAGAGATCATTCAAAATCTGAAAGAGTCTCAACTCAAAAGTTTTGAATCTGAAAGTCAAGATCGATCTACATCCCAAATGGAGAACGATCTTCTCAAGGCTGAAGTTGAAATTCTTAAAAATGATTTAACGAATTTCATTCAAGCTATTGAGACATTTCAGAAAATCATGGGATCCCAAGTAGGGATATTTGATAAAGCTAGGATTGGTTATGATAAAACTCAAAAATCCAAAATGTATGAAAATTTCTTTGTTCCTGAAAGAAAAGAGGGAAATTGAAAAATCAAATGTTCATACTGTAACAAAATTGGGCACTTAGAATTTGCATGCTATTTTAAAAAAAGGGATGAAAAAATCAAGAACAAAAAGATTTTCAAAAAGGAAGAATAGTTTAGAGCAAAAGCAAACTTTTCTCAAAGTCTGAAAAAACAGGATCGATCTTCAGCTGATGTTAAAAACGAAGATCGATCTGAAGCTTTATCAATATCAACTGAAATTCGTTTTTCCAAACCTTTTGAAAAACAAACAACTAAACACTCGTCCTAGTCCAAGATTAGTCACTTTGAGACTATTTCAAACACCAAGAAAGAATCAGATTTTAAAACTAACTCCTTAGGACCCAAAATCAAGTGGGTACCTAAAAATGATATAACACATCATGCAGGATGGATCTCAAGATGTCAAGAAAAGGCCATGGTTTTTGGACAGTGGCTGTTCAAGGCATATGACGGGTGACAAAAACTGCTTCATGTCATTTATCAAAAAAGATGGAGGATCCGTAACATTTGGAAACAACGATCAAGCCAAGATAAAAGGAAATGGAACAATAGGTAAAATAAATTATGCCAAAATCAATGATGTTCAATATGTTGAAGGATTAAAACATAACCTTCTTAGCATTAGTCAACTCTGTGAAGTGAGATTGGCAACTTCTGGAGAAATTGAAGGTGCGAACACGAGAAGGGGGGGTTGAATTGTGTTTGCACAAAGTTGATACCTTTTTAATAATTTATAAATAATTAAAAATTAGTTTGAATTTGGTTACTTACTTGGAGTAGAAGCAATCGAATTTAGAAGCAGCAATCAATGAAAGCATAAATAATTTGACGCGTAGAATTATCCTGGTTCTCTACTAACTTGGCTACATCCAGTCCCCTCATTCAGAAGGCTTTAATCCACTAATTCAAAAACCTTGAATTACAAAGCACCTGACCCTCCAAGCCAGTCTTCCAAAACAGCCTGACAACCCCAGACTTTTGAGGAACTAACCACCTTGACCCTACAAGCCAAGTCTTCTCCTAACAACCTGACGACCCCAGATTGAAGAGGGAACTAAACCACTATCGGGTTGGATACAAGAGATTGAAACTTGAGTAGCTGCTTCTAACAAAGCTGATAATAACAATAACTCTCACACTTTAAGAAAAGAACACTCAAAAAATATTTCTAGCCTGAACAAGTGTTTCTCTCTTTGAACTCTAAGATGAATTTGGAATCTTGAGCTTGAGTTCTTCTACTTTTTGATGCTTTTCTCCTTCAGCCTTGAGTGTCTATTTATAGTGAAAAATTGGGCTTCAACTTAGTCCTTATTTAATTCTGAATTGTATCTTGTTTAGATTGAGTTTGCAAATTCTTCAAATTGATTCTGTTCCTATTTTATGTAGATTGACTTTGTAAATTCTTCAGAATGATTCTGTTCCAATTTTGTGTAGATTGACTTTGTAAATTCTTCATATCAAATATTCTTCAAATCTTCTTCAAATATTTTTCAAATCTTCTTCAAATATTCTTCAAATCTTCTTCAAATATTCTTCAAATCTTCTTCAAAAATAAATATGAATCAAATCTTATTTTAGATTTTTCATCCATTATAAATTTGAATCAAATCTTATTTTAGATTTTCTTCAATTATAAATTTGAATCAAATCTTATTTAAGATTTTTCTTCAATTATAAATTTGAATCAAATCTTATTTTAGATTTTCTTCAAAAACATTAATCTTCTTTCATACTCTTTGAAGTCAAATATATTGTTCTCATAAAATACTTTTGTTAACATCAAAACTCTAAATGTAAAACCAACTTGGTTCCAACAATCTCCCCCTTTTTGATGATGACAAAACTTGTATTTTTGATAACAACTTTTCCTTATATTTCTTTGACTCCCCCTAACTTAGGGCTCCCCCTAAATCTTAGTATCATTTTATCTCCACTTTATCAAATATATTTCTCCCCCTTTTGTCATCAGACAAAAAGAATTGAATGTGAAACTCTGTTTTTTTTTTCTTTTTTTTTTCTTT
>JBBPBP010009778.1:24498657-24525992 GCA_037974735.1 Cicer chorassanicum
AATCATCTTTTTCAAGTGAACAAGTAGGGTGCATTGGTGTAGCCATAGGTCTGCAATTACTCATCTTAAACTTCCTAAGAAGCTCTTTTGTATATTTAGTTTGATGAATGTATATACCTTTTGACTTGTTGAATTTGTATCCCTAAGAAGAACTTAAGTTCTCCCATCATATTGAATTGAAATTCAAGCTGCATCAATTTAGAAAATTCTTGACAAAGAGTGCCATTAGTAGATCCAAATATAATGTCATCAACATAAATTTGAATAATAAGAATGTTATCTAAAGAGTGTATTTTCAACTTGTCATCTTTCAAAGTTATTTTTAAATAAGAAGTTACTAAGTCTATCATACCACGCCCTATGTGCTTGTTTTAGACCATACAAGGATTTCCTAAGTTTAAAAACATGATTTGGAAATTCAGAACTTTCAAAACCTGTGTGTTGTTTAACATAAACTTCTTCACTTATATAATAATTTAGAAAATCACTTTTAACATCCATTTGAAATAATGTAATGTTATTATTTGCAGCAAAAGAAAGTAGGATAGGAATAGCTTCTAACCTGACCACTGGAGCAAATGTCTCAGTGTAATCAATGCCCTCTTGCTGATTGTAGCCTTGTGCGACCAGTCTTGCCTTATTTCTGATCACTTCACCTTTTTCATTTAGCTTGTTTCTGAAAACCCACTTGGTTCCAATAATGTTCTTCGCTGGTCTAAGTACTAGATCCTAAACATCATTCCTCTTAAATTCTTGAGAACCTGCAAAATACTTATCTAGCTTTGATTTTTATGATCAAGCTTCTTGTTATCACATTAACATAATATCAGAAAATAATTAAATTTAAAGAAAGATATCACCTGTATGTTAACAGTTTCAGTTTCACTATGAAAACCATGTTCTTCTTTTGTGGTTTTCAGATTCTGAGTTTGCATATTCTCTGATTAGAGAGTCTGGATGAAGGGATTTGAATTCCCATCCAGGTTTGTAGTCTTCATGAATTTGATTGGAGTGTTCAAAGAAGTCTCCTGATTCTGACTTTTAATCTGCCACTTCTGTTTCTGCTGATGTATCGGGTTTCTCTGATGGTAATTCTAATTCTTATGGTAGTTCCAGTTCTGTTGATATGTGTGATTTCTCTGCCAGTTTTGAGTATGTTGACACTCCAAATGTTTCTGATGTTTCTGATTCATCGTATGGTTCTGGTTCTGATAAGTATTGTGTTGACCATTCCTTCTTCCAATAGAGTCAATTGGCTTCTGTTTGGTAGAGCTTGGAACATAGACCTTTTTGCCTTCATATATTGCAAGCATCCATTGACCAGGCACCATGACTGGTGTTTCAATTTGATTGGTTAGAACATCTGCAACATAAACAATTTTATCTTTTGGTACCCAAATTTGGTTGGGTCCTGGTTTGTTAGATCTTAAAGATTTCTTGTCTTTCCATGTGGTTAGCATAGGACAAGATATTTTATTGTGACCTTTCTTATAGCAAATAATACATAAATCATCAGACGGAATAAACTTAGATTCAATTACTTTTTCTTGAAATCCTATTCCTCTTTTACCATTCCTACTAACCCCATAAATCATAGATGCATACTTGCTTCTTTCCATACCATTATCAATAAAATCTTGAAATACTTCTTCATGCTTATCAGAGTTACATGTGGTATTTTCAATTGATGTTGAACTATAATTACTTTTCAGAGTTAGATTTTCAGCCTTATGTTCAGCAATATCAGTTTTCAGATTTGAATGTTCTGTTTTAAGTTCAATAATATCAGCTTTTAAATTTGTATTTTCTATTTTAAATTCAGTACTTTGATTCTTTAAAACATTAACATTTTCAATTAGATTGATATTTTCTTTCCTAAGTGTTTTTAGTTTTAGAGACAATTTGTGATTAATATTTAAAAAATAGTTTATAGCAATAATTAAATCAGATCGAGTAAATTCAGAAAATACCTCACTTTCTTCATCTGTTGATTCATCTTCAGAGTCAGAATCTGTGTTGGATCTAGAGGTAGAGTTGGTATGAGCCATCATACCCAAATCTACTTGTTCATCATCAGAGGATTCCTCAGAATCATCCCATGTAGCCATCAAACTCTTCTTCTTGGGTCTGGAATCTTTCCTTTTTCCTTTCTCCATATTTGGACATTCTGACTTGATATGTCCAGGTTCATTACATCCATAGCAGATAATGCTTTTATCATCATTTCCTTTGTTGGATTGCTTGAAATATCGTTGGGGAAATTTCTTCTTTCTGTTGTGCCACATCTTTCGAACTTTTCTGGTTATGAAAGCAATCTCCTCTTCCTCTGAGTTCAGATTCTGATTATCTGAATCACTATCCTCTGAATCTGATGTTGCCTTTAGAACCTTCTTCTGCTTAGATTTCAAGGCCAGAGTCTTGTTCTTCTTCTTGGGCTCATCTTCTTCAAGCTCAATTTCATGTGATCTGAGAGAGCTGATTAATTCTTCCAGCTTTAGAGTATTCAGATCTTTTGCTTCCTGAATGGCAGTGATCTTAGGTCTCCACTTACTTGTCAGACTCTTAAGAATTTTCTTCACATGATCAGCAGTAGTATAACTCTTCTCAAGTACCTTTAATCCTGATACCAGGATCTGGAATCTGGAAAACATTGTTTCAATGTCTTCATCTTCTTCCATCTTGAACAACTCATACTTTTTTACTAAGAGGTTGGCCTTTGCTTCTTGAACTTGCTTGCTTCCTTCATAGGTTAGAATCAGACTATCATAAATACTCTTTGCTGTCTCTTTGTTGGTGCACTTGTCAAACTCCTTGAAGGTGATTGCATTTATCATGAATGTTCTGGACTTATGATGCATCTTGTACATCTTCTTCTGATCAGCATTCATCTCCTTTCTTGGAATTTCAATACCATCTTTATTCTTCGGAGCAATATAACCATCTTCCACCAAGTCCCAAAGTTCAGGATCTTGTGAAATATAGAAACTTCTCAGCCTGTCTTTCCAATACTCAAAACGTTCTCCATCAAACAGAGGTGGTCTGTTGATATTTCCTCCAGCAGCTTCTTCACTGAATCCAGACATATTGAACCTTTGGATCTTTTCTCAAACACTGTAAAGTGCTCAGCCTAGAGACCGAGCTCTGATACCAATTGAAGGTGCGAACACGAGAAGGGGGGGTTGAATTGTGTTTGCACAAAGTTGATACCTTTTTAATAATTTATAAATAATTAAAAATTAGTTTGAATTTGGTTACTTACTTGGAGTAGAAGCAATCGAATTTAGAAGCAGCAATCAATGAAAGCATAAATAATTTGACGCGTAGAATTATCCTGGTTCACCACTAACTTGGCTACATCCAGTCCCCTCATTTAGAAGGCTTTAATCCACTAATTCAAAAACCTTGAATTACAAAGCACCTGACCCTCCAAGCCAGTCTTCCCAAACAGCCTGACAACCCCAGACTTTTGAGGAACTAACCACCTTGACCCTACAAGCCAAGTCTTCTCCTAACAACCTGAAGACCCCAGATTGAAGAGGGAACTAAACCACTATCGGGTTGGATACAAGAGATTGAAACTTGAGTAGCTGCTTCTAACAAAGCTGATAATAACAATAACTCTCACACTTTAAGAAAAGAACACTCAAAAAATATTTCTAGCCTGAACAAGTGTTTCTCTCTTTGAACTCTAAGATGAATTTGGAATCTTGAGCTTGAGTTCTTCTACTTTTTGATGCTTTTCTCCTTCAGCCTTGAGTGTCTATTTATAGTGAAAAATTGGGCTTCAACTTAGTCCTTATTTAATTCTGAATTGTATCTTGTTTAGATTGAGTTTGCAAATTCTTCAAATTGATTCTGTTCCTATTTTGTGTAGATTGACTTTGTAAATTCTTCAGAATGATTCTGTTCCAATTTTGTGTAGATTGACTTTGTAAATTCTTCATATCAAATATTCTTCAAATCTTCATTAAATTTTGATCAAATATTCTTCAAATCTTCATTAAATGTTAATCAAATGTTCTTCAAATCTTCACTAAATCTTCTTCAAATCTTAATCAAATCTTCTTCAAATATTTTTCAAATCTTCTTCAAATCTTCTTCAAATATTCTTCAAATCTTCTTCAAATATTTTTCAAATCTTCTTCAAATATTCTTCAAATCTTCTTCAAATATTCTTCAAATCTTCTTCAAATATAAATATGAATCAAATCTTATTTTAGATTTTTCATCCATTATAAATTTGAATCAAATCTTATTTTAGATTTTCTTCAATTATAAATTTGAATCAAATCTTATTTAAGATTTTTCTTCAATTATAAATTTGAATCAAATCTTATTTTAGATTTTCTTCAAAAACATTAATCTTCTTTCATACTCTTTGAAGTCAAATATATTGTTCTCATAAAATACTTTTGTTAACATCAAAACTCTAAATGTAAAACCAACTTGGTTCCAACAGAAATCATATTTTCTGCATCCAGAAAGAAAGACCTTTACATTTTATATATTGAAGAATTACCAGTTGAATCTTGCCTCATGTCCATGAATAAAGACAAATGGATATGGCATAAAAGAACTAGACATATAAGTATGAAAACAATTTCAAATTTGTCAAAATTAGATCTTGTTAGAGAACTTCCTAAAATCAATTTTGAAAAAGATAAAGTATGTGAAGCATTTGCAAAAGGAAAATAAGTTAAAAGTAGTTTTCATTCAAAAGAGTTTATATCAACTAAAAAACCTCTTGAACTACTTCACATTGATCTTTTTGGTCCCATCAAAACCACTAGCTTTTGAGGCATGAAATATGGATTTGTAATTGTTGATGATTTTTCCAGATACATATGGGTGTTATTTTTAAAACAAAAATATGTTGCATTTGATGCTTTCAAAATTTTTTGTAAAAAGGTTTAAAATGAAAAGGAATCAAATATCATCACTGTAAGAAGTGATCATGGAGGTGAATTTATAAATGCATCTTTCAAATTTTTTTTTAAGAACTTTGCATCTTTCACAATCTATCTTGTGCAAGAACTCCTCAACAAAATGGAGTTGTTGAAAGAAAGAATAGAACTTTGCAAGAGATGGCAAGAACGATCTTGGAAGAATCCAATGTGGAAAAATATTTTTGGGCTGAAGCCATAAACACCTCTTGTTACATTTTGAATCGTGTTTCAATTAGAAAAATTATAAACAAAACACCATATGAAATCTGGAAAAATGAAAACCAAATATTTCATATTTTCACATCTTTGGTTGTTATTGCTACATTTTAAACAATAAAGACAACTTGGGAAAATTTGATGTGAAATCGGACAAAGCCATATTTTTAGGATACTCAACGGAATCTAAAGGATATTGTATTTTTAATTTGAGAACTAAAATTGTTGAAATCAGTATGCACATTTTATTTGATGATCTTGAGTTGGAAAAGAAAGACGAGGATGAGGAAGAACAATCTAGGCAAACGCAGAAGATTGATCTTCACGAAAACGAGATCAATAAATAGTCTCCGTTTCAAACTCCTCCCAAAAGCTGGAGACTTGTAGATGATCATTCTCCTAATCAAACAATTGGGGATACAACTAATGGCATTAGAACAAGAAGATCATTTAAAGACGATGCAAACAACAACATGGCAATAATTTCTCAAGTAGAGCCAAAATCCATCAAAGAAGCAATAATTGATCAATCTTGGATCGATGCGATGAAAGAAGAACTTCTTCAGTTTGAGAAGAATGAAGTCTGGACTCTTGTCCCTGATCCACAAGATCAAACAATTATTAGAACACGATGGGTCTTCAGAAATAAGCTCGATGAAGAAGGAAAAGTGGTAAGAAACAAAGCAAGGTTGGTTGCCCAAGGTTATAATCAACAGAATAGACTATGATGAAACCTTTGCTCCAGTTGCAAGGTTAGAAGCCATTCGGATCCTTCTTGCATATGCATCACATAAAAACATCAAACTTTTTCAAATGGATGTCAAAAGTGCATTTTAAAATGGATTTTTAAATGAACAAGTTTATGTCTGTCAACCTCCAGGCTTTGAAGATCAAAAGAAACCAAACCATGTTTTTAAACTCACCAAAGCTTTGTATGGTTTAAAACAAGCTCCTAGAGCTTGGTATGAAAGATTGAGTTCATTTTTTATCAAAAATAATTTTTCTCTTGGAAACATTGACACAACACTTTTTAAGAAAACATGTAAAAATGATTTACTCATTGTTCAAGTGTATGTTGATGATATTATTTTTGGGTCAACAAATGAAAAAATGTGTGAGGATTTTTCAAATCTCATGCAAAGTGAATTTGAAATGAGTATGATGGGAGAGTTGAGATATTTAACGGCAGTCAAAAGAATCTTTCGTTATCTAGTAGGTACTACTGATCTTGGTCTTTGGTACAACAAAGGTTCTCATTTTGATTTTGTAGCTTACTGTGATGCCGATTATGCTGGTGATAAGTTGGAATGAAAAAGCACAAGTGGTGCGTATCAATTCCTAGGAGAAGCCTTAATAAGCTGGTCATGTAGGAAACAAACACGATTGCACTATCAACAACTGAAGCTGAATATGTAGCAGCAACAAATTGTTGCTCTCAAGTTTTTGGGATCAAGAATCAACTTGAAGATTATTCTGTAAGGTACTCTCATATTCCAATATATTGTGATAACACCAGTGCTATTAATCTCTCTAAAAACCCTATTCAACATTCAAGGTCTAAACATATTGAAATAAAGCACCACTTTATTAGGGATCATGTGAGTAAAAAAGAGGTTCAATTGATTTTTGTGGATACAAAGAATCAGTTGGTTGATGTTTTTATTAAGCCCCTTGTTGAAGATAGCTTCAACTCCATCAAAGAACGACTAAAAATCGTTAAAAAACCTGGTCAAGATTGATTATGTTGAAACAGGATCAATCTGGACATAACGAAGATCAATCTTCGTTTTTTTTTACTTGATGTGTCAAGAAACTCAAGAACGATCCTCGTTCTTCATCATTACTACCTTTCAATCACAACCTCTTTATCTGAAACGTCTGCCACTTTTTTGAAAAAGTGACGGCTCCCTTGCTTTTGCCCAACCACACACATTCTATTTCCTCCTTCCCCATGCTCAACTGCCCTATCAATTCCATCACACGTGTGGCAACTCTTCCACTCCTCCATCAACTGCAGCACATCAAAAAACGGCCACTCATTATTTCATTCCGAAAATTAAAAAAAAAAGTTCAAAACTTTTTCTCTGCACCTTCATCATCTTCGTGTTCCTCAAACTCTCATCTTCTTTCTTCTAATCCAAAAGTGGCTCGAACTAAAACAACTGCTCATAAACATCCTAGAACATCTCAACCAACTCCATCTCCTTCACCATCACCATCCCCATCTCCAGTTAGATCACCCTGTCCTCCACCCAAACCCACACCCCGTCATTCTTCTTCTTTTGAGAGAACGTTCTCAGACTACATGTCTTCCTCCCCTGAAACAAACACTCTTACGATCACTCATGCTCCTCTCTCCACCGTGCTTCCTCCTCTATTTCAAGCCCCTATTCCTTCCATTAGTCACGCCCCTCCACATCTTAAAAATTCTCAGAAACCTACCTCCAACAGATCCTCCTCAAAAAGAAGATCCATGCGCATTTTAGCTGGCATTGGCACCTCCAAAACCAAAAATATTGATACCAATATTTACACCATTTCTGATGATGAAACCCCACCATCTCAACAACCACAAGTTGCTGCCCCTTCACAACCATCAAAACCTAAATCCTCATAAATTCCCAAAACTTCAAAATCCCCAAACACTCGTAAAACCCCAGAAATTCAAAAACCTGTGTCAAAATCTCCATCCAAACGCCCTCAATCCAAAACCAAAACCACCGTTTCTAAACCAAAACACTCTCAATCTCCCTCAACTGAAACCCTTTCAGAGTTTTTGGCCGCCCATAAACGAAAAAACCCCAAAACATCTCAAAAGCAAAAACCACCTCAAGAACGATCTTCGTCTCCTTAAGAACGATCTTCAGCTCATGATCAACCTCAAGAACGATCTCCCCATATAACTTCAACCCAAAACCACACAAAGACCACCAAAACCACGAAATCTTTAATCTCCACCAAATCCTCATCTGCAAAAATTATGATTCCACCACTGATTTCATCCAAAATACAAAAACTCTTTTCTAAAAAATGGGCTCAACGCCCTATCAACATTGGCCATGTTTTGTATTTTGAAAATCTTCAAATCGAAGGAATCTCTATCCAGCATCACACTGATGCCCTTGGCTGGACTGAGTTCCTCAAGATTTTTGACTGCTACTACCCATATGTCATTCGCGCATTCTACGACAAAGTTGAGCCTTTTCCGGACAAGTCCCTTATTGTTTCTAATTTACAAGGTGTTGAAGTCCGACTTGATCCTTTTGTGTTAGCTGAAATCTTGCGAGTGCCTTCTGAAGGTTTGACCATCTTTGGGAAAGATTGGTTTTCAGCCCTAAACTTCTAAAAAGAAGAGGTGTTCTAAGAATTATTCATTGCTGGTTCCACTAAAAACCTCTCAGCTGAGTTGAAACCCCTTCCAAATTTTTTTAACAACATTAGTCAAAACTGCATTCTACCCCATTGTGGCAGTCACGGATTTGTGTCTGATAATGACACTCTGGTCATTTATCACCTTCTTCGTCGAAAGAATCTAAACCTACCCTATTTGATCATTCAGCACATGATTGCTGCTATTTAGAAAGACTACATGAGGAACACTGTCCCATACGGCATGGTTCTCTCCAAAAATTTCTGACACTTTCAGATTCCACTCTCAACTGAATCCTCCAAAATCAAGATTTCCAAATTTACCTCAAAAAATATATCCCACATGAAACAAGTTCAACCACAATCTGCTTCAGTTCCATCATCCACAAATAAAGGAAACAGTCTGCTAGAATTCTTGTTGATCAACAATCTCCTGAACCTCAAGAACGATCTTCCCCTTCACCAAATCCTGAAGAATGTTCTTCGTTTCATGATACTCCCCAAAGGTAGCTTATGTCCTACTCTTCCCTTTCAACATACTTCCATCATGTCTCTTATCTTTGTCTCTCCTAAAAAGACTACTACCTCATCAATCTTTGGAATAAGTCAATATTTGACTTTTCCTGATGTAGATAGTGTTGGCCCATCCATTCAGCATTATTCCGCTCCAAACTCTGTCGCTCACATCAGTACAAATTTTGCTTCATTATCAACCTTTTGTACATCTGCTGCTCCCTCTCAAAGCACTCCCATTGATGCACAACAGCGGCCTTCCAAACGGACAGAGCTGGAAAAAGAATCTTCAAAAGCTTGAAGGGACATTCCCAAAATTTTTGCTGCTTTACAATCAATCATTGCAAGACAAGCACATCACGACAAAGAACAAGCTATTCTAAGGGATTGGATGACAAATCAGCTTGCCCCCAAGCATGGAGTTGAACCACCTATGCAACATCCTGCTCCTATATTTCCAGAGATTCCACAACCTTCATTATCTCCTTCATCAGAAGGGTCTTCACCTTCCCTGTCATTTTAATCTTTTGTTTTAGCTGTACTCTACTATGCCTTTTTGCTATGACAAAGGGGGAGAAGTATCTATAGATTTTAATATCTAATCTATCGCTTTCATTTCATGCTGCTTGTAATTTTTTATTTTGAACCATTTTGTAATCATCCTTTCGATATTAATGAAATCATTATTTGGTTCAAATACGTAGCACATGTTGAAGGGGAGTCTTTTCATAAAAAACTCTCTGAATTTTTATTTTGAATCCAAATTAAAAATCTAAATTAACATGTTTTGTCATCATCAAAAAGGGGGAGATTGTTAAGACAAAATCTCTAATTAAATGTTTTGATGATAATTAAAACAAAAGGTTAATTAAGAATTATAATTATGATTCTAAGTGTTTTGGTATTTAACTTGTGTATTTGAGTGTGTTAAAACAAGATAGGTACCAAGCAATTCAAAATAGATCTCATTAAAATCAAAGAAAGCAAAAACAGCAAAACGAAGATCGATACTGCCATATGTATATAAAACGAAGATCGATCTTCACTTCCATCAGAATAAAGAATGATCAGTTCTGTGTGAGATATTGCATCCTAGAAGCTTTATCAATCTTATATCTTTATCAAGAATAAGCAATGATAGATCTAAAATAGAATTAGTCCAGAAATCGAAGAATCAAGACAAGCTTCATGAAGAAATATAAAAGCAAGATCATTCTTCATTTGGAACAAATACAAGTACAAAGGTACAAGCTGTAAAGTACACTAGAGTTGTACTTTCAAATCAAAAGCCTGCACACTGACTCAAAGCAAGCAAGTCATCTAAGAAATCTGACAAGATCAAAAGTCATATCACATTCAACTAAACTGAGGATCGATCTTGGATTACAAGAATGTTCTTGGATTCAACTTGTTCACTCTTGCTTTTGGCCTGCTTCAGTTTTTTTACTTTCTTATGACAGCTGGCCTCATCTCACGGATATGTGAGATGTCCTAACCTCGCTTGAAGCCTATAAATACAACATCAAGATGAAGAACAAATCACAACTCAAAGTGCCAATTAAAGCATCAATCATACATTCATATTCGAGTTCTCTCAATATCAATATTCATCTTGCAATTCTTTTCTTTGTGTTGTGTTAGAATCAATAACAACTGAGTTTTAACTTATAGAATCTATTTCTCAAACAAGAGTTGAGCAAATACTCAAATTCTTACATCCTCATAATCCTTACTTTGTAACTCAAGGCTAGTGTGTTAACATAGCTTGAGAAGTGTGTGAAAATCCTTTTCTGTTGTAAAAGGTAGTTCGTGAAATCCTTTCTGAAATAGGTTAAGGTAAATATGTGGAAATCCTTTCTAAAGTAGAAAGGTGGAAGTTGTGTAATGATCAAGATTGATCTGCGAAAAGTTGTGTAACAACCAAGAACAATCTTGCCTTGAGCACTTAGTGGAAAATCTCACATTTTTGAAGACAGGACGTAGCCCGTGTGTGGGTGAACCAGGATATATGCTTGTGTAATCTCTCGATTTCTATATCCATTTATTACATGCATTGCAATCAGTTTTTACATTAATAAAATTAATATTGGTGTTTTTACACTAACCAAGATCAATCTTGAGTAAAACTTTTAGTTTCAAACAGGAATTTTTTAAAAGGGGCAATTATAATTCAAACCCCTTTTCCTTATAATTGACATTGTTACTTCACAGCTCTCCTACTTGTCCTCGCTACCCTCCCCGTATAAGTAGCCTTGCTTGAGATGGGGTCGTATACCCAAGCAGTTGGCGAGTCCCGGTCGGGGAAGTCTAACGACGTTTCCGTCGTCAAGGTGACAGTTGGTGGAACGAACTCGGTTATCATCTGAGGGCAAAGCCCAATTTCCACAATAATGTAAAGGGTCACCAACTGAAATTAACAAATAACATTTAACACTTACGTCATAAAGACAAGAAATAACACTTAGCAATTACGACATGATAACAAACAATAAAAGAGTGTGTATATACAATTATCATATTATAACAAACATGACTCGCGTGCTAAGCATCCTAATGCAATGCTTATATGCCAATGCACATGATTCCGGAATTGCCAAAAGAAAACCCTCCTCGAAGGGCGTAAATCATAAATGTACCGCCTATCATAGGCCAGTACTAATTACCGACGTGCTGTCTCTCACAGACTAACACGATTTACTAGAGTGTAGCCTATCACATGCCTTACACATCAGTTAAATCCTCATAAGGATAAGATGGACCAATTAACTCATGGAACCATATCGTGGCCCATCACGGTCACCATTTAACCGCGTGGCCGATCACGGTCACCACTTAACATCGTGGCCCATCGCGGTCAGCACCGACACTGTGGCATATCACGGTCACCATAAGTTATGGAATGCATGAGCATACTCTGACTTTTCCACATCAATCACTATGTAAATGTAGCTATTAAAAGATTCCCCTTTTTTAATACTCTTTTAACATTAATAACTTTTCAAACTTATCGCGGAGTATACTCAAAACATATTTTCCTCAATAAAATTCTTAACGCACATATTATCAGTTGTGAATACATAATCACATCAAAACTTAATCACCACAAATTCTTACCTCAACACACATCAAACACACATATTTCAGTTTTGAACACATAATCACCTCAAACTTAATCTCCACAAATTCACACATTGAACACACATTAATCACATCAAATTTAATCATAAATTCATAACATGTAACAAACCGTATTTTCACTCAAAATATATATATATTCACGTCGAAATTAAGTATCACGCAATGACACATTAATCATACATCAATCACACATATAGAGTCCATATATGCAAACTAAAAATTTGGAAGGAGCCCTTACCTTAGTTATAGCTTTTCCAACGGTTATCATTACCACAATCAAACACAGCGAAAAATCTCGTTCGTGTTGACACCTTTAATCAAATAGTGTGTGACTTAGTCAAATTAATCCCTTAAACTTTAACTATCTTATAAATCCTTTCTTAGTCCTCACCCCGTTAGAGTATATTTTACTAAAAGAGTTTACAATGAGTAAGGACTAATAGTATTACTAATTACAACACACTTTCAACATATAAAGTATAAAATTCACTTATTTGTATTCAAATATGAGGTTCGTATTTGAATACGATGTCAAAATTTCAATTAAAAGCTGAACGTTACAGATGTGTATTCGAATACACACTAGATGTAGCCGAATAGAGTTGCTAAATAATACAGGTTTTCAGTTTTGAAAAGGTTCCGAATCATTCACACCCACGATATAATGCCGAACAATAACACTTAGCAATCACGGCATAATATCAAACCACCACAAAACATATATATACAATCATCACATCGTAACAAACATGACTCGCGTTCCAAGCACCCTAATACAATGCGTATATGCCAATGTGCATGATTCCGGAATTTCCAATAAAATACCCTCCTCGAAGGGCGTAAATCCTAAATATACAGTCTCTCACAAACAAACACCATTTACTAGAGTGTAGCCTATCACATGCCTTACACATTAGTTAAATCCTCGTAAATCGTAATTGTACTATCTATCACTGGCCTTGTACTAATTACCGAGGTGCCACCTATCACATGTCCGCATGATTTACAACAGTGCAGCCTCTCAAAGTCAGCACAACTTACAAGAGTGCAGTCTCTCACAGACCAACACGATTTACAAGAGTGAAGTCGCTCACAAACCAGCACGATTTACAAGAGTGTAGTCGCTCACAGACAAGCACGATTTACAAGAGTGCAGTCTCTCACAGACCATCACTATTTACAACAGTGCAGTCGCTCACACACCAGCACGATTTACAAGAGTGTAGCCTATCACATGCCTTACACATCAGTTAAATTCTCGTAAGGATAAGATGGGCCAACTATCACAAGGAACCACCTCGTGGCCCATCACAGTCAGCACTTAACTTCGTTGCCCATCGCAGTCACCACAAATTTGCACCTTAACACACCTCAAACACACATATAGCAGTTTTGAACACACTATCACATCAAAACTTAATCACCACAACTTCACACATAAACACACCACAATCGTTCATAATATCAATTGTGAACACATATATCACACTAACTTTTAATCTCCACAAATTTAGACATTTATCAAATATCAAACATTCATAATATCAATTATGAACACATAAATCACTCCAATTTTTAATCTCCACAATTCACTCATTAACCACCTCAAATTTACTTCAACAATTCACACACATTAATCGCATCAAATTTAATCATAAATTCATAACATGTAACAAACCGTATTTTCACTCAAAATATATATATATATATATATATATATATATATATATATATATATTCACGTCGAAGTTGATTTTTCACGCAATCACACCTCAAACATACATATTTCACTCATATAGAATCCCTATATGCAAACTAAAAATTTGGAAGGATCCCTTACCTTCGTTATCGCTTTCTCAACCGTTTTGGCTACCGCGATCAATTACGGTGAAAACTCTCGCTCGCGTCGACACCTCAAAAGTTAGATCACAAGCACCGTAGTGTGAAGAGGAGTAACTTTCCCTCTTGACACTTCTGAATGGAAGCTTAGATCTAGGAGAGAAATAGAGGTTTTTGTTTGGTTGTTTTGAAAACCACCCACACGGTTTTCTTTTTTTTTTTTTTTAAAACAGAGGAAAGAAGAAGAAGAAGGAAAATGTTTTCCTTTCTCATCCCTTCTTTGCTTTCCTCTCACACACACACACACACACAGACACACACACACACACACACACACACATATATATATATATATATATACATATATTATAATTAAACCAATCCAACAAATATCTAAATACTCTTACACACATCACTTTACTCATATTTCAATCTATTTTGATAAAAATATCTACTCTCGCTGCAACTCAATTGATAGATAAATTTTTCAGCAACAAATGAAAATTTTTAAAACTACCCGGTATTAAATTCTTCGTAACATAATTAAATTTTTCTTCGACAAATAATTTTAATCGGGTCTCAAAATATATATGTTAAGAAAAATATATTAAACATATTACGAACTCTAACAAAATATATTTTTGGTACTTAATTCACAAAATAAAATAAAATTGGGTTAAATGCCTCGGTGATTCAACACAAAATATTCTAAAATTGCATAAATTAGAATTTAAAAATTAAGGGTCTTACATTACTACCCTCCAAAAAGAAGCTTTGTCCTCGAAACTTAAAGTAAGAGTAATAACCACACTAGGTTTGTACTCAAACTCAACATACCTGATAGAACTTGTTTTGTCATGCCTACGGGAATAAAGTGTTAGTCTATCCCTTTTCAGTGGGTGCTTAATAACTATACGCACTATCATATCCGGTAAGACTCACCCGTTCCATTCAACATGATTTTGTCAACTATCAACAAGAGATTGGGGATGATCAGTTCCACAATTTGTCAATAGGTAGCCAACAACCATGATGAAGGCTTAGACCATCTTAACCTAATTGTAATAATGGTCCCTACGACTTGCAGGTTATCCCGAGGCATAAGTGGACTAACAATCTCCTCAAGGTCCACTAAGTTTCCCTTATTTTCCTATTACTTTGATCCTATTGACGAAGTACAATCGCCCAAAACTATGCCACATAGTCTCATATACGTCCACTTGGTACGAAACATCCATTAGGTACCAAACCGAAACACTAAGTATGACACCAACACTGAGCATAAAACAATCATTACCGCCGAAAACTCCCTAATTTTTCCATTGCCCACAAATCCTCGATTTTCTTTAGTCGCACAACTACACCAAACCACAGTGTTCTTATCAGAATGTTGGTCTAATTATAACTTTAATAATTACATCCCAACATCCGGTTGGTGATCAAAGTTTCCTCAAATATTTTCGACAACATGCCAGAACTATACCACCTACAACACACAAACTTCCTTCAGGTTTAGTGCTTCATTTCAAGAGTCACGTCTTCAACAAAAATCCAACTTGAATTTCATTAACTGATTAAGACCTACATTTGTCTCATACCTAACACCTTAAATTCAAGTTTCACTAGTCAATTTCCTACATACCTCGCAATTCTGGACAAACCCAAAATTAATTTTCCTACATCTACTGCCAACATTCATTCTGATACTTCTCAATTTCGCTGCGTCCTTTTATTTGCAGCTTGATGATTTTCTTTTCATTATGACAGGTCAAACACATTGTATTCACTCCATCACTTTTCCATTTATACAAACCTTAAATTTCTACCTCGAACCTTGATACATCTTCATTATTTCGAAATCATTACTTAGCTTACTCTTGTATGTCTTTTTCCAAAATTGCTCTCTTCTTCGACAACCACAATTGGTACACACTATAGTGCGTCATATCCCAAAATATCATCCAATCTAACTTGACTTTCTTTTATCTTTCCTCTTACTATTAAACGTTTTTTCGTTCGAATAAGCTTGTCATCCTAGTCATCAAGAATTCCTTCAACAACTCAAGCAAAATCTTAATTCCTCCTAATTTTCACACTTCCTATGAAATATTGTACATTTAAAATATATCTCAAAACACTTTTCACCTCTACCATCATTCAACCGTCCATGTGGTCAACATCTAGAGTCCTTTATTTGCTTAGCTCATCTGCCATCATACTTCGTCTTGCTTCATTATAGTGATTTCAATAAATCAAGCCTTGCTAGTTCCCACCAAACTTTTTCGTTCCATGCTCAATTCTTCCCTATCAAACAAACATTTAACTCTTTTGATTGACGAACACAATAACGTACCCCTATGACATGCATTCAAGTAGTGCCTTTGAATTCATTGGCATACCCTTCTAAAAACAATGTCTGATTTACGGGTGTGCTAATTCATTTCATGAATCCTTAATTGACATAAGCAACATACCCATGTGGTGCTCCAACAAGTTTTCATGGCACGTTTTTCCAAAATTTGGTTCACTCGCTGGATTTTCTTATTCGTTCTCAACCTTCACCGAGGTACCAACTAAAAGAATCTCGACAAACATTCCCAATAAGCATCTCCTAAGGAATAATTATCTGTAAACCTCATCCTCATAACTTTGCAGTGAAATATCTCCAAGACCCACATACCTTTCATCGTCTATCTAGTCACTGAAACACTCATTTCAAATCTTAACGCTTGACTTCCCAAGACCAACAACTAAACCATGAATCATTTATTACATTTCTTCTTTTTCACTCTCTATCATTGAATAAAATTCTAAAATCTGATCCTCGAAATCTCCAAATACACATCACACCGTCTAAATTCATCCATTTCATCTTAAGATACAATACAAGGTCTTATTCTTCGTTGACTCTAACCGTCTTAGTAATATAACTAATGAAACTCTTCTAATAGTAGCACAACGATTTTTTTGTAAATCTTCAAACACTTCCATCCATAACATGAATTATTTATCACTTGCCTACCTCAACTCCCTCAATTATACAAGTTTTAGTCGTCACTTGGTCCTCTATCCAACCTTGTGGATTACAAATCGTTGACTTAAAGATCAACCATCTCAGGGTCCTAAATCAAATCTCGAATAATCCCTCTGACATATCAAACTAGTAACACTCTTCTAGTAATTACCATCCTTTAATAGACTCTCAATGCTTACATTGTTACCATTTCTAAGTACCGTCGTACTTTGTACTTCAAACTCCACTTAATAGTAATATGCAGTTCAATAGATCAAGGCTTATCTCCTTATGTTTACCCGAACATAACTCAAAATTCACACTTACGCATCAATAGTTTTCATCTAAAATCATTATCCACACTTATTATCTCCTAAACCACATAGAGATTTGTCACTTACCAACAAAATATATAGTCTCACTCCTATAATCATCATGAGATTTATACTTAAGAATCTAAGTCGCGAATCTAGTTTAACTCGAAAGCTCGACCTTATCCCTCAAGGTATCCACTATTCCTCAAAGGCTCCTTTATCTATCCCAAGGTATTATTCACCCCTAATGTGCAACGCCCCTTAACTTCATACAAGCCTATTTTGTTGACACCTAATTTATGTTTACCCGAACATAACTCAAAATTCACACTTACGCATCAATAGTTTTCATCTAAAATCATTATCCATACTTATTATCTCCTAAACCACATAGAGATTTGTCACTTACCAACAAAATATATAGTCTCACTCCTATAATCATCATGAGATTTATACTTAAGAATCTAAGTCGTGAATCTAGTTTAACTCGAAAGCTCGACCTTATCCCTCAAGGTATCCACTATTCCTCAAAGGCTCCTTTATCTATCCCAAGGTATTATTCACCCCTAATGTGCAACACCCCTTAACTTCATACAAGCCTATTTTGTTGACACCTAATCACCAAATGCTATTCCAAATAGCAGCCCCGTCTTCTCCACAGTTAAATGGTGTTCGTGTCTCTTTGAAAGTTATCAAACTTCATCCAGTCTCGTCCTGAAATCTAATTGGAAATCCTCTATCAATCTAATGTTCATCCATCCATACCCACCATCTTCGACTAGCCACCAACAACATAGCCTCTGTATCTTTGGAACCACTTCATATTTCCCATGCAGTCATGATTTGCTTCAACCTTATCCTTGCCTAGACCAATACATTTAAGGAATTTAGAGACACTCGTCGACCAAAGTCGACTAATGTTCTATGTTTTAACTACTCTTCCAACTAAAGTGCTACAAGGCACGCTCTTTTGTATAAGAAACAATAAACTATTTAAGCATATCTTGCTTAACCCAAGACAACAAAACACAACATACACATGGACTCCAATTACTTGATACCCCTTAACTCGACTCTTGATCAGCTTAGGATACCCAAATCATAGCCCCAAAGAACTCTAAACTGAGCTCTAAACGCGGGTGTATTTTTTTTCAAAAAAATAAAAAGATAAAATACCGTTTCATAACACAAACAACAAAAGTCATATATAATTACATCATAATATACAATCGGCTAAATTTGTTTGTTTTCAAATGCTCAAGAGGATCTTTCATCATAGCATACTAATCAAAAGGATTTTCATATGTCAAAAACGCATAAACAATGTTGAAAAATAAAGTTCTTAACAAAACTACACTGTCGTATTCGAATACTACATGATGTAGCTGAATACGTGTATTCGAATACGAGACAGGATGTAGCCGAATACGAAAGGAAAAGTCAGTAGCTAAAAATGCATTTTCGTATTCGAATACAACAGGTCGTAACAGAATACAAAATCAAGTCAATGGCAAAATTTACTTATTTGTATTCGAATACGAGGTTTCGTATTCGAATACGATGTCAAAATTTCAATTAAAAACTGAACATTACATATGTGTATTCGAATACACACTAGATGTAGCCGAATAGAGCTGCTAAATAATGCAGGTTTTCAGTTTTGTAAAGGTTCCGAATCATTGAACACCCACGATATAATGACAAGCAATAACACTTAACAATTACGACATAATATCAAACCACCATAGAACATGTATATACAATCATCACATCTTAACAAACATGACTCGTGTGCCAAGCACCCTAATGTAATGCATATATGCTAATGCGCGTGATTCTGGAATTTCTAATAAAATACCCTCCTCGAAGGGCGTAAATCCTAAATATACAGTCTCTCACGGACAACCACGAGTGCATTCTCTCACAGACAAACACGAGTGCAGTCTTTCACGGACAAACACGATTTACTAGAGTGTAGCCTATCACATGGCTTACACATCAGTTAAATCCTCGTAAATCATAATTGTACTGCATATCACAGGCCTATTACTAATTACCGAAGTGCCACCTATCACTGGTCTCCACAATTTACTAGAGTGCAACCTCTCACAGACCCGCACGACTTACAAGAGTGCAGTCTCTCATAGACCAACACGATTTACAAGAGTGCAATCGCTCAAAGACCAGCACGATTTACAAGAGTGCAGTCTCTCACAGACCAACACGATTTACAAGAGTGCAATCGCTTACAGACCCGCACGATTTACAAGAGTGCAGTCTCTCACAGACCAACACGATTTACAAGAGTGCAGTCGCTCACAAACCAGCACGATTTATAAGAGTATAGCCTATCACAGGCCTTACATGCAGTTAAATCCTCGTAAGGATAAGATGGACCAACTATCACATGGAACCACCCCGTGACCCATCACGGTCACCACTTAACTTCGTGGCCCATCGCGGTCACCACAAATTTGCACCTCAACACACCTCAAACACACACATATAGCAGTTTTGAACACATAATCACATCAAAACTTAATCACCACAACATGACACATAAACCCACCACAATCATTCATAGTATCAATTATGAACACATAAATCACACCAACTTTAATCTCCACAATTCACTCGTTAACCACATCAAATTTACTTTAACAATTCGCACATTGAACACATCAAATTTAATCATAAATTCATATCATGTAACAAACCGTATTTTCACTCAAAATATATATATTCACGTCGAAATTGATTTTTCACGCAATCACACCTTAAACATACATCAATCACTCATATAGAATCCCTATATGCAAACTAAAATTTTGGATTTAGAAGCACACCTTAAACATACATCAATCCCCATATAGAATCACTCATAAAGAAGTCCTTACCTTAGTTATCGGTTTCTCAACCATTTCCACTACCGTCGACACCTCAAAAGTTAGCTCGCAAGCACCGTAGTGTGAAGAGGAGAAACTTTCTGTAATACCCGTAAATTTTAAAATGTACCCTTTTTTGTATTTTCCTATGGGAGAAAAAAAAATTGGAAAAAGAAAGGAAACATTTTCCTCTGTCCGCGTGCACTACTCCATCTTCTCTTTCTTTCCTTTGTTTTGTTTTTCATAAACCCCACACACAAAACCTCACATATCACGTAGATCTAAGCTTTATCTCGCAACGTGACTGAAGAGAAACTTGATCGTGATCACGTTGCGGTGCTTGGGAACTAATTTTGTCGGAATTTATCGCGGTACCGTAATCGGTTGCTCGAGCTACCGTCGAGGTAAGGGGCTCCTTCCAAACTTTTATTTTGCATCTAGTACCTTGTAAGCTTGAGGAGAAGAAATTTGGTGGGTTTGAGGTGTGGTTTGTGAGAAATGAATTTAATCCATTTTTTGAGTAAAATGGTGAAAGTTGAATTTGATGAATTTTGATGTGTGGGTAGTGGTGATTCTTGCCTGGTATAGTTGTTATGATTATGGGTAATATTTTGAATGTGGAAATTTGCGTTATGATTGAGGTTGTGGAATTTCGAATAAATGCGATTTATGTGTGAAATTGAATTTCATGTCATTTGATGGATTGTATGAGTTGAGTATACTCTGTGTTAAATTTGAAAATCATTAGTGTTAAATGAACATTAAAAATGGGGAATCTTTTAATAGCTACATTTACTTAATGATTGTGTTGTCGAGAGTTAGAGTATGCTCATGCATTTCATAGTAAATGGTGATAGTGGTGACCGGATGGGCCACGAGATGATTCCACGTGATTGGATGGTTCATCTAATCCTTACGGGGATTATCGCATCGGTGATTGGATAGTTCATAAATTTCAAATATATATAACTTAAATACATAATTATAAATAAATCTCATTCATATAGTATATTCAAAAGTAACAATCATACATTAAATTTGACTAAAAAAAAATTTAAATATTCAAAAACGAAAACATTAGTGGAGTGACTAAACATGCAAAACAACAATATCAAACTTAGTTCATAAATTTAGATAGTCCCTAATATTGTTGTTCCATGATTAGGCCGGTAACTAGACTCAGAAGAACATCTTCTATCTATTGGTGATTCTAAGTATGTGTTGCTTGAAAAAACATATAAGTATATATATTAAATTCAACCTCACTTTTTTCACACATACTCAAGACTTTAATATTAACATCAAACTAATTAAACTTAAACAAGATCAAACACTCAAAAGCAAAACATGGAAACATCAAACTAATTCCCCAATTTAATGTGGTAATAAACAACTCAAATAAAAGATTGAAACAAGATCTATGATTTAATTACACCTATATATATATATGATTTAATGACAACAACATAAATAAAACAAAATATTTCAAACTAATAGACATTATTATCGTTAAGTAATGTCTAAGAGTACTCAAGGCATTGACATTACAATCATATTTTCAGCACCAATAAACAAATGATGCATGCATACTAACATAATGGCTTATCAATATTTGTGATGTCAATCATTAAAGTAAATACAAATTGGAAAAGGTAAAAAAACACACAAAGAAGCAAAAAAAACATATCCAATTTCCCCGAAATTTATTCACCACCTTCCAACACATCTAATTTGTAGCAAAAGGAAACAAAAACACACTAAGAAGCAAAAAACATACAACATAGTCAACACCATACCATTACACCCTTCCATTTCTATGACTTTCATTCTCATCCACATTGAAAAACACATATAGAAACAACATCTCAAACCTTAGAAAGAATAAATAATCAAAACTCACAACACAAAGAAGTATTCAAATTAAAACAACAACAATTACCGCCATATGAAAAAATCAAGCAATCAAACCCAAAACATGCAAGCATTAAAATTGATACAAACACATCATTAGATTTGTCAAAAGTATATATAGTAGTCATAGGACTATGCTATATCACTTAAGAGCTAGAAAAGAGCATTAATTTACATGTGTAGTGATATGGCCTAGTGATTCTTAAAGCAATGAGGCATGACCTAAGAAATTGCATCTAGCCTAAAAATTTGAATTACATCAACCATCTTACGACAACAACAATATCAAATTTCTAAGGAAATAGGTAATTGACCAGTACCTTGTAATCATTTTCACAGGTTCTAGCATATTTATTCTACTAGTAGTTTGATTTTCCTGTATGAAAGGTGTATTGAGTCACTATTAAGGGATATAGCATGTAAACTATAAAATAAGAAAAAGAAAGATGATGTGTTAATCAGGCCACAAAGGTATTGATCTGGTTAAAAAAAACAAGTATTAGACACTCCTTGTACTCATCTTCTAAGGAGTAACTTAATTTAAACAAATGCAAACAAAACACTATGAAAAGAGTGATTATGACAATTACCTAGTGGTGACAACAAAATAAAGAGGCGGATATGAGAAAACCGAGAAAAAGTCCTAGAGGGATATAAAAGTAGAGACAAAGAATTAGAAGAGATGTGAGTAGCTAAACTCAGAAGAATGTTTATCATCTCTTGGCGATTCTAAGTCTATTTCCTGAAAAAACATATAAGTATATATATTAAATTCAAATTCAAATCACTTCTTTGTACATACTCAAAAATATAATATTAACATCAAACTAATTAAACTTAAACACGATCAAGCATTCAAAGTTTGTATATTTGTATCCATCAAGTAAATTGTTCACGAAATAAACATTCAAACCAGTTGAAGGACAACAAAAAAAGCCACACATAAGATTTCTCAAAACAGTTGAATTTATACCTTTGTCATAACCATAGACACTACAATCTCTGCTCAAACACGAATTCAACTTTTAAATTGCCTAGAGCCTTCAACTTGTGATTGTACCCAAATTGTTCACCAAATCTGCAAGATTTAAAAAATCAATCCACAACAAATATTATAAACGATAAATTAACAATTCCACATTGTAACAAACGATTAACAAGAACAATCATTCATTCACAATTTTTGTAGAAAACAAATTAATAGAAATACAACTACAATTTCCTACAATAATTCAAATTCAATACATACAACTTTTTAAATTCAATCAAGAAAGTGATTTGTAACAGCCCGATTTTTAACACCAAAAACACGTGTAATTTTTTTTTAAATAAATGAATAAGTAAATAACTTTGGATAAACTATTTAATGTCGTAACACAACAACAAAATCAACATAACTTACAGTAGCGGAAATAAGTTTAGAATTTACAGATCCAAAGTATTTAAACGTTTCCAAGTCATATCAAAAGTTTATAGGGACCCATCAAAATAATAAGTCAGGCTGACAATATAGGTACAGTCTTCCCAAATAAATAATTACACAACCAAAAGAAAGACTCAAGGACCTATACAGTCGCCTAGTCTGATAATGCTACCAAAAAGCTATACAGCCCGGGTGACCTCCACGCTCCCAACACAAAACTCCTGACCTAGCACCGATCAGGCATCGCTAACTACCTTCCCCTCTCCAAGGTACTATCCGACAGGACGATCCTGAATCTCATTTGAGGGCAAAGCCCAGATTTCCACAATTGTAAAGGGTCACAAATCCGAAATTAACAAACATCACATAGAATTTATGTTTTTAAATGCATAAAAATCATCCTCCAACTTAGCATACATCTAAGAAGGGTTTACATATGCTAAACATGCATAAACAAAATTGAAAAATGAAGTTTTGGATCAAACAACACTGTGGTATTCGAATACACCCTATGTGTAGTCGAATACACTTGCGAAAACAGCAGAAAAACAGCACTGACAGCACTACTGTATTCGAATACAGCCTGTCTGTATTCAAATACATCATTCCATTCAACTATATTCGAATACAACACCTTGTGTAGTCGAATACACTTCAAAAAAATCAAGTCACTAGCTAATTTAATCATTTGTATTCGACTACAACACAGGTGTAGTCGAATACACCTGTCAAAACAGCAGAAACTCAGTTTTTAACCCTTTCAAAAACATTCCAACACTTCCAAATTCATTCCAACACTTTCAACACCAATTCAATCAATCACAAACACTAACACAACACAAATCACTCATCACAATCAAGTACGCATATACAAACATCATAACATGTCAAACATGTCTCGCGTGCCAAGCACCCAAATGCAATGCGTATATGTCAATGCACATGATTCCGGAATATCAACAAAACCCTCCTCGAAGGGCGTAAATCATAATTGTACAGTCTCTCACAGACCAGTACTAATTATCAAGGTGCAATCTCTCACGGATCAGCACAATTTACTATCGTACAGCATCTCACAGACCAGTACTGATTTTCTATGCGTGCAATCGCTCACTGTGACACCCTAAACCCCAAAATAATATATAATAATTTATAATAGAATTTTTAACTTTAACTCGCAACGGGTGAAGCAAATACGTTTTCGAGGGAATAAAAAAAAATTATAATTAATTTGAGATATCACATTCCTCAAGATTCAAAATGAACACTTTAAACTTTTTCCTCCTATAAAATAGTGCAATCTCCATAAAATTTGATTTAACTAGAATTTCTTAATTCAATTCCAAAAATTTACTAGTTATAAGGTTTCATACAAAAAGTTGTTTCTAATTAAACAAATAAAAATACAACTTATGACTCTCTTTCCCGGTATCACCTATCAGAGCGGGGCTTCTCCCAAATTTGAACTTCAAGACTCATTAACCTGTAATAACTGCGATTTTGCAAATGCAGGGCCAAACCAGTCAAACACAAACAACGAAGGAGGTGAGTTTTGAAATCATGTTGATAGTATGATACAAGTAAGAAGAACACGCAATTAATCATCAATAAACCGTATCATTACACAAACATTCTTCAAAGAAAAACATCACGTTATATAGTCAAAACTACTCAAGGAAATTCAATACATTTCACTATAACATCAAATCATCGCAGAAATTATTATTATTGCACACGACACATATTAATCACAACAAAACAATCACAAGAAAATGCGATGCTATGCATGAGCTTAGACTCTACTTCACAATGTGGTACCATTCTAACTCTGAAGTACTTGGTTAGGAGGCCATGATACTATGTCACCATTCTGGTGGACGGACAATTCAAATTGGCCATGTCCTCATAGATCCCCTCAACTCAACCCGAGACACATATACGCGACAGTCGAGGTAAACGTGTGTTGCATGGTAGCTCCCGACATTTGGAGTGCTACCTCCAAGTCACCTAGGAATTCCCCACCCGAATACCTCCAAGGTCTAACAATCTTGCCTTAAGGCTCAACAGTAGACCGCCACGATCAGGCTCAATTCAGTTGTACTTCCCCGAAATCGCTAGGCTTGTCAGGCCCTACCTATATGATGACAAAATAATCTCCACTTCACAAATTCTCAATATTTATTTTCTCCCCTCGTTGGCCTATGATACTCCATTAAGACCATCATCTCAAACAAAAATTAGAATCACAATTATTTCATTAGAGGTTACTTCAATCTTTTCATCACCAATTCATAACATCACTATTATAAATCACACATCATCATCATTACATAACTCATCACAAATTTATAGCGTCACTATCATCAATCATATATCATCACACAAACTTATCACAATTTATAACATCACAATTATTAATCATACATCATCATCATCACATAAAATTATCACAATGCACACATCTTTTATCATCACATCACATAAACTCATCTAATCCAACATATGAACCAAATTCATTCGACATTCAATATCATGATAATATCAAATATCACACATTTAACAAAAATAAATCAAATATCACAATAATATCAAATAACACACATTCAACGAAATTAAATCACTCAACACCTTATAAATATTTCTATTCCACATTTTAGTCTCACAATTTCCTTATTTGCACATTCATTAATTTATCACTCAAAGGGCTACTGCCGTACGTAGCCAGCCCTGTTGAATCGTTGGGAAATACGGTTTTCCCGTTCATCTCACAATATATTATACTCATGAATTCAAACTCTCTCTCACCCCTTACCTTATTTCGACGCTTTCACACATGAATACGATTCCAAGAGCAAACAAACCTTTATTCTCCGACTCTTTGTCCTTCAATCGATCTAAGTCGACAATTTATGGGTAAACGTTAAAAATAAATTATGAGAAGACACTCTAAAATTAATTTCGAAATTCGGTCAAGGAATCTTACCATAAATCAGAAAACCAATAAGTGGATAACATAACCACTTTTCACACGATCGTTTTGGCGTTGGTTTCACTCAAATCGGACTTACGGTGAAGAAGAACGGTGCAAAATAACGAATTCTACAAATGGAGAAGTCGGGTATTTTAGAGGGAAATTGGGGTTGTTAAAAATCTAGAAAATTGTGTTTAATTGACTAACTCAATAAATTAAATAACATACTGAAATTTGAACGAAAACGGAGGAAGTTTTTCTGAACAGTTGTCGATCGCCGGAACTGATTTTTTTCTTTTCTCTTAGTATGGCTGCTGCCTTTTCTCTCCCTTTCTATCTTTCTACTGTAGCGCTTTCATATTAGGGTATATTTGATTTTTTTATTTTATTTTTTATTTTTAACATATTAGTTATTGTTAACCTAACTCATTGAACTCCATTTTATTTTATTTTTTCACAAGGTCCAAATAATTAAATATTAATTTTAATTTATTTATTTGTCACTAAAATAATAATATCTTTCAAAATATCAAATTAAAAGATTATTATATTACGAGAATAGTTAAAATGAAAATAAAAAAAATATAACATCAATATTTTATATAAGCCACTAAATCAATGGAATATATATAAAATAGGCACAACTTGACAAGCACACATATAAAGAAAATAAGCACAAAATTATTAATATTTCAAAACCCATATTTTATAAAATAAAATCATTAAAGTAGTTAATCTTTTAAAATACATTAATAACTTAGATTCATATTCAAAATAATTACTATAATTATACTTAT
>JBBPBP010009778.1:24529030-24545834 GCA_037974735.1 Cicer chorassanicum
ATACATACCATTTTGTTAGGTTAATTCATGTAACAAGAAAAGATGTACAAACAACATGTCACTTTCTCATATTAAACTCAATATACATTTCAACAATGATAACACAATAACTATAATTCTACAAAAAAAAACATTCTAATCATAAAATACATCGATTATAGGATCTAAAATTTAGATAATTTTTCAAAAAGAGTTTGACTATTGAGATAATTCTTTTAAAAACTTTGTTTTTCTTCTCTTTCTCAATTAGTAGAAACTTTATCATTTGACCTCCTTTCTTTTTAATTAGTACTATTATATATCACTAATGAGTTCTTAAAATCTAAAACTCTAACATCAAGTTAAACTCTAATTAGTTCATAATATCATAATCAATAAATCAATAATTTCAACCAAATATCCCAACACGCTCACATTTCAGTATTCACACCATCCTCTAACCAACATAACAACAACTCTTTTTAATTTTCTTAAAAACAAGACATAATAAAACATGCTGTAAATTTTAAGCTATTTTAAACATTGAATAAAATCAGCAGTATAGAATTATTGTTATTTTATAAATCAACAAAAATTCAACTCAATATAATTTCTTTAAAATAATCAAGAGTAACTCAAATAAAAGTTATTTTCATCTTACAAAATAAGTAAATTTTAACTCCTTCAAAATGTCATTTAAAAAAAAATTCAAGTTCTACTGACCTCTAATATTCAAGAATTACTATTGCTAATAATATGAATTTCATACTATTTAAAATCATGACGATCATTCTAAATTATTTTCAAAACCAATATCAAAACTCTACTCATATAGAAACAACCATCAACACTATCAAGTGATTTAAAGTTAACATTCACAATTTAAAATCGATTATTTTCTTCATGCAAACCAACACAAAATCAAAATAAGAATTTTTTTTTTAGTCAAAATTAAAACTGTAAACATAAGAGACATAATTCCTATCTAACTCAAAGTTTAGAACGAAACATCCTTTTTTTTTCTCTAAATTGAGTTTCAACAAAAATAGTAATAATTTGTACCTAGTAAAAGTCAATACTTGAAGTTTTAAACATATAATTCATACGGAAATCAATGTTTCAATCAATTAGTTATTAAATCAAACACTTTAAATAGGTTCATATCAAGACTAAATATTTTAAATTGATTAAGGGTGAACATGGAACTTTAAAACAAATAACTGGTGAGGTATGACATTTGATAACTAGGTTACGTGAATGAGATTAATAACTTAAAACATCCAGGTGGTCAATCAAAATTACTATTTCCAACTATTCACATAAAACAAAAGTGCCAAAATAATAGTTCGGTAGACAAGAAACAAGCAACAAGTAACCAACAAAATCTTGTCAACAATTAAAATTAACTCAAATCTTAACAAGTAATTTCATGGTTATATTTACTCACTTAAGTAGGAACTTAGAATCCATAACACAATCAGAGTAAGCAAAAAAAATAAACAGCTAATCAGTAATCTCAAAAATATGTATAATAATACAAAAGCATATACCACTTAACACAATAATATAAGGGGGAACAAAAAAAACATGTAAGTGAAAATAATTATTACTCAAGTGAACACAATTGACACGACTGACATTCGACTAACACTGAATCGACATTCCACCCACTCGGCCTGATTGGACAGACCTGCTCTGATACCACTAATGTGACACCCTAAACCCCAAAATAATATATAATAATTTATAATAGAATTTTTAACTTTAACTCGCAACGGGTGAAGCAAATACGTTTTCGAGGGAATAAAAAAAAAATTATAATTAATTTGAGATATCACATTCCTCAAGATTCAAAATGAACACTTTAAACTTTTTCCTCCTATAAAATAGTGCAATCTCCATAAAATTTGATTTAACTAGAATTTCTTAATTCAATTCTAAAAATTTACTAGTTATAAGGTTTCATACAAAAAGTTGTTTCTAATTAAACAAATAAAAATACAACTTATGACTCTCTTTCCCGGTATCACCTATCAGAGCGGGGCTTCTCCCAAATTTGAACTTCAAGACTCATTAACCTGTAATAACTGCGATTTCGCAAACGCAGGGCCAAGCCAGTCAAACACAAAAAAACGAAGGAGGTGAATTTTGAAATCATGTTGATAGTATGATACAAGTAAGAATAACACGCAATTAATCATCAATAAACCGTATCATTACACAAACATTCTTCAAAGAAAAACATCACGTTATATAGTCAAAACTACTCAAGGAAATTCAATACATTTCACTATAACATCAAATCATCGCAGAAATTATTATTATTGCACACGACACATATTAATCACAACAAAACAATCACAAGAAAATGCGATGCTATGCATGAGCTTAGACTCTACTTCACAATGTGGTACCATTCTAACTCTGAAGTACTTGGTTAGGAGGCCATGATACTATGCCACCATTCTGGTGGACGGACAATTCAAATTGGCCATGTCCTCATAGATCCCCTCAACTCAACCCGAGACACATATATGCGACAGTCGAGGTAAACGTGTGTTGCATGGTAGCTCCCGACATTTGGAGTGCTACCTCCAAGTCACCTAGGAATTCCCCACCCGAATACCTCCAAGGTCTAACAATCTTGCCTTAAGGCTCAACAGTAGACCGCCACGATCAGGCTCAATTCAGTTGTACTTCCCCGAAATCGCTAGGCTTGTCAGGCCCTACCTATATGATGACAAAATAATCTCCACTTCACAAATTCTCAATATTTATTTTCTCCCCTCATTGGCCTATGATACTCCATTAAGACCATCATCTCAAACAAAAATTAGAATCACAATTATTTCATTAGAGGTTACTTCAATCTTTTCATCACCAATTCATAACATCACTATTATAAATCACACATCATCATCATTACATAACTCATCACAAATTTATAGCGTCACTATCATCAATCATATATCATCACACAAACTTATCACAATTTATAACATCACAATTATTAATCATACATCATCATCATCACATAAAATTATCACAATGCACACATCTTTTATCATCACATCACATAAACTCATCTAATCCAACATATGAACCAAATTCATTCCACATTCAATATCACGATAATATCAAATATCACACATTTAACAAAAATAAATCAAATATCACAATAATATCAAATAACACACATTCAACGAAATTAAATCACTCAACACCTTATAAATATTTCTATTCCACATTTTAGTCTCACAATTTCCTTATTTGCACATTCCTTAATTTATCCCTCAAAGGGCTACTGCCGTACGTAGCAAGCCCCGGATGAATCGTTGGGAAATACGGTTTTCCTGTTCATCCCACAATATATTATACTTATGAATTCAAACACTCTCTCACCCCTTACCTTATTTCGACGCTTTCACACATGAATACGATTCCAAGAGCAAACAACCTTTATTCTCTGACTCTTTGTCCTTCAATCGATCTAACTCGACAATTTATGGGTAAACGTTAAAAATAAATTATGAGAAGACACTCTAAAATTAATTTCGAAATTCGGTCAAGGAATCTTACCATAAATCAGAAAACCAATAAGTGGATAACATAGCCACTTTTCACACGATCGTTTTGGTGTTGGTTTCACCCAAATCGGACTTACGGTGAAGAAGAACGGTGCAAAATAACGAATTCTACAAACAGAGAAGTCGGGTATTTTATAGAGAAATTGGGGTTGTTAAAAATCTGGAAAATTGTGTTTAATTGACTAACTCAATAAATTAAATAACATACTGAAATTTGAACGAAAATGGAGGAAGTTTTTCTGAACAGTTGTCGATCGCCGGAACCGATTTCTTTTCTTTTCTCTTAGTATGGCCGCTGCCTTTTCTCTCCCTTTCTATCTTTCTACTGTAGCGCTTTCATATTAGGGTATATTTGATTTTTTTATTTATTTTTTTTTTTTAACATATTAGTTATTGTTAACCTAACTCATTGAACTCCATTTTATTTTATTTTTTCACAAGGTCCAAATAATTAAATATTAATTTTAATTTATTTATTTGACACTAAAATAATAATATCTTTCAAAATATCAAATTAAAAGATTATTATATTATGAGAATAGTTAAAATGACAATAAAAAAAATATAACATCAATATTTTATATAAGCCACTAAATCAATGGAATATATATAAAATAGGCACAACTTGACAAGCACACATATAAAGAAAATAAGCACAAAATTATTAATATTTCAAAACCCATATTTTATAAAATAAAGTAATTAAAGTAGTTAATCTTTTAAAATACATTAATAACCAAGATTCATATTCAAAATAATTACTATAATTATACTTATTTTATAAAATATTCACATTAAAATACTACCATCATTAGAGAATAGTCAAAATTATAAAATAAATAAATATAACATCAACACTCTTTATTAATTATTATATCATAATAAATATATATAAAATCACTATGTCATAACAAGTATATAAAAATGAAGGAAATCAAACACAATATATCACTACTATTCCGAGATAATTATTTATAAAATAAATAACTAAAAATAGAAAATAGTTATAGATAATTGAAATATAATTACGTGCATACTTAATATCAGTCAAACGCACAAAAATATTACATTAATTTGGTATAATAAGTATATACACGTAAAATCTTCTAAAATCTTATTCTTTAAAATATTACACTAAAATACTATTTAGAAAAATATATAAAATATAATATTTGTTATTTAGATTATTCATGTAGTCTAATATGTATAATAGTAACACATCATCTAAAGCACCCATATAACGCAAACTAATCACGAAATTTATCACATGTATTCTAAAATAACTTTAACACCAAATTAATTATTTAAAATTATATTTCATTATTAAAATAGTTTATTATAAAATTTGAGGTGTTACAATGATACTATGCCACCATTCTGGTGGACGGACAATTCAAATTGGCCCTGTCCTCATAGATCCCCTCAACTCGACCCGAGACACATATACGCGACAGTCGAGGTAAACGTGTGTTGCATGGTAGCTCCCGACATTTGAAGTGCTACCTCCAAGTCACCTAGGAATTCCCCACCCGAATACCTCCAAGGTCTAACAATCTTGCCTTAAGGCTCAACAGTAGACCGCCACGATCAGGCTCAATTCAGTTGTACTTCCCCGAAATCGCTAGGCTTGTCAGGCCCTACCTATATGATGACAAAATAATCTCCACTTCACAAATTCTCAATATTTATTTTCTCCCCTCGTTGGCCTATGATACTCCATTAAGACCGTCATCTCAAACACAAATTAGAATCACAATTATTTCATTAGAGGTTACTTCAATCTTTTCATCACCAATTCATAACATCACTATTATAAATCACACATCATCATCATTACATAACTCATCACAAATTTATAGCGTCACTATCATCAATCATATATCATCACACAAACTTATCACAATTTATAACATCACAATTATTAATCATACATCATCATCATCACATAAAATTATCACAATGCACACATCTTTTATTATCACATAACATAAACTCATCTAGTCCAACATATGAACCAAATTCATTCGACATCCAATATCACAATAATATAAAATATCACACATTTAACAAAAATAAATCAAATATCACAATAATATCAAATAACACACATTCAACGAAATTAAATCAATCAACACCTTATAAATATTTCTATTCCACATTTTAGTCTCACAATTCCTTTATTTGCACATTCATTAATTTATCACTCAAAGGGCTACTGCCGTACGTAGCAAGCCCCGGATGAATCGTTGGGAAATACGGTTTTCCCGTTCATCTCACAATATATTACACTCATGAATTCAAACGCTCTCTCACCCCTTACCTTATTTCGACGCTTTCACACACGAATACGATTCCACGAACAAACAACCTTTATTCTCCGACTCTTTGTCCTTCAATCGATCTAACTCGACAATTTATGGGTAAACGTTAAAAATAAATTATGAGAAGACACTCTAAAATTAATTTCGAAATTCGGTCAAGGAATCTTACCATAAATCAGAAAACCAATAAGTGGATAACATAGCCAGTTTACACACGATCGTTTTGGCGTTGGTTTCACTCAAATCGGACTTACGGTGAAGAAGAACGGTGCAAAATAACAAATTCTACAAACGGAGAAGTCGGTATTTTAGAGAGAAATTGGGGTTGTTAAAAATATGGAAAATTGTGTTTAATTGACTAACTAAATAAATTAAATAACATATTGAAATTTGAACGAAAACAGAGGAAGTTTTTCTGGACAGTTGTCGATCGTCAGAATCGATTTCTTTTCTTTTCTCTTAGTATTGCCGCTGCCTTTTCTCTCTCTTTCTATCTTTCTACTAGCGCTTTCGTATTACGGTATATTTGATTTTTTTTTATTTTTTTATTTTTTTAACATATTAGTTATCGTTAACCTAACTCATTGAACTCCATTTTATTTTATTTTTTTACAAGGTCCAACTAATTAAATATTTATTTTAATTTAATTATTTGACACTAAAATAATAATATCTATCAAAATATCAAATTAAAAGATTATTATATTATGAGAATAGTTAAAATGACAATAAAAAAATATAACATCAATATTTTATATAAGCCACTAAATCAATGGAATATATATAAAATAGGCACAACTTGACAAGCACACATATAAAGAAAATAAGCACAAAATTATCAATATTTCAAAACCCATATTTTATAAAATAAAATAATTAAAGTAGTTAATCTTTTAAAATACATTAGTAACCAAGATTCATATTCAAAATAATTACTATGATTATACTTATTTTATAAAATATTCACATTAAAATACTACCATCATTAGAGAATAGTCAAAATTATAAAATAAATAAATATAACATCAACACTCTATATTAATTATTATATCATAATAAATATATATAAAATCACTATGTCATAACAGTATATAAAAATGAAGGAAATCAAACACAATATATCACTACTATTCCGAGATAATTGTTTATAAAATAAATAACTAAAATAGGAGATACTTAGAATTAATTAAAATATAAATATGTGCACATTTAACATTAGTCAAACATAAAAGGAAATATCACATTAATTACAAACGTACATATACACGTAAAATCTTCTAAAATCTTATTTTTTTTTTTAATTTTTTTTTTAAATATTACACTAAAATACTATTTAGAAAAATATATAAAGTATAATATTTGTTGTTTAGATTACTCGTGTAGTCCAATATGTATAATAGTAGCACGTCATCTAAAGCACCCATATAACGAAAACGAATCACAAAATTTATCACATATATTATAAAATAATTTTAACACCAAATTAATTATTTAAAATCATATTTCATTATTAAAATAGTTTATTATAAAATTTGGGGTGTCACACTCACAGATCAGCACGACTTACAAGAGTGCAATCTCTCACGGATCAGCACAATTTACTATCGTACAGCCTCTCACAGACCAGTACTAATTTTCTATGCGTGCAATCGCTCACTGATCAGCATGACTTACAAGAGTACAATCTCTCACAGATCAGCACAATTTACTATCGTACTGCCTCTCACATACCAATACTAATTTTCTATGCGTGCAATCGCTCACAGATCAGCACGACTTACAAGAGTGCAATCTCTCACAGATCAGCATAATTTACTATCGTACAGTCTCTCACAGACCAGTACTAATTTTCTATGCGTGCAATCGCTCACAGATCAGCACGACTTAAAAGAGTGCAATCTCTGACAGATCAACACGATTTTCTATGCATGCAATCGCTCACAGATCAGCACGACTTACAAGAGTGCAATCTCTCACAGATCAGCACAATGCGAAAATCTCCGCAAGGATAAGATGAACCAACTATTCGCATGGCATCCTCTCGTGGCCCATCATGGTTACCACTATTACCATGGCACCATCGCGGTCACCATGTACTATGAATGCATGAGCATACTCTCACTTTCGACACCACAATCATTAAGTAAATGCAGCTATTAAAAGATTCCTCATTTTTAATGCTCATTTAACACTAATGATTCTCAAATTTAACACAGAGCATACTCAACGCATACAATCCTCAAATCACATGAAATTGAATTCACAAATCATATTGAATTCAAATCACCACACACACAATGTCATCAATTCATTTCACACCAAATCAAAATTCACACATAAATTGCATTTATTTAAAATTCCACAACCTCAATCATAACGCAAATTTCCACATTCAAAATATTACCCATAATCATAACAACTATACCAGGCAAGAATCACCACTACCCACACATCAAAATTCATCAAATTCAATTTTCACAATTTTACTCACAAAATGGATTAAATTCATTTCTCACAAACCACACCTCAAGCCCACCAAATTTCTTCTCCCCAAGCTTATAAGTAAGGTCACAGATGCAAACTAAAACTTTGGAAGCAGCCCCTTACCTCGACGAGCGACCGATTACGGCACTGCGATAAAATTCCGATAAAATTCCCGCTTCGCACAGAGCTGCAAAAATTAGTTCCCAAGCACTGCAACGTGATCACGATCAACTTTCTCTTCAGTCGCGTCGCGAGATAAAGCTTGGATCTAGGTGATATGTGAGGTTTTATGTTTGGGGTTTTTGGAAAAAAATAAAGAAAGAGGAAGGAGAAGAAGAAGGAGCACGGTAATAAAGGAAAAAATGTTTTCTTCCTTTTCTTTCTTGCTTTCCTTTCATACATATATATATATTATTCATAATATATACACACACACACACACACACACACAAATATATATATATATATATCCCAAACCAAACAAAATTTCAAACACTCTCACACACTCCAACAATTTTGATAAAAATATCCATTCACATTGCAACTCAATTGACAAGTAAAATTTTCTGCAACTATATATATTTTTAACAAGATTGTCCGGTAATAAATTTTCCACGACGTAATTAAATTATTTCTCGCCAAATAATTTAAAATGGGACCCACAAAATATTAATGGCATTTAACATCCAAAATACCCATAAAACTGACTAAAAAGCCTCAGAATTCAACATAAAACACCTCAAAGATATAAAAGGTATATTTTAAAATTAAGGGTATTACATGATTAATACTATATATGAATATGTACCTTTAATTTGTGCCATGAGTGTTTGATACTTCAAGAAAGAGTATTTGGTATGAGCTTGGACTCTCAAGAGTGTTTGATAGTTCATACATTTCATTACGAAATAATTTTAGATGCAGAGCTTTATAAATTGGAGAGCAAAGATTAATTATATATAGAGCATTATAAACCAATAATCTTCAATCATAAATAATAAAAATAGGAAAGACAAAATGTTGTATACCAAACATGTGAAAGTTGTTTATATTCAAACAAAAAAATAATTTATATCAATGGAAGATAAAAATCTGATATAATATATACCTTTTTTTTATCTAAGACTACACATAGTTTTATTATTCTATCAAACATTATGTTGTTCTGCATTAGGTAAAAGATTTAGGTTATTTTTATACTTACATTACAAAGCCCACATCAATGGAGTCATTGCTAATGATAGCAAGTAATCAAATTGATATCAAGTAAGAAAGAAAAAAAATCAAAGAAAGTGATTAATTCAAACACAACATGGAGTCATTGAATTATTTGACCCAGTTTTCCAAACACAACATGTGTAGTTTGTTTCAAAGGCTGCCGGGGAACAAAGTTTGAAAATCAACTTGTTTATGTCATAGTATTGTTGTGATGCAAAAAAAAAAAAAAAAACTACAACCAATTAATCAGATTAAGTCAAGAATTCATTGGTATCATCATTTTGAAAGCATCAATTCTTATAAGTTGTAGATTTGGTTAATGAAGAACAATTATTTTCCAAATTAATTCGTACTATGAAATCATGAGACAACACTTCATAGTATTTAAGCATCGGCAAACTTGGTACTATGGTGTTTTTTGCAAAAACTAAATAATGTAAAAACCATAGGAAAATTGAAGCTTTGGCAACCACAAATAGTTTGATAAAACATTGCCATAATAATCTAACCTTATTTAAACGATGTGCATGACTTCACGTTCTCTACTTTCAATTTGAATATTTGACCCAACTACATAAGTAACATCAATGCCCTTCAACTCCCAACAGATCCCTTTAAGAACATAGTTTCACAATACACAACATTTCATTGACAACAAAAAGAGTACGACTACCAAATGTTGTAGGTTGCGTTTTACAAAATTGCCAACACCTATTGCTACTAAATTTCTTTATCCAGAAATTAAAAAAAATATTTGTTGGCCTTTAGCAGACATGAGATTGAATAAAAAAATAATGAAGTCAAACTAAATATCACCCCAGAATGTCATTTTCATCCTATGCAAATAAAGTTGACTTGCAAGTTCCCTCGGACAGTATCATCATATTGTAAGAATGATCAATGCTTTATTTTAAAAAAATTAATGCAACTCAAGGAAGTCCTTAATTCTTACAAGAATATCATAAACATAATATTAATATAAACTATCAGAGCACTTGATATTGGCTTTTAGAAGAAAAAAGTCTCAATGAATTTCTAACTTCCTATGTACGACAAAATGTGTAAACAAAGATAAAATCAAGTTTGTAAGGAAAATTGAACCTTGTACATTGAATGCACCGAGTCATGACAATCTTCACGAAAGGCCCGAGATTTTTGTCCACCACATATCTCTTATTTCAGTGAACCGACCACGATCAGAGGCAAATGCCATTGATTGATCCTGAAGATCAACTCTCACCAAGATGAACGAACGAAAGGTTAGAACTTCGATCAGAATGTGAGGGAATGCGAGGATGATTGTTTGAGTGACTTAGAAAATATTTGAGATAAATGTAATGTTGGTAATGGCGTGTGGGTGATTATGACTTCTTTTTCTCTACTGCAAGTTTAATCGTGTCCTACAAATGAGAGGTGTATGTAACTAACAAAGGAGGCGTGGAGCAGATCAGAGAGAAGGAATAATTCTCTTCATTGAGTTTAATTGCACACATGAATAAGGAATTCGATTAGAATAATACCATTCAATGACAACCCGTTAAAAATTAATTGACATTCATGTATTTATTCTTACTAGTTACACATTTGAATGGACACAAGGGGAAAATGCACGGTTCTATAAACTAAATAAAATATAGTTATCAAAAGTAGTGTTGGTGATTCAATTTTGACTTAGTCAAAATTGACTTGGTCATTGTTCACTCTAAAACAGATATTTCTACGAGTTTTAATTAGTTAATAATAAAAAATCCCAATAATTAATTAATTAATATAAAAATACTTCATCAAATATTTGAACATCCAAGGAATAATTATCTTACTATCGTCACACTGAATTAATCAAACAGAATAAGCAAAACTAAGGGTTTTAAATTAATTAATTAAAATAAAGGGTGTTACAGTAAAGACCAAAATGACCTAAAATCTTAATCCATTGAGACTTGTGCACTTATTTGGAGAACTAAATTTCCTAGGAACCATAATGGATTATAATAAAGTTACTTAAGACCAAAAGGATCTAAAATATTAATCCACTTAGACTAACGCATTTATTGGACAAACTACAATTCCTAGTAAAGGCAAGAATGGACAAAATCTAAATTCATTGAGAGTTATGCACTTATTGGACGAACTACGTCACACTGAATTAATCAAACAAAATAAGCAAAACTAAGGGTTTTAAATTAATTAATTAAAATAAAGGGTGTTACAATACTTACCCCCTTAAAATAGTTTCGTCCTCGAAACTAGGAGGCATCTAGAAGGTCTGGGTAAAGTTCCTTCATCTTCTCCTCCAACTCCCAAGTAGCATCTCCATTTGTCTGTTTCCAAATCACCTTAACCAAAGGGATTTCCTTTCCCCTCAAACGCTTGGTAGTTCTGTCTATGATGCTTATCGGTTGGACCTCGAAGGAAAGATTTTCCTTCAATTGAATGTCATCGGGCGCGATAATATGGGATGGATCTGCCATGTACTTCCTCAGTTGTGATGCATGGAACACATCATGTAAATTGGCCAAATTCAGTGGTAAAGCAATCTGATAGGCCACTTGACCCACACGTCGAAGAATTTGGTATGGTCCAATAAACATCGCAGTAAGCTTTTTAGACTTTAATGCCCTACCAACTCCAGTAGTAGGTGTCACTCTCAAGAATACATGTTCATCCTCATGAAACTCTAGAGGTCTCCTATGTCAATCATCATAACTCTTCTGCCTGCTCTGTGTTGTTCTCATCCGCTCTTGGATTTGACGCACCTTCTCTGTAGTCTGTCGCACCAACTCTGGCCCTACGATCAAGTTTTCACCATCCTGATACCAACACAAGGGAGTTTGGCACTTGGGCCCATACAAGGCCTCATACGGTGCCATCCCGATGGTTGCATGATAGCTATTGTTATAGGTAAATTCAACAAGAGGCAATAGATCATCCCAACTTCCTCGGTTATCTAATGCACAAGCTCTTAGAAAATCCTCTAATGTTTGAATAGTCCTTTCAGTTTGACCATCGGTTTGAGGGTGGTAGGCGGAACTCAATCTCAATCTAGTACCCAATTCCTCATGCAATGCTTCCGAAAAACGAGAAGTGAACTTTGGATCTCTATCAAACACAATGCTTGATGGTATCCCGTGTAATCTAACAATCTCAGCAACGTAGATCTCTGCAATCTTAGATACATTGTAAGTAGTCCTTACAAGTATGAAATGGGCGGATTTTGTGAGCCTTTCAATAATCACCCAAATGGAGTCAAATTTCTTCTGAGTCTTAGGTAATGATTGCAGCAATCCAACAGGTTTTTGGTGTTCAACCTTAGCCTTCTGGCAAGTCAGGCAAGATGCCACATATTCCGCCACTTGTTTCTTCATTCTTGGCCACCAAAGTCTCTGCCTCAGGTCTTTATACATCTTCGTAGTACAAGGGTGAATACTCAGTTTGCTCTTGTGGGCCTCATCTAAAATAGTCTTTCTCAACTTTGCATTATCAGGCACACAAATACGTTTATTACACCACAAGATGTTATCTGGACCCATTTCAAATTCGGGAGCCTTGCCAGTCTCAACCAATTTTTGTCTCCCCTGAATAGCCTCATTGGTTGCTTGAAGGGTTTTTATCTCATTCATCAGTTTATTATCTACGATGATCGTCCCACATTGTACTTTTCCCGAAAAGGAATCCAAATTAAGATCCAAGTCACGAAAATTCTCTAACAACTATTATCTTTTCAATGTTATGGATGACAAATGGGCTCGCTTTCTACTCAAGGAATCAGCCACCACATTTTCCTTTCCTGGGTAGTAATGCAACGTGAACTCATATTCCTTGATGAACTCCATCCATCTTTGTTGCCGAATATTAAGCTCCTTCTGGTCGAACAAGTATTTCAAACTTTTATGGTCGTTGTATACATCAAAATTGCACCCATACAGATAGTGCCTCCAAATCTTTAGTGCAAAAACTATTGCAGCCAACTCCATGTCATGCGTGGGATAATGCTTCTCATGCACCTTCAACTGTCTTAAAGCATATGCTACCACTTGTTTGTTCTGCATAAGTACACAACCCAATCCTTGTAAAGAAGCATCACAATAAACTTCATACGGTTCTTCTGGTTGTGGCAACACCAACACCGGTGATGTAGTTAGTTTCTCTTTCATCAGTTGAAAACTCCTATCATATTCCTCTGTCCATGCATATATATGATTCTTCTTTGTGAGTTGTGTCAACGGTGCTGCAATCTTAGCAAAACCCTCAATGAATCTTCTATAGTATCCAGCCAACCCCAGAAAACTTCTAATCTCTGTGACGGTCTGTGGTTGTTTCCATGCCACCACTGCTTCTACTTTAGTTGGGTCGACAATGATACCTTCCTTTGAAATGACATGTCCTAAGAATTTCACCTCCTCCAACCGAATTCACATTTCCCCAAATTACCATACAATCGCTTATCCTTCAAGACTTGCAACACTTGACGTAGGTGAACTTCATGTTCCTCTCTGCTTTTAGAATAAATCAATATGTCATCAATGAAGACCACCACAAATTTGTCTAAGAAGGGGTGAAATATACGATTCATGTAATCCATGAAAATAGCTGGTGCATTGGTGACACCAAAAGGCATCACCAAATACTCAAAGTGGTCCATAGCGAGTTCTAAATGCTGTTTTAGGAATGTCTTCTTCCTTCACCCGAATCTGATGGTACCCTGACTTCAGATCAATCTTTGAAAATATGATTGCTCTTTTGAGTTGGTCCATCAAGTCATCAATGCGTGGCAAGGGATACCTGTTTTTGATGGTGACTTTGTTAAGCTGGCGGTAATCGACACAAAGTCTGGACCTTCCATCCTTCTTCTTCACTAGGAGCACCGGCGCTCCCCAAGGTGAGACACTCGGTCGTATGAACTGTTTAGACAAAAGGTCCTCCAACTAATTTTTCAACTATGACAATTACGATGGAGACATTCTATATGGGGCAATAGAAATAGGTCTTGTACCCGGAGTCACATCAATTGAGAATTCAATATCACGAACTAGGGGTAATCCTGGTACATCTGGCGAAAATACCTCTCGAAAATCTTCGACCACAAGTCTTGTCTACCTCCACCTCTAGCTTCATACTGACTGAGTTGAGAGAAACACATTTCGAAACTCCTTCTTTCAAAGAGAAGTTCAATTTATTGGTATTGAGGAATCGAGAAACACCTGGGTCTGGGAATATCACCAACTTACGAGCGCAATCCAATAGAACATAATGGCGTGACCACCAATCCATCCCAAGGATCACTCCCAAATGCTTGAGGGTGTCGCGGCCGGTTTGTCTGCGAAAAAGGAGTCGCCACCAATTTTATTTTATTCAAAGGAAAAATTGGATAGAACCTAAAATAATGATTTTTGAACCAAAAATTCGGATTCGGGAGTCGATTACGAGTAGGGAAAGTATTACCACCCTACAACGTCCGTTAAAACGGTTACCCTATAATTAATTGTATACAAACTATTTATTTATTTATTCATTTATTTTTACCCCAAAAAGAATACTAAAAAAAATAAATAAATTATTTACATTAATAACAGAAGGAAAAATATTTTTTATTAATTTGGTTTGACAAGGAATAAAACCTTGCTCCTACGTATTCCCAGGTGCAATGGAGAAATCAAATCACACGTAGTTCTTGGGTAGAAAATATTAATGTGTTGACTGATTTTATTATTAACTTTACTTTATATATATACATATCAAAATAAATTAATAGCATAATAGTGATAATAATAATAATAATAGTAATAATGGTAATAGTGATAATAATAATAATAACAAAAAAAAAGGTGACATGTTTGTTCGCGGATTGTATCTTTTTATTTTTGTTTTAAAGAAAAATTAATTTTTGTTAAATAAACAACGTAACGAAAATATAATAATAACAAAAAAAAAAGAGGTGAGATGTGGCGCGGCGAGCGAGGATGAATTTCATCCGGCGGCAGCGACTATTAATTCTAATCCTAATGGAAAAACTATTTATTTGTTGTTACGATCTTTTTGTTATTTTGATAGATACGTGATATGAGCTATATATTCAATATTACGATGCGGTAAAATTCGTTTTCTTGATGATTGGTTTATAAGCATCAATTAGTTATATTTTTCTAGCATTTTGTGTTGCAAAGAAAGCAATTTTAAGAACAGACAACCTTAGAAAAATGAAAGCTTAACACACGAGTTTATTTTTTGTATAAACAGAAAAAGAGAAAGAAAAAAAAGAACATTTTTTAAAGGGATGCAATATAAAAACTAATAAGAAGAAATTTAGAGAAGTGATACCTTACTACTGAAGTAGTTTCTTGCTGGACTGATTTTCCCAAGACCAGATTCTCTGCTCCTCTCTCGCCTGTTATTCTCTCTTCTTTCCTTTTTGTGCTCTCAAAAATGTCCTCCGCTTCCACTCTTACTATCGATTATTTATAGGCCTTTCGGGTGTAGGTTACAAAAGACAAGGGAATAATTGCCAATTGATCACCATTTTATTACTATTAATCTTTTTTTTGTGGTTTCTTTTCTTTCAATTGATTATCATTATACCGATTTTTATGTCCATCAATCCATTCAATTGATCCTCATTATACCAATTTTTATGACCATCAATCCATTTCTTTTCAGTTTCTTTCATACAATTATGTATATTTATTTATTTTTTATATATTTATATATATATATATATATATTTTTTTTTTTTCTTTCTATTTTTTAGAAAAGTATCTAAACAAGAATTAGAGGCAAAAAACTGGGAACATATGTGATTGTTTAAAGTTTAAAGCCCTAATTATTTATTTTTATTTTTATATTTCTATACATTTATTATTATTATTTCCCCTTTTTTTTAATAAAAAGTAAAAAATAAATAAATAGATAAATAAATAACAAGCGGACAAAATTAGGTGTCAACAGCTGCCCCTCTTTACTTAGAATTTACTCGAGAATCAAACTAAAAGATAAGTAAAGATGACAACTCTAATTTTGTCCGAAAAGAATGTTTTTAGAAGGGTGGGAGTCGTTTTCCCGGCTTCAACATGCAGGTCGTTTTCTCGGCTTCGGGTGCGAGTCGTTTTCCCGGCTTCAACATGCGGGTCGTTTTCTCGGCTTCGGGTGCGAGTCGTTTTCCCAGCTTCAACATGCGGGTCGTTTTCTCGGCTTCGGGTGCGAGTCGTTTTCCCGGCTTCA
>JBBPBP010009778.1:24546144-24586024 GCA_037974735.1 Cicer chorassanicum
TTCTCGGCTTCAACATGCGGGTCATTTTCTCAGCTTCGGGTGCGAGTCGTTTTCCCGGCTTCAACATGCGGGTCGTTTTCTCGGCTTCGGGTGCGAGTCGTTTTCCCGGCTTCAACATGCGGGTCGTTTTCTCGGCTTTAGGTTTATGTAATGTCATGAATGAATGAATGAATGAATATGTTGGTTTTTATTAATATTTTTATTGGACATGACCATCATGGATGAAAAAGGCACTTATACATTTTTCTTGAACCTGATATCTTTAATCTCTCTTTTGTCCTTTTCTCTTTTTCCCCTTTTTTTGTTTTTTTGTTTTTTGTTTTTTTTTCTTTTGAAGAAGAATTACTATTGTAATCTTTAGTTGGATCTCATACTGTCGTCTGCCTTGCACTCTAAACAAGCTCTAATATATCCGATTTTATCGCAATTCATTATATCGAGGTATGGTATATGTTTTACTTTCCAGTACACGATAATCATAAAATGCATTCGAGAAAGAAGGTTAATTTATAAAGATGATAAAAGTATATCAATATATTGAGGTTCAATATTCGTCGTAAAAGAAAAAAGAATATACATAAGATAAAACAAAAGGAATGGGTGGACGACCCGACTTGGTTACTAGTAATTCACAGGTAGACTGTACTAACTTCTCGTGCCATAGTCCAATCGATATTGTTGTTCTTTCCCTTTTGAGTATATATTCTTTGTTTTTGTTGTTGTTGATGTTGTTTTTCTTCTTCTCATAGGTTGCCCTTTCGAGTTTTCAACCCAGTAGGTATTTATTATATTTTTTTGTACCCTAATTTTTGCCTAGGTCGCCTTTTCAGGTTTTCAACCTAGCGGTATTTTTTTTTTGTACCCTAATTTTTGCCTAGGTCGCCCTTTCAGGTTTTCAACCTAGCGGGTATTCATTATTTTTTTTGTACCCTAACTTTTGTCTAGGTCGCCTTTTCAGGTTTTCAACCTAGCAGGTATTTTTTTGGTACCCTAATTTTTGCCTAGGTCGCCTTTTTAGGTTTTCAACCTAGCGGGCATTCATTATTTAAGTATGATACTTTTTTACGGCATCTGAGTTTACAGGGAGGACTAATTCTTTTCCATCCATATTCGTGAGGATCAAAGCTCCACCTGAGAAAGCTTTTTTCACGACGTATGGGCCCTCGTAGTTAGGGGTCTATTTCCCACGATAATCCTTTTGAATGGGTAAGATCTTTTTTAGCACCAAGTCTCCCTCCCGGAATTCTCGAGGACGTACTTTTTTCTCGTACGCCCTTTTCAATCTTTTCTGATATAATTGCCCATGGCATAAAGCCGCCAACCTTTTTTCTCAATTAAATTTAATTGATCGAAACGGGTTTGTACCCATTCCGACTCCTCTTGTTTGGCCTCCATTAATACTCTTAGTGAGGGGATTTCAACTTCAATGGGTAGCACAGCCTCCATCCCATATACTAGGGAAAAAGGGGTTGCCCCAGTTGAAGTGCGTATCGAAGTGCGATACCCGTGTAGTGCAAACGGTAACATCTCATGCCAATCTTTGTATGTTACAACCATTTTCTGAATAATTTTTTTGATATTTTTATTTGCTGCTTCAACTGCACCATTCATTTTTGGTCTGTACGGGGACGAGTTGTGGTGTTGAATTTTAAAGGTGGCACACAATTCATCCATCATTTTGTTATTCAGATTTGTGGCATTGTCGGTAATGATCTTGCTTGGTAGGCCATAACGACAAATTAACTCCCTTTTTATGAAATTGACTACCACATTTCTGGTTACATTGGCGTACGAAGCGGCCTCTACCCATTTGGTAAAGTAATCGATTGCCACCAAGATGAAGCGATGTCCATTTGATGCTTTCGGTTCAATCATTCCGATGACGTCTATGCCCCACATTGAGAACGGCCAGGGCGCTGAAAGGGTGTTTAGAGGCATTGGTGGGGCGTGGATATTATCAGCATATATTTGACACTTATGGCATTTCTTAACATAATTAAAACAATCTTTTTCTAGGGTGAGCTAGTAATACCCGGCCCGAAGAATCTTTCTAGACATGGCGTGTCCGTTCATATGGATCCCATAAGAGCCATCGTGGACATCTTGTAGAATTTCTTTCGCCTCATTGACATCAACGCATCTAAGGAGTACCATATCATGATTCCTCTTATACAAAACATTTTCGTTCACGAAAAAGCTTGCGGCTAGCCGTCTTAGAGTTCTTTTCTCATTCTCCGATATTACGGGAGGATATTCTCTATTAATAAGATAATGTTTGATGTCGTGATACCACGGTTTCCCATCAATTTCTTCTTCCATTAAGTGGCAGTAGGCAGGATGATCTCGACTCTCCAATTTAATGGATGGGACTTCATCGCTTCGACTTATTTGGAACATCGAGGATAAAGTAGCCAAAGCATCAGCCAATTGATTGTTTTCTTGAGGGACATGGTGAAAAGTGATTTTTTCAAACTGTAAAGACAATTCTTTTATGTAGGTAAAATAAGGTATTAACTTCTTATCTCGAGTTTCCCATTCTTGGTTAAGCTGATTAATGACCAGAGTTGAATCTCCATACACTTCCAGCACTTTCGCTTTTGATTCCAAAGCTGCCAAAATTCCCATGGCACAAGCTTCATATTCTGCCTTATTATTGGTACAATCAAAACATAAACGCGTTGTGATAGGTATGAACTGTTTTTTGGGAGATATTAAGACAACCCCAATCCCATGCCCCATTATGTTTGAGGCCCCGTCAAACAACAAGGTCCATTTTCCATTATCGCATTCTTCAAACATAACCATGATGCTTTCGTCTGGGAATTCACATTGCATTGACTTATAATCATCCACAGGTTGATTAGCTAGATAATCTACTAAGGCACTCCCTTTGATGGCTTTCTGAGTAACATAGGTAATATCATATTCTGATAACATCACTTGCCAGCGAGCAATTCGCCCTGTGAGAGCAGGCTTTTCAAAAATGTACTTGATTGGATCCATTTTGGATATCAAGTAAGTCGTGTGGCAGAGCATGTATTGCCTCAAGCGATGGGCTGCTCAGGCTAAGGCACAACAAGTACGTTCTAACATTGTATATCTTGTTTCAACCTCTGTAAATTTTTTACTTAGATAGTAAATGGCATGCTCCTTTTTTCCTGTTTCATCGTGTTGCCCCAGCACGCATCCCATGGCCCCGTCGAGAACTGTAAGATACATAATCAGGGGTCGGCCCATAACTGGGGGGACTAGAATTGGAGGCTTTTGCAAATACTGTCGGATTTTTTCAAATGCGTTTTGACATTATGTGTTCCACACAACTGTTTGATTTTTCCGTAAAAGTTTAAAGATCGGTTCACAAGTCGCAGTCAGTTGTGATATAAATCTTGAAATATAATTTAGTCTCCCAAGAAAACCGCGAACTTCTCTTTCGGTACTCAGGGGAGGCATTTCTGAAATGGCCCGAATCTTATCGGGGTCAACCTCTATTCCCTTCTGACTAACCACAAATCCCAATAATTTGTCCGACCTCACGCCGAAAGTACACTTGGAAGGATTAAGCTTTAGCTTAAACTTTCTAAGTCTTTCGAAGAGTTTCTTTAGATCAATAATATGTTTTTCTTCTGTTTGTGACATAGCAATCATGTCGTCTACATAAACTTCTACCTCTTTATGTATCATGTCATGGAATAGGGTTACCATAGCTCTTTGGTAGGTCGCCCCAGCATTTTTCAGACCAAAAGGCATTACTTTGTAACAAAATGTTCCCCAAGGGGTGATGAAAGTTGTTTTTTCCATATCTTTAGCTGCCATCTTAATTTGATTATACCCAGAGAAACCATCCATAAAAGAAAAGAGTGAATGGCGAGCCGTATTGTCAACCAGAATATCGATGTGAGGTAACGGAAAATCTTTAGGGCTGGCTTTGTTAAGGTCCCTATAGTCGACACACTTTCGAACTTTGCCATCCTTTTTCGGCACCGGTACGATATTGGCTATCCATTGGGGATAATTTGCCACAGCCAGGAATCCTACGTCAAATTGTTTTTTTACTTCTTCCCTAATTTTTATTGACATATCGGGTTTCATTCGCCTTAATTTTTGTTTGACCGGAGAAAAATCGGGTTTTAAGGGCAATTTATGCTCCACTATGCTAGTATCCAATACAGGCATATCTTGATATGACCAGGCAAAAACATCTTTGTATTCATGTAGGAGTTGGATTAGTTCGTGATACACTTCTTTCTTTAAGATGGTGCCGACTTTAATTTCTTTCTTTATTTCTTCTGTCCCTAGATTAATCATTTCCGTCGGTTCCTCATAGGGCATGATACTCTTGGCTTCTCGTTCTACCGCTCTGAACAACTCTAGAGGAGGTTCATATTCCGCTTCGTTATCTTTTTCTATTTGACTAACAAGTTTGTCAAACTTATGCGACGAGATCTTAGTACAGTCATATGTGAATGGACTATTCCCAAATCTGCAGGATTCAAGGCAAGGATAAAGGGAAGAAAAAAAAAAGAAAGAAAGAAAAAAGAACAATTTTGGCGAATGAATGTTAAAATATGAGAACGGTAAGAAAGAACAATAAGAAAATAAAATGAGAATGCATTTATTGAAATTCAAATTACTGGGAAAACAAAATTATGTCCATCCTAAATATAATAAAGTAACTTAAGGTCTTAGTTAGAGTAATAATGCTTTTAGAATTACATGGGAATTGCATTAAATATTATAGGCGACTTGACTAGTATCCAATTCTTGATTTCTGCTCCTGCACCACACGGACGAATCCAATCAGCTTCATCAATGGAAATGTCATCTTCAGTTGCTGCGATATGGATCTCGCTTGTTGGTCTTGCACTTTGGAAACTCTGTTGGATGTCACAGATGGGAATCCTTTCAGTTCTGGGCTCTCGATTCTCGATCCGAGCTAATCTCTTTTCTTTTTTTTTCTTTGACCAATCTTCGTTTGTCAGCCTGGGTGGGTTTGTAGCCTAAACCCCACTTATCCTTATTCTCAGGAAGTTCCACCAGTTCTTTGAGCCCTTCTTCATCTTTCCCCAACCCGTGCCATGGATGGTGTCCTCTACTCAATATGAACTTAGCCACCATAATAGCAGTGTTTGACATATGTGGTTCTATAGGTGTCGTCTCGACGTAAGCGGTGTCCACAATTTCTAGTGTTTGGAAGGCGGTCTCTAGAGCTTCTTCTGTCGTCTCAACATAAGGTGTGGTGGACAACTTACTCACCAACAAGTCTTCTTCTCCAGACACGATTACAAATTGATCATTTACCATATACTTCAGCTTTTGATGTAAGGTTGATGGCACTACGCCGGCAGAATGGATCCATGGCCTTCCCAACAAGCAACTATAGGCGGGTACAATGTCCATCACGTGAAACGTGATTTCAAATGTGACCGAGCCTATTTGAAATGGGAGTTCGATTTCTCCCATTACTTCTCTGCGACTCCCATCGAAGGCTCTAACAACCATGGGGCTTGGTCTCATATATGTACCATCACAAGGTAGTCTTGCTAATGTCGATTTTGATATGACATTCAGCGAGGAACCATTGTCAATGAGGACTCTCGATATTATATGGTCGAGACACATCACTGATATGTGTAGTGCTTTATTATGCCCTCTCCCTTCGGTCGGCAGCTCATCATCTGTGAAGGTTAGGTGGTTGTTGGCGGTGATGTTATTTATGATACCTCCAAATTTGTCCAAGGTGATGTCGTGAGTGACATGGGCCTCGTTTAGTATTTTCATCAATAGCTTCCGGTGGGACTCAGAATTCATCAGTAGGGACAACAATGAAATCCTTGCAAGAGTATGGTTGAGTTGGTCGACTATTTTGTATTCACTCTGTTGGATGATTTTGAGAAACTCACGAGCTTCATCATTAGAAACCCCTTTCTCATTTTCTACTTTCTTCTTTTCAACTTCTTCTGTTACAATTACTTTCTTTTTCCCTTTATCTTTGTATGCCTTCTCAGACGCCATTATTATTTCTCTCTGTGATTTTTTCGGGGAGTATATCCGACCACTTCTAGTCATCCCTCCTATTCCTAAAACGTTAGTGGCAGCGGTTGTTTTTGAGCTAGAAGCATCTTCATTCTTCTGTTCAGCCAGATGTACCTCTACATTATAGTTCCAAGGTACTACTTTATTGTCTTTATACGGAAAAGGGCTTGGTATCCGAACTATTAAGGTCCTCAGATCACTGGGGGCATTCATAGTTTCCTCCTTAGTGAAGTGAATGACTAATGGCTTTGGGACGGTTATGCCAAGTTTTTCTTCTAATTGGGTTGCGATCATATCATCATCCTTTTCCCAACGACCTATTTGAACGATGCCTGTGTTTATCAATTTTTGAAGTTCTTTTCTGAACTCATTGCAATCTTCCATGGAATGATCTTCATTGAGGTGGAAATTGCATCTTGCTTTCCCATCGGCGTTTCCTTGGATTAACCCAAATTTGCATAACTCAGAGAAAATTAGTCCCATCGGAGTCTTAATTCTTTCGACCTCCCTTATTAATTGGTGATTTTCATCAATAGCATTCACTATTGGTCCACCATGGACTGGTAGGGGATTGTTTTTCACGCTAGGCTCATTTTCTTTGAAATTCAGCCATCCAGCTTTAATCAAATCGTGCACCTTAAATTTTAAAGCTAGGCAATTTTCAGTAGAGTGTCCTATAACCCCAGAGTGGTAATTGCATGTAGCGTTCGAGTCATATCCTTTGGGGTAGGGCGGTTCTATAGGTTTCCCTAGACATAGTGCAACCATAGAATTGCTAACCAGATGCGGTAATAATTCTGCATAAGTCATAGGGATTGGGTCGAAATGTACGAACTTCCTCCCACGATAGTTTCTTCCCCGACTTTCATAGGAATCTTGATTCCCTTGTAAGTTTTGACTTATGGTATTTGAGGTTTGTGAGCTTGCAGCAGCGTAGGGGCGATGCACGAAAGAAGGATTGGTTGGGTTTGACGCCACAAAATGGCTTTCTCCCTCCTTTTTCTTATTCGCACCTACGGGCGGCTTCTTTGTGTTATTTAATCCGGGATAGCCAGAAGTAATCTTTCCGCTTTTCAATCCCATTTCTACTCTTTCGCCTATGATGACGAGATCTAAAAAATTTGACGAGACGCTTCCTATCATTTTGTCATAAAACGGAGGTTGAAGAGTGTTTATGAACATGGTCACCATTTCTTTTTCTGATAGAGGGGGTTCTGTGACACCCTAAACCCCAAAATAATATATAATAATTTATAATAGAATTTTTAACTTTAACTCGCAGCGGGTGAAGCAAATACGTTTTCAAGGGAATAAAAACAATTATAGTTAATTTAAAATATCACGTTTCTCAACAATCAAAAGGAACACTTTAAACTTTTTCCACCTATAAAATAGTGCAATCTCCATAAAATTTGATTTAACTAGAATTTCTTAATTCAATTCCAAAAATTTACTAGTTATAAGGTTTCATACAAAAAGTTGTTTCTAGTTAAACAAATAAAAATACAACTTATGACTCTCTTTCCCGGTATCACCTATCAGAGCGGGGCTTCTCCCAAATTTGAACTTCAAGACTCATTAACCTGTAATAACTGCGATTTCGCAAACGCAGGGCCAAGCCAGTCAAACACAAACAACGAAGGAGGTGAGTTTTGAAATCATGTTAATAGTATAATGTAAGTAAGGAGAACAAGCAATTAATTCTAAATAAACCGTATCATTAGACAAACATTCTTCAAAGAAAAACATAACATTATAAAGTCAAAACCACTCAAGGAAAGTCAATACATTTCACTACAACATCAAATCATCTAAGAAGAATTATTATCGCACACGACACATATTAATCACAACAAAACAATCACAAGAAAATGCAATGCTATGCATGAGCTTAGACTCTACTTCACAATATGGTACAATTCTAACTCTGAAGTACTTGGTTAGGAGGCCATGATACTATGCCACCATTCCAGTGGACGGACAATTCAAATTGGCCCTGTCCTCATAGATCCCCTCAACTCAACCCGAGACACATATACGCGACAGTCGAGGTAAACGTGTGTTGCATGGTAGCTCCCGACATTTGGAGTGCTACCTCCAAGTCACCTAGGAATTCCCCACCCGAATACCTCCAAGGTCTAACAATCTTGCCTTAGGGCTCAACAGTAGACCGCCACGATCAGGCTCAATTCAGTTGTACTTCCCCGGAATCGCTAGGCTTGTCAGGCCCTACCTATACGATGACAAAATAATCTTCACTTCACAAATTCTCAATATTTATTTTCTCCCCTCGTTGGCCTATGATACTCCATTAAGACCGTCATCTCAAACACAAATTGAAATCACAATTATTTCATTAGAGGTTACTTCAATATTTTCATCACCAATTCATAACATCACTAGTATAAATCACACACCATCATCATTACATAACTCATCACAAATTTATAGCGTCACTATTATCAATCATATATCATCACACAAACTTATCACAATTTATAACATCACAATTATTAATCATACATCATCATCATCACATAAAATTATCACAATGCACACATCTTTTATTATCACATCACATAAACTCGTCTAATCCGACATATGAACCAAATTCATTCGACATCCAATATCACAATAATATCAAATATCACACATTTAACAAAAATAAATCAAATATCACAATAATATCAAATAACACACATTCAACGAAATTAAATCAATCAACACCTTATAAATATTTCTATTCCACATTTTAATCTCACAATTCCCATATTTGCACATTAATTAATTTATCACTGAAAGGGCTATTGCCGTACGTAGCAAGCCCCGGATGAATCTTTGGGAAATACGGTTTTCCCGTTCATCTCACAATATATTACACTCATGAATTCAAACGCTCTCTCACCCCTTACCTTATTTCGATGCTTTCACACACGAATACGATTCCACGAACAAACAACCTTTATTGTCCGACTCTTTGTCCTTCAATCGATCTAACTCGACAATTTATGGGTAACCGTTAAAAATAAATTATGAGAAGACACTCTAAAATTAATTTCGAAATTCGGTCAAGGAATCTTACCATAAATCAGAAAAACAATAAGTGGATAACATAGCCACTTTTCACACGATCGTTTTGGCGTTGGTTTCACTCAAATCGGACTTACGGTGAAAAAGAACGGTGCAAAATAACGAATTCTACAAACGGAGAAGTCGGGTATTTTAGAGAGAAATTGGGGATGTTAAAAATCTGGAAAATTGTGTTTAATTGACTAACTTAATAAATTAAATAACATACTAAAATTTGAACGATAACGGAGGAAGTTTTTCTGGACAGTTGTCGATCGCTGGAACCGATCTCTTTTCTTTTCTCTTAGTATGGCCGCTGCCTTTTCTCCCTCTTTCTATCTTTCTACGGTAGCGCTTTCATATTAGGGTATATTTGATTTTTTTATTTATTTTTTTAACATATTAGTTATTGTTAACCTAACTCATTGAACTCCATTTTATTTTATTTTTTCACAAGGTCTAACTAATTAAATATTTATTTTAATTTATTTATTTGCCACTAAAATAATAATATCTTTCAAAATATCAAATTAAACGATTATTATATTATGAGAATAGTTAAAATGACAATAAAAAAAATATAACATCAATATTTTATATAAGCCACTAAATCAATGGAATATATATAAAATAGGCACAACTTGACAAGCACACATATAAAGAAAATAAGCACAAAATTATTAATATTTCAAAACCCATATTTTATAAAATAAAGTAATTAAAGTAGTTAATCTTTTAAAATACATTAATAACCAAGATTCATATTCAAAATAATTACTATAATTATACTTATTTTATAAAATATTCACATTAAAATACTACCATCATTAGAGAATAGTCAAAATTATAAAATAAATAAATATAACATCAACACTCTATATTAATTATTATATCATAATAAATATATATAAAATCACTATGTCATAACAAGTATATAAAAATGAAGGAAATCAAACACAATATATCACTACTATTCCGAGATAATTATTTATAAAATAAATAACTAAAAATAGAAAATAGTTATAGATAATTGAAATATAACTACGTGCATACTTAATATCAATCAAACGCACAGAAAAATATTACATTAATTTGGTATAAGTATATACACGTAAAATCTTCTAAAATCTTATTCTTTAAAATATTTTACTAAAATACTATTTAGAAAAATATATAAAATATAATATTTGTTATTTAGATTATTCATGTAGTCTAATATGTATAATAGTAACACATCATCTAAAGCACCCATATAACGCAAACTAATCACAAAATTTATCACATGTATTCTAAAATAACTTTAACACCAAATTAATTATTTAAAATTATATTTCATTATTAAAATAGTTTATTATAAAATTTGGGGTGTTACAGGTTCAACCTGGGAAGCTAGCTCTCTCCATCGTTGGGCATATTCCTTGAATGTTTCATTGTCTCGTTTTGTCATATTTTGCAACTGTATTCTGTCAGGAGCCATGTCAAGATTATATTTGTATTGTTTCAAAAAGGCATCCACCAAATCTTTCCAAGAGCCGATATGAGCTCGCTCAAGGTGCATATACCAACTCAAGGAAGCTCCTGTCAAACTGTCTTGAAAGAAGTGGATTAGCAGTTTTTTGTCATGGGCACAAAAACCCATTTTTCGACAATACATAATAAGATGGTTCTTGGGGCATGTAGTTCCCTTGTATTTGTCGAATTCAGGCAACTTGAATTTCGGAGGTATTATAACATCAGAAACGAGGCATAGGTCTGAAGCATCAAATCCATAATTGTTTCCTCTTCGATGACTCTCAAGCGCTCTTCTAAGGCTTGCCATTTTTCTTGGGATTGATTGCTCTCGAGCGGTCGAGGTTCATGAGGTATGTTAAACATCACCGGCGTAGCTTCGGTAGCTTTTCCTTGCGACGAAGAGCTAGGAAATCCCAAAGTAAGGGGTGAAGGTTGCACTTGAGGGAACTCGCCAGTATTATGTTGCGGATTTGTAGCCACGACCAGCGGATTGTTGTTGGGGGGATGAGTGTCTATGGGCGGGGTAAAACCTGGCGGCAGACCATAAGGTGGAAATTGTTGTGCCTTCCCTTCTTGATAATTAGTATGAAGGTGTAGAGCGACGCCCGTTGGGTGAACAAGAGTGTTTTGGGGCATCCCTTCATCTACCAAAGGATTCCCATCATTTCTATTTCCAAGTGCTTGTAGAATCTCCAAGATCTTGGTCATTTGCCCCTTGAGTTGGTTCACGTCTTCTCTTATTTCTGTTTGCTCTAGCTCATCCATGATTTTTGACTGGGATCGTGTCCGATAACGGTGTCGTAGCACCAGTTTTTTTATTTGTTGTGTTATTTTTTCTGTGAAAGAATATGACATGAGTATGCAATGTGATGTATGAAAATGTGATGATGCATGAATGTTAAAGACCTATTTATTGCTTGCTTGTGAATATCTTAACCAATAATAAAGGGAGAACCATGAGATCAAAAGTGGAGCCAAATTTAATTCATTGAACAAGATACAAGTTTTACCACAAATGAGAGAACAAACAAAAACTTAACAAAATGAAAGTAGTAACATAAACACGGAATTTGAAAATTTAATGAGCAATCATTTTTTTCATTTGCTCAATTAAACTTTTACAATGCTCAATAAAAATGGAGATCTCTTGAGGGGTAGAGAGAGGATTAACCATCCCGTCTGCATCTCTTAATAACGGTGGAATATCTCCGATAGCTGAATTGGTTAAATAAACTAGTTTGGAGAAGCGGTCCATCCAAAACATTCCTTCTTGAACAAGTCTCTCGATAGTGTCCTTTTGTGTATGCATCTCGTCTTCTTTTCTTGCAAGTTCAACTCGGTATGCCTCAACGATCTCTTCTTGACATTGCCTTTCTATCATTATCTTGCTTTCACATTCCGCTTTTACCTTCTCTATTTGTTGCTTTAGATTTGCTTCTTGTCGACATATGACTTCATGTTTTTCCCCAGATTTTTTTAGCAACTCCTTAAGCCTGAGACCTTCCATCACTGCATCATCCCTTTCTTGACGTCTGAGTCTCAATTCTTCATTCGCACCCCGCAAACAGATCCGAGTTCTATTCTTGCTTTCTTCTTCCTCTCTTGCTCTTTTCTGTACTTTCTCAAGGATAAGGGATTGTTGAGTATTCTTATACTCCATATCTCTATAAGCCTGGTGAGCCCTCTCCAATTCTTGTTGTAATTTCTCAATTTCTTGTCTTTTTAGAGCTAAGTCAGCCTCTAAATCTTCAGTACTGAAAAAGGATTCTGTTGTTACTACTTCGGGAGCAACCGTGTTGCAATGAAAAGGCAACTTGATCTCTAATGTCCTCTTTTTCACCCAATTATGATATTCCTCTCCTATACCACAACTTCTAGGCCCTAATTCTTGACCTCTTCTAACGACATCTCCCCAAGACTTACGTATTCTTCTCAGCAGGCTAGCATCATAAACGTCTCGTCCACGAATGACAAAAGATTTTGTTACATCAATCATCGGAGGCTTCGTCATAGGATAACCCGATTGTCTCAATGCAACATAGGGACTATAATTTATACACCCTTTAGTTCCCATGAGGGGAACATCAACAAAAACACCGCATCTACAAATCACTTCATTTATATCTTGACTCCGGGAATACCACTGGATAGTTCTTTCGTTGAGATTTGCTAGAATGTTGGGCCATTCCTTTTTGCTCTTAGTTCTTAACTGATGTGTGTCTTGGAAAATATGTTTGACAAGCCAAAGATATAGTATTGGCGAGCAGTTATGGATCATGCCCCCTTCTTTCTCATGACGGAAGTCGAGCGTGCAGTAAATGTCAGCCAAAATCGCCGGTACCGGGTTCTCTCCTCTATGCTTGTAGGCCAAAAAAATGTCTATTGCCGTAAAATCCACAAAGTCCGTAACACTTGGAAATAAAACAATCCCATATATAATCAAGGCGAGCACATCCATGAAAGTGTCCCATTTTCCATCTCTCGCTAAGTTTACTGCTTTCTCTTCAAGATATTTTACTGGGAATCCGATCAAATTGTCTTTGTTGGTTTTATTGTCTTCCATTTCCTTTATAGGGATATCAAGTGTTTCAGCAACTGTTTTCAGTGAAGGGTAGTGTTCCATGTACTGGTAAGGTTTGCTCCCCTTCATCGGATATCCCATTATCCGTTCGAACTCTTCCAACGTTGGGGCCAACTGAAAGTCCTTAAAGGTGAAACACCTGAAAGGAGGGTCATAGAATTGGGCCAATGCTGTAAGGGCATCCACTTGCACATTAACTTCAAGTAAATCCAGAATTTTGCCAAATTTCCCCATAAAGATTACACGTTTTACCTTTTTCAACTTCCAAGCGAGATTCTTAAGGTTTCTTACATCTGGTTTAAGAACTCTCAATGGCAAGGTCTTTCTTAATGGAGTAATGTTTGAGCCACCATTTGATCCCATGTTTCCTATGGTTAAAGTTAATCACAACAAGCTTTAATTTTTATGGTTTTGAAGATGATATGATGATGATATTTTTTCAAAAGTGACCATGATGAAGAATATGATGCAAAAAAAAAAAAAAACAAAAAAAAAAATTTGGGTATACTAGAAGGTAAAAGTGAACATAACATAGAGTAGGTTTTTCGTATGTACACGAGATTTACACGATTCTTTTCTTCTTATGTTTTTTTTTTATGTGAACTTTTACCATGGGTAGATCTATAGTTCTAAATTGGTTCGTAGAGCACACAACTCAATTCTAAAATATTAAACCAATTAATAGGTAAACTATTAAAATGGCAATATTATAGAAAATGTCAACTCTAGGTGAGACTTTCATGACAACCAAACAGGATGTACATCCAGAAGATTATCATTACACAGTCTCTAACTTATCTTAGGTTGCACTCAGCCCGGGTATAGAGCCCACTCATAAGTGTGTGAATCGTGTTCGAGTAGTGTATAGAAAAAATAAATAAGGTAAAATAAAAAAAATCACAATGAAAATAAATTAACAAGACATCTATAATTATATTCACAATATAACAAAACAAATAAAACAATAGGGGTAATATAAATAAAACAATAAATAAGAAATAATTATATACAATTGATTATATTGGGCTTGACTCTCAAACATCCACAGTGGAGTCGCCAGCTGTCGCGGTCGGTTTGTCCGCGAAAAAGGAGTCGCCACCAATTTTATTTTATTCAAAGGAAAAATTGGATAAAACTTAAAATAATGATTTTTGAACCAAAAATTCGGATTCGGGAGTCGATTACGAGTAGGGAAAGTATTACCACCCTACAACGTCTGTTAAAACGGTTACCCTATAATTAATTGTATACAAACTATTTATTTATTTATTCATTTATTTTTACCCCAAAAAGAATACTAAAAAAATATTTTTTAATAGAAGAAAAATATTTACATTAATTTGGTTTGACAAGGAATAAAACCTTGCTCCTACGTATCCCCAAGTGCAATGGAGAAATCAAAACACACGTAGTTCTTGGGTAGAAAATATTAATGTGTTGACTGATTTTATTATTAATTTTACTTTATATATATACATATCAAAATAAATTAATAGCATAATAGTGATAATAATAATAATAGTAATAATGGTAATAGTGATAATAATAATAATAACAAAAAAAAAAGGTGAGATGTTTGTTCGCGGATTGTATCTTTTTATTTTTGTTTTAAAGAAAAATTAATTTTTGTTAAATAAACAATGTAACGAAAATATAATAATAACAAAAAAAAGAGGTGAGATGTGGCGCGGCGAGCGAGGATTAATTTCATCTGGCGGCAGCGACTATTAATTCTAATCCTAATGGAAAAAATATTTATTTGTTACGATCTTTTTGTTATTTTGATAGATACGTGATATGAGCTATATATTCAATATTACGATGCGGTAAAATTCGTTTTCTTGGTGATTGGTTTATAAGCATCATATAGTTATATTTTTCTAGCATTTTGTGTTGCAAAGAAAACAATTTTAAGAACAGACAACCTTAGAAAAATGAAAGCTTAACACACGAGTTTATTTTTTGTATAAATAGAAAAAGAGAAAGAAAAAAAGAACATTTTTTAAAGGGATGCAATATAAAGACTAATAAGAAGAAATTTATAGAAGTGATACCTTACTACTGAAGTAGTTTCTTCCTGGACTGATTTTCCCAAGACCAGATTCTCTGCTCCTCTCTCGCCTGTTATTCTCTCTTCTTTCCTTTTTGTGCTCTCAAAAATGTCCTTCGCTTCCACTCTTACTATCGATTATTTATAGGCATTCCGGGTGTAGGTTACAAAAGACAAGGGAATAATTGCCAATTGATCACCATTTTATTACTATTAATCTCTTTTCTTGTGGTTTCTTTTCTTTCAATTGATTATCATTATACCGATTTTTATGACCATCAATCCATTTCTTTTCAGTTTCTTTCATACAATTATGTATATTTATTTATTTTTTTATTATTTTTTTATATATTTTTATATATACTTTTTTTATTTTTCTATTTTTTAGAAAAGAGTCTAAACAAGAATTAGAGGCAAAAAACTGGGAACATATGTGATTGTTTAAAGTTTAAAGCCTTAATTATTTATTTTTATTTTTATATTTCTATACATTTATTATTATTATTTCCCTTTTTTTTAATAAAAAGTAAAAAATAAATAAATAGATAAATAAATAACAAGCGGACAAAATTAGGTGTCAACAGAGGGGAATACAAATCAAATCAACGTTGAATTTCATATCAAACAAAATCAATGGGCAATCTTTGTTAAGACCTGATTTAGTGCAAGAGACCACTATTAGAATTCAATTGATTAGAGAAATGATGTATACAACGCAAAGTAGGCAAAAGATTTATGTTGACAAGAGAAGAAAATCATTGGAATTTCAAGAAGGGACACATGTATTCTTGAGAGTCACTTCTAAGACTCGGGTGAGAAGGTCAATGAAAGTCAAAAATAAAACTCTCATTTCATGGGTTATTTTCAAATTCTAAAGAGAGTAGGGTATGCTGCTTATCAATTAGCTCTTCCTCCACATTTATATAACATTTTATGATGTCTTTTTTGTTTCTCAACCCCGAGCATATGTGTTAGATAATTCACATGTGATAGCTCTCGAGTCAGTCCAATTAAAAGATAATTTAATCTTTAATCCTAGGTCTATATGCTAGAGATGGCCATTTCAGAATCAGAGGAAGAAGTCATATGACAATATCCAAGTCTCGATGATGCAAGTACACAAGCTTCTTTATATTTGCACTAGTTGGGTCACTTTGGTTTTATTCAGTAGACATAAATTTCGGGGACGAAATTTCTTTAAGGAGGGGAGAAAATGTAACATCCCAAATCAAAGGACTAAAAATAATTAGAATTTAAAATTTTAAAACATTCTAATTTATAGATTATTATGATTATATTATTAGTATTAGTATTATTATTAATAATAATACTCTAATTATTATCAATAACCGATTTGCTTAAAATAAGATGACATTAGTAAGTTGTTTTGTTTGTTAGAGACTTATAAAGTATAATAGGAAGTTTGTTTTGTTTGTTTAAGGTTTATGTGAAATAGATAATAACAAACAAAGTTAGTATATTGATGAGTTTGATTGTGTGTGTTGGAGATTGGGTCTTGTACCCCACATATTGATGAGTTTTAAACTTCACAAAGAGATGAGGTTTAAACTCCAAACGGATGGGTCTTTGTACCCCATATAGATGAGTTTTAAACTTCACAAAGAGATGAGGTTTAAACTCCACACGGATGGGTCTTTGTACCCCATATAGATGAGTTTTAAACTTCACAAAGAGATGAGGTTTAAACTCCACATGGATGGGTCTTTGTACCCCATATAGATGAGTTTTAAACTTCACAAAGAGATGAGGTTTAAACTCCACATGGATGGGTCTTTGTACCCCATATAGATGAGATTTAAACTTCACAAGGAGATGAGGTTTAAACTCCACATGGATGGGTCTTTGTACCCCATATAGATGAGTTTTAAACTTCACAAAGAGATGAGGTTTAAACTCCACACGGCTGGGTCTTGTACCCCACACTGGATGAGCTGGTGCTCCACATGATGAGATAATACTCACTTCACGGAAGTAGTATATCTCCATATAACGATGAGACATCCTTGAATTGATTGGTTTATTTTTCTGCAGAATAACTGTGTATATTGGATTTATTTGATTATTATAGATGTGAATTATCGTTAATTTAATTGATGAGTTTTTATTAATTATTGGAAGTAATTGGTTATTATAGAAAATCTTAGTTATATCATATAAATTTCTAAAGAATACTTTTGGAAGAAAGCGGGTGCCATGATCGATTTTTCCGGTTACCGCGCCGGCTGAGAACAATACCTGTTTTAAAAATGTGTGTATTATTCACTGGGATTTAGTATCTCATTAAAGTGTTGTTTTCAGTGACTGAGACCGTCGGGGACGTCGAGAGTTAAGAAGTCATACTTCCGTTGAGAAGAGTAAATTCCTTAGATTAGGTTAGTAGATCAAGAGTTAGTACACATAGTGTCTACATTGTAGTTTATTACGGGATTAGTTATTAAATGCCCAGATTTGAATATTTTGATTATTAAGGAATTTTCAGCTGTAAGGTTTATTTTAAGGATTTTACAATATTATTTCTTTCGAGAACTTCTTTATTTATTATAGTACCTTTTCTATTATATTTAAATGAAAACTTTTTCGTTATTTTTATACCCACGTAACTAGGCGTTACACGTCCCTTGGCAGTAGGGCGTGCAACATCGTCGTTGATATTGTTGCGGTTGAGAACTCTACCATCCTTCCGTTCAGGGCGTTCGTTTGCAAGATGGTCTGGTTTTTGACAGATGTAACAAACCCTAGGTCTGATTGGACACTCAGATATCTTGTGTCCTTCCCTGTTGCAGCGAAAACACCTGATAGGGTACGCCTGGTTCTGCCTTGGAGTGTTTGGCCCTTGACCTTCCCCGTTTTGAGGTCGGGGTTGATCTCTAGCATTCCCATGTGGTCGGCAATACGGCCTATGTTGTTGATGATGTCTGCCCCTGTTCTGTTGGTCGTTATGCCCCTGTTTCAAATATTAACATTTAGAGGGCAAGCTTATGAATCTCATGATATGAACATATTTAAATCTCTACCTGAGGTCTGATGGGTCCACCTACAACACCCCTATTTAGACGACTCTGTTTCATCTGCTCCATTTTCTTGCATTTCTCCACCAGTACTTGATATTGGCGTATCTCCAAGGGCCCCACTAACTTCTTAATCTCATACCTAAGCCCGCTTTCGAACCTCTCAAACTTGTATTCTTCATCTATCTGATTTAGGAAATAGCGGAAATGCTTTGCTAGGGACTCGAACTTTGCTACATATTCTGCTATTGTGAGATTCCCTTGATACAACTTCAGAAATTGGGCCTCCTTCTCCGCCCAACACTCTTTGGGAAGTATTTGTCTAGGAACTTATTCTTGAAAACCCCCAATTCAGCTCTTCATGATTTGTCTCCATCATTGTCTTCGCACCTCGCCACCAGTATTCAGCTTCACCAATCATTAAATAGGTCGCATACTCCACTTTTGCATTATCAGGGCAGTGTAGGATCTCAAATATCTTCTCAATTTCTTGCAGCCAAAGATCGACCTTGTTAGGGTCATGCTCCCCTTTAAATTTAGGCGGATCTTGGCGACGAAATTCGCTCAATGCTCTTGTTGCCCTGGTTGCTTCATCCCTCTGATCCCTCTGTTCATCTCGCTGAGCCTGGACCGCGGCTTGTTGGGCCACTGCAGTGGCCATTGCATTCATGGCTTGGATCGCTTCAGTCATGTAATTTCCTCCTTGGGGAACCGATCGGTTTGTGCAATGAGCCATAAGACTTCCTAATTAGGAAAATATTACGACATAATTTTAACTCTAGGGTAGTAAGGAAGTCTTTTATTGAACACTATATTGTGACACCCTAAACCCCAAAATAATATATAATAATTTATAATAGAATTTTTAACTTTAATTGGCAGCGGGTAAAGCAAATACGTTTTCAAGGGAATAAAAAAAAACATTATAATTAATTTGAGATATCACATTCTTTAAAATTCAAAATGAACACTTTAAAATTTTTTCCTCCAAAATAGTGCAATCATCATAAAATTTGATTTAACTAGAATTTCTTAATTTATTTCCAAAAATTTACTAGTTATAAGGTTTCATACAAAAGTTGTTTCTAATTAAACAAATAAAAATACAACTTATGACTCTCATTCCCGGTATCACCTATCAGAGCGGGGCTTCTCCCAAATTTAAACTTCAAGACTCGTTAACCGGTAATAACTGCGATTTCGCAAACGCAGGGCCAAGCCAGTCAAACACAAACAACGAATGAGGTGAGTTTTGAAACCATGTTAATAGTATAATGTAAGTAAGGAGCACACGCAATTAATTCTAAATAAACCGTATCATTAGACAAACATTCTTCAAAGAAAAACATAACATTATAAAGTCAAAACCACTCAAGGAAAGTCAATACATTTCATCTAAAAAGAATTATTATCGCACACGGCACATATTAATCACAACAAAACAATCACAAGAAAATGCAATGCTATGCATGAGCTTAGACTCTACTTCACAATGTGGTACCATTCTAACTCTGAAGTACTTGGTTAGGAGGCCATGATACTATGCCACCATTCCGGTGGACGGAAAATTCAAATTGGCCCTGTCCTCATAGATCCCCTCAACTCAACCCGAGACACATATACGCGACAGTCGAGGTAAACGTGTGTTGCATGGTAGCTCCCGACATTTGGAGTGCTACCTCCAAGTCACCTAGGAATTCCCCACCCGAATACCTCCAAGGTCTAACAATCTTGCCTTAAGGCTCAACAGTAGACCGCCACGATCAGGCTCAATTCAGTTGTACTTCCCCGAAATCGCTAGGCTTGTGAGGCCCTACCTATATGATGACAAAATAATCTCCACTTCACAAATTCTCAATATTTATTTTTCTCCCCTCGTTGGCCTATGATACTCCATTAAGACCGTCATCTCAAACACAAATTGGAATCACAATTATTTCATCAGGGGTTACTTCAATATTTTCATCACAAATTCATAACATTAGTATTATAAATCACATATCATCATCATTACATAACTCATCACAAATTTATGAAATCATGATTATTATTCATACATCATCATCATCACATAAAATTATCACAATGCACACATCTTTTATTATCACATCACATAAACTCATCTAATCCAACATATGCACCAAATTCATTCGACATCCAATATCACAATAATATCAAATATCACACATTTAAAAAAAATAAATCAAATATCACAATAATATCAAATAACACACATTCAATGGAATTAAATTAATCAACATCTTATAAATATTTCTATTCCACATTTTAATCTCACAATTCCCATATTTGCACATTAATTAATTTATCACTCAAAGGGCTATTGCCGTACGTAGCAAGCCCCAGATGAATTGTTGGGAAATACGGTTTTCCCGTTCATCTCACAATATATTACACTCATGAATTCAAACGCTCTCTCACCCTTTACCTTATTTTGATGATTTCACACACGAATACGATTCCACGAACAAACAACCTTTATTCTCAGACTCTTTGTCCTTCAATCGATCTAACTCGACAATTTATGGGTAAACGTTAAAAATAAATTATGAGAAGACACTCTAAAATTAATTTCGAAATTTGGTCAAGGAGTCTTACCATAAATCAGAAAACCAATAAGTGGATAACATAGCCACTTTTCACACGATCGTTTTGGCGTTGGGTTCACTCAAATCGGACTTACGGTGAAGAAGAACGGTGCAAAATAACGAATTCTACAAACGGAGAAGTCGGGTATTTTAGAGAGAAATTGGGGTTGTTAAAAATCTGGAAAATTGTGTTTAATTGACTAACTCAATAAATTAAATAACATACTGAAATTTGAACGAAAACATAGGAAGTTTTTATGGACAGTTGTCGATCGCCGGAACCGATTTCTTTTCTTTTCTCTTAGTATGGCTGCTGCCTTTTCTCTCTCTTTCTATCTTTCTACTGAAGTGCTTTCATATTAGGGTATATTTGATTTTTTTATTTTTTTTTTAACATATTAGTTATTGTTAACCTAACTCATTGAACTCCATTTTATTTTATTTTTCCACAAGGTCCAACTAATTAAATATTTATTTTAATTTATTTATTTGCCACTAAAATAATAATATCTTTCAAAATATCAAATTAAAAGATTATTATATTATGAGAATAGTTAAAATGACAACAAAAAATATAACATTAATATTTTATATAAGCCACTAAATCAATGGAATATATATAAAATAGGCACAACTTGACAAGCACACATATAAAGAAAATAAGCACAAAATTATTAATATTTCAAAACCCATATTTTATAAAATAAAATAATTAAAGTAGTTAATCTTTTAAAATACATTAATAACCAAGATTCATATTCAAAATAATTACTATAATTATACTTATTTTTTAAAATATTCACATTAAAATACTACCATCATTAGAGAATAGTCAAAATTATAAAATAAATAAATATAACATCAACACTCTATATTAATTATTATATCATAATAAATATATATAAAATCACTATGTCATAACAAGTATATAAAAATGAAGGAAATCAAACACAATATATCACTACTATTCCGAGATAATTATTTATAAAATAAATAACTAAAAATATAAAATAGTTATAGATAATTGAAATATAACTACGTGCATACTTAATATCAGTCAAACGCACAGAAAAATAGTACATTAATTTGGTATAAGTATATACACGTAAAATCTTCTAAAATCTTACTCTTTAAAATATTACACTAAAATACTATTTAGAAAAATATATAAAGTATAATATTTGTTATTTAGATTACTCGTGTAGTCCAATATGTATAATAGTAGCACGTCATCTAAAGCACCCATATAATGAAAACGAATCACAAAATTTATCACATATATTCTAAAATAATTTTAACACCAAATTAATTATTTAAAATCATATTTCATTATTAAAATAGTTTATTATAAAATTTGGGGTGTTACATATATAGTAAGTTCGGGTTATACAGCAAGTCATGTTTTGGAGGGGTTCCCAGGAAAAAGAGGTGGGTCAATGGACCACTTAATAACCAAGTCTTTCCTTAGCCAGAATTCCTCCAATACAACTTTTTATGTATTATCCTTCCCTTTCATCTTAGGGATCATACAATTATACATAATTTAGGGTTTAGAACAATGTCTTAGTTACATATATTTAGATCACATGATGAAAGCTCAATAATTTTTTGTGATTTAGATTGAAATAATCTAAATTGCGAGTAATAAACTCATAATTCGCAATATCATACCATCATAAATAATTACTGCATGAATTAAATTAAAATTATTTCTAATCATAGGATCAAGAATTTAAGACATATTTTTCATCACAGTTATTCGAAGGAGTTAGACAATTAAATTCACATAATTGGAATTTAAGTCATTAATGACATACAATAGTTAGAGAATCAAACACTTAGTATGAACAAGAAGTAGAGACTCTAAAATTAATAAAACAAAAACAGTCATAGATGAACAAGTAGAAAACTCATAAAAGATAATAAAATGTATCAACTTAAGTAGAAATTTTATTAAAAATATAAAAGACAATGCCAATAAAAGCATGCAAGTAGACATAGAGATTTTCATATTTGAAAAAAAATTAAATACACAATAGCATAATGGAGTATTTAAGGCATATATTTACCTACAACAATTAGGAGGTTACACAATTAATAACACATGATAGAAATTTAAGAGGTTACATAATTAATAACACATAATAGAAATTTAAATAATTAGTAAAATTTCAAATTCAAAGAGCTTTACATAATTAATAACACATAATAGAAATTTAAGAGGTTACACATTTAATAACACATAATATAAATTTAAGTAATTAGTAAAATTTTCAAATTCAAGGAGGTTACACAATTTATGACGCGTAGTAAAATTTGAGTAATTAGTAAAATTCAATTTCAAGGAGGTTACATAATTAATGACACATAATAGAAATTTAAATAATTAGTAAAACTCAATTAATTAAAAAATCAGACAATTAACACGAGCAACATTAGAAAACATGCGACACACACAACACGTCCCACCCCACTAAAGTCCGAGAATTAGTGTTTTGATAACATAATGTAACGTCCCAGATTTTAATCCAAGACATTACTTAAAAGTATTTGTTTTCTTTCAAAAACGACATAATTTTTTTTTAAAGAAAGTAGTTCATTGTGTGATCAATAAAATTTCACTAGTAAATAGTTTGATTTCATTTTATGAAATAACAAAATGCAATTTACCGGATATCATTTAAATTCTCCTTAAGTGAAAATAAAAACAATGTTGACTGAATCAGGTTTTTCCTAGCAGAAGGACCTCACCTCCACATTTCTATTTAAAATTGACGATGAAAAGTAAATTAATTTTAAAAATGTACCACATCGGTCTTATCACTACAAACATTATTTTTTAATTAAAGTACCCCTTTTTCCCACGCGCGTGCGCCAAGCAAACATTATTCATGCAATTCTTCGAGATCGTTAGTGTAACACCCCGATTTTTAACAACGCGAGTGTACTTTTTAAAAAAAAATAAAATAAACTAAAATCAAATCCATGAATGAAGAAATACTTTTGGATAAAACATTTAAGTCATAATTCAAACGACAAAAGTCATAAATAATTTCATCATAGTATACAACCGGATAAAATAGTTTGTTTCAAAATACATAAGTTCCCCTTACGACAACAACCTTGATTTAAGAAAGGCAGAATAAATAAAATTCTTAAATATAACCCTAAGCTGATCATTAATCTAACTGAGGGTGATTGGGTACTGAGAATCCACGAGCGGCATCAAGCCCCACTGCTTTCAATCACAAATCCAACTCATCGCTAAGCTACGCCTTAGGACGATCCAAGTTCTCATCTGAGGGCAAAGCCTAGATTTCCACAATAATTGTAAAGGGTCACCAACCGAAATTAACAAATATCACAAAGCATTTAAATTCTTAATACACAAATAACCTTTCAACTTATCATACACCTTGAAAATGTTTTCATATGCCAAACATGCGTAATCAAAGTTAAAAAATGAAGTTTTTAACCTAATTGCACCGTCGTATTTGAATACAGCATCCTTGTATCCGAATACAACTGTGCAAATGGCAGAATTTCAGTTTTGAAAATGTTTCGATATCATTCAACGCTTACAACATAAAGTCAATTACAAACCACAATCGAGTATGTATATACAACCATCACAACATATCAAACATGACTCGTGTGCCAAGCACCCTAATGCAATGCGTATATGCCAATGCACATGATTCCAGAATTCCAAACCAAAAGCCTCCTCGAAAGGCGTAAATCATAATTGTACAGCCTCTCACAGACCAGTACTAATAATCAAGGTGCAATCTCTCACGAATGAGCACGATTTACTATCGTACAACCTCTCACAAACCAGCACGATTTTCTATGCGTGCAATCGCTCACAGATCAACACGACTTACAAGAGTGCAATCTCTCACAAATCAGCACGACTTACAAGAGTGCAATCTCTCACATATCAGCACGACTTACTATCGTACAGCCTTTCACAGACCAACACGATTTTCTATGCTTGCAATCGCTCACATATCAGCACGACTTACAAGAGTGCAATCTCTCACAAATCAGCACGACTTACTATCGTACAGTCTCTCACAGACCAACACGATTTTCTATGCATGCAATCGCTCACAGATCCACACGGCTTACAAGAGTGCAATCTCTCACAGATTACCGACAAGGATAAGATGAACCAACTATTCAAATAACAATATCTCGTGGCCCATCACGGTTACCATTATCACCATGGCACCATTGCAGTCACCATGTACTATGAATGCATGAGCACACTCTGACTCTTTTTAACACAACCATTAAGTAAATGCAGCTATTAAAAGATTCCCCATTTTTAATGCTCATTTAACACTAATGATTTTTAAAATTCCACACAGAGCATACTCAAACATATATAACTCATAATCCCACAATTCACACCAATTCATATCAATTCATTTTTCCTCAAAATCCACACATAAAACATATCTCAAAAATTCATAATATAAATTATGAACACATCAATCACACCAAAAATGAATCACCACAACCATTACGTAAATGCAGCTATTAAAAGATTCCCTTTTTTAATACTCATTTAACACTAATGATTATTCAATCTTTTCACGGAGCATACTCAAACATATATTCATCCATAAAATTCATAACGCATACGCCATCAATTATGGATACATCAATCGCACATTCACCACACATCCACATCTCAAACACAACAAATTCAATCAATTCGAATTCCAAAATTTCACACCAAATTTAATCATGAATCACCCGTATTAACAACTCTACATTTTCAAACATAAACCACTAAATTTAATCTCCAAAATTTTCAACCATAATCCAAACATATATAACATCTCAAAAATTCATAATATTAATTATGAACACATAAACCACACGAAACTTGAATTACCACAAACCACATCTCAAACACATTAAATTCAACTTCCACAATTTCACATTAAATTCATTTACCTCCAATCTACAAATAAAATACATCTAAAAATTCATAATATTAATTATGAACACATCAATCACACCAAACATGAATCACCACAACAACATTAATATATCAGAGTTCTCCCCACCGCTAACTCGGTGCCAACGGTCTCGATTCTTTTTCGAGACTCGGGGAGCAAACTACATAATCATAAATATTTATAACAATTTGTTCACAACTAAAAGTTATCCAACCACAACAAAATTCCCAAAATTATATCTTTTTCACACACCAAACTTTTACAACCAAATAATCTACATTATTTAGTTAGAACTAAATAAAACAAATATTGTCCAAATCACACATACTCACAATCGACTATTAAAGCATCGAAATTTTGAGTTAATAAATTACTCTAAACTTTTTCTTTTTTTAAAATTTCAACATCAGTTCAACTTCATTTATTTGAAAATAACTCATTACGTAACTCAAACACGTCAAAATCAATTTCTTTTTTTGTTAACCATTACTAACAAAATCAACCACATTAATTCAAAACTCCACATTTCAAAACATAAACCACCAAATTAAATCTCCAAATTTTCAACCATAAATCACCAATTTAAATCTCCAAATTTTTAACCATAAATCACCAATTTAAATCTCTAAATTTTCAACCGCAAATCACCAATTTAAATCTCCAAATTTTCAACCATAAATCACCAATTTAAATCTCTAAATTTTCAACCGTAAATCACCAATTTAAATCTCCAAATTTTTAACCATAAATCACCAATTTAAATCTCCAAATTTTCAACCATAAATCACCAATTTAAATCTCTAAATTTTCAACCATAAATCATCAATTTAAATCTCTAAATTTTTATCCATAAACACCTTAAATTCATTTTCCACAAATCTACACCTCAAACACATCAAATTTATTTTTCACAAATTCACACATAAGGTCCTAAATGCAAACTAAAAGTTTGGAAGGAGCCCTGACCTTAACGATAGCTTTAGCAACCGATTATGACACCGCGATTAATTCCAGTGAAAACTTCGTTCGCGACGTCACTTCCAAAGTTGGTTCACTAGCACCGTAACTTGGCAAGGAGCAACTTTCCCTTCTGTCACTTCTCAAATGGAAGCTTAGATATAGTAGAAAAGTGGAGGTTTGTATTTGTGGGTTTTTGAACAAAAACACCAACTTTTTGGTTTTTTTTTATATATTTTTCTATAAAATAGAGAAAGAAGAAACAAGGAGATGGTGGGCAGGTGTAAAAACAGGGAAATGTTTATTTATTTTTTTTGCTTTCTCTTTTGATTTTCAAACAAAGCAAGAAGAAGAAATAAGACGAAGGAGGTGAGGAAGGAGAATGCTTTCTGCTTCTCTGTTTCCTTTCATTCTCACTTAATATATATATATATATATATATATATATATATATATATGTAAAACTTACTTACTAAATATATAAAAATACATATGTTACTAACTATATATATATATAATACTAACTCACCAACTTATCTATATAAATACATATTAAAATTAAATCAAACCAAAAAAAAATATCAACACACATACACACATCACTCACATCTCAAATTATTTTAATAAAAATATCTACTTTTGTCGCAACTCAAGTGACAGGTAAAATCTTCAACAACTAGAGATATTTTTAACAAAACAGTTCGGTAATAAATTCTCCGTAACGTAAATAAATTATTTATCGCCAAATAATTTTAACCGGATCTAAAAATATATAAATATATATATATATATATATATATATATATATATATAATAAACATATAACAAACTTTACTAAAATATGCTTCTGGTATTTAATTCGCAAAATGAATTAAAATTGGGATAAATGCCTCAACAATTCAACACCAAATATACTAAAATTGCGTAATTTAGAGTTTAAAATTAAGGGTCTTACAGTTAGTACCTAAATGTTGGTGTAAGGGATCAGTTCATCCTGCGGCAAAATTTAACCAAATGATAAGTTAATAACCATAAAATATGAACATAAAATCTTTTTGTAATAAAAGATTTAGAGAAATTAATTTTTTTATCATTCACAGAGATGTATCAAAAGTCGTAAAAAGGCATGTTAATAAATCGAGTAGCAACTCACCTTAAAGCAAATAATTGGATCAAAATTAAAATAGCAATAAAATGTATGCAAGCCATGCATGCTCCTAAACATATATGATCCGGATATAATTAGCCAAACAGGCGTCCACACAGAAGTCACCCATACCAATGGGAAAAATTAAACAAGCCCCACAGTAACACCCCGGCCATTACAGTTACCGGCGATGCTAATCCATTTGTTTTATTTTGGTCTTTAATAGGTTTATTCTAATCCATTTGTTTTCTAACGCAATTTAATTTGTCCAACAAATGCACAAGATTCAATTGATTAAGATTAAAGTCATTTTGGTCTTTAATAGGTTTATTCTAATCCATTTTTGTTCTTAGGCAATTTTTTACGTCAAATAAGTGCACTAGTTTCAATGGATTAAGAATTTAGGTCGTTTTGGTCTTTAATATGTTTATTCTAATCCATTTTTGTACTTACGCAATTTAGTTCGTCCAATAAGTGCACAAGTTTCAATGGATTAAGAATTTAAGTCATTTTGGTCTTTAATATGCTTATCCTTGTCCATTTTGGTTTTTATTCAATGTTGTTTGTCCATTAAGTGTAGAAGTCTCAATGAATTATGATTTTAGGTTATTTTGGTCTTTAATAGGTTTATTCTAATCCATTTTAGTTCATAAGCAATTTTGTTTGTCTAATAAGTGGACAAGTTTCAATCGGTTAACATTATAGGTCATTTTGGTCTTTAATACTTTTACTCTTGTCTATTTTGGTTCTTAGGCAGTTTAGTTCGTTCAATAAGTGCACTAGTTTCAAATGATTAGGATTTCAGTTCATTGTTGTCATTAATAGGTTTATTCTAGTCAAATAAGTGGACAAGTTTCAACAAATTATGATTTTAGGTCATTTTGGTCTTTTTTAAGCTTATTCTAGTCCATTTTGGTTTTTATTCAATGTTGTTTGTCTATTAAGTGTAAAAGTCTCAATGAATTATGATTTTAGGTCATTTTGGTCTTTAATAGGTTTATTCTAATCCCTTTTAGTTCGTAAGCAATTTAGTTCTTCTAATAAGTGCACAAGTTTCAATCAATTAAGATTTTAGGTCATTTTGGTCTTTAATAATTTTACTCTTAGCTATTTTTGTTCTTAGGCAGTTTAGTTCGTTCAATAGGTGCACAAGTTTCAAATGATTAGTATTTAAGGTCATTTTGGTCATTAATAGGTTTATTCAATTCAATTTTCGTTTTTAGGCAATCTAGTTCGTCCAATAATTTCACAAGTCTCAATAGAATAATATTTTTCGTCATTTTGGTCTTTAATATGTTATTCTAATTCATTTTTTTTCAAACGCAATTTAGTTCGACTAATAAGTGCACAAGTGTAAATGGATCAAGATTCTATGTCATTTTGGATTAAGATTCTATGTTAATGGATTAAGAATTTAGGTCATTTTGGTGTTTAATAGGTTTATTCTAATCCATTTTTATTATTAGGCAATTTTTTACGTCAAATAAGTGGACAAGTTTCAATGGATTAAGATTTTAGGTCATTTTGGTCTTTACTAATCTTATTCAAGTCCATTTTGGTTTTTATTCAATGTTGTTTGTCCAATAGATGCACAATGGATTATGACTTTAGATCATTTTAGTCTTTAATAGGTTTATTCTAATCCATCTTGGTTCGTAAGCAATTTAGTTTGTCCAATATTGCATAACTTTCAAAGCATTAAGATTCTAGGTCATTTTGTTCTTTAATAAGATTATTCTAATCCATTTTGGTTCATAGGCAATTTAGTTCATCAAATATGTGCACAAGATTTAATCGATTAGGATTTTAGGTCATTTTGGTTGTTAATAGTTTTATTCAAATCCATTTTGGTTCTTAGGTAATACAGTTCATCAAATAAGTGCACAAGTTTCAATGGATTAAGATTTTAAGTCATTTTGGTCTTTGCTAAGCTTATTCTAGTCCTTTTTGGTTTTTATTCAATGTTATTTGTCCAATAAGTGTACAAGTTTAAATGGATTATGGTTTTAGGTTATTTTGGTCTTTAATAGGTTTATTCTAATCAATTTGTTTTCTAACGCAATTTAGTTTGTCCAACAAATGCACAAGATTCAATTGATTAAGATTAAAGTCATTTTGGTCTTTAATAGGTTTATTCTAATCCATTTTTTTCTTAGGCAATTTTTTACTTCAAATAAGTGCACTAGTTTCAATGGATTAAGAATTTAGGTCGTTTTGGTCTTTAATATGTTTATTCTAATCCATTTTTGTACTTCCACAATTTAGTTCGTCCAATAAGTGCACAAGTTTCAATGGATTAAGAATTAAAGTCATTTTGGTCTTTACTATGCTTATTCTTGTCCATTTTGGTTTTTATTCAATGTTGTTTGTCCATTAAGTGTAGAAGACTCAATGAATTATGACTTTAGGTCATTTTGGTCTTTAATAGGTTTATTCTAATCCAATTTAGTTCATAAGCAATTTAGTTCGTCTAATAAGTGCACAAGTTTCAATCGGTTAACATTTTAGGTCATTTTGGTCTTTAATAGTTTTACTCTTGTCTATTTTGGTTCTTAGGTAGTTTAGTTCGTTCAATAAGTGCACAAGTTTCAAATGATTAGGATTTAAGGTCATTTTGGTCATTAATAGGTTTATTATATTCCATTTTGGTTTTTAGGCCGTTTAGTTCGTTCAATAAGTGCACTAGTTTCAAATGATTAGGATTTCAGTTCATTGTTGTCATTAATAGGTTTATTCTAGTCAAATAAGTGGACAAGTTTCAACGGATTATGATTTTAGGTCATTTTGGTCTTTACTAAGCTTATTCTAGTCCATTTTGGTTTTTATTCAATATTGTTTGTCTATTAAGTGTAAAAGTCTCAATGAATTATGATTTTAGGTCATTTTGGTCTTTAATAGGTTTATTCTAATCCATTTTAGTTCGTAAGCAATTTAGTTCTTCTAATAAGTACACAAGTTTCAATTAATTAAGATTTTAGGTCACTTTGGTCTTTATTAATTTTACTCTAAGCTATTTTTGTTCTTAGGCAGTTTAGTTTGTTCAATAAGTGCAAAAACTTTAAAAGATTAGGATTTAAGGTCATTTTGGTCATTAATAGGTTTATTCTATTCCATTTTGGTTTTTAGGCAGTTTAGTTCGTTCAATAAGTGCACAAGATTCCAATGATTAGGATTTAAGGTTATTTTGGTCATTAATAGGTTTATTCTAGTTAAATAAGTGGACAAGTTTCAATGGATTAAAATTTTAGGTCATTTTGGTCTTTACTAATCTTATTCTAGTCCATTTTAGTTTTTATTCAATGTTGTTTGTCCAATAGGTGCACAAGTCTTAATGGATTGTGATTTTAGGTCATTGAGGTCTTTAATAGGTTTTTTCTAATCCATTTTGGTTCGTAAGCAATTTAGTTTGTCCAATAATGCATAACTTTGAAAGGATTAAGATTCTAGGTCATTTTGTTCTTTAATAGGTTTATTCTAATCCATTTTGGTTCTTAGGCAATTTAGTTCGTCAAATATGTGCACAAGATTCAATCGATTAGGATTTTAGGTCATTTTGGTCGTCAATAGTTTTATTAAAACTAATTTTGGTTCTTAGGTTATTCAGTTTTTAAAATAAGTGCTCAAGTTTCAATGGATTAAGATTTTAGGTCATTTTGGTCTTTACTAAGCTTATTTTAGTCCATTTTGGATTTTTACATGTTATTTGTCCAATAAGTGTACAAGTCTCAATGGATTATGATTTTAGGTTATTTTTGTCTTTAATAGGTTTATTCTAATCCATTTGTTTTCTAACACAATTTAGTTTGTCCAACAAATGCACAAGATTCAATTGATTAAGAATAAAGTCATTTTGGTCTTTAATAGGTTTATTCTAATCCATTTTTGTTCTTAGGCAATTTTTTACGTCAAATAAGTGTACTAGTTTCTATGGATTAAGAATTTAGGTTGTTTTGGTCTTTAATAGGTTTATTCTAATCCATTTTTGTACATAGGCAATTTAGTTCGTCCAATAAGTGCACAAGTTTCAATCGGTTCACATTTTAGTTTCACTCTTATCTATTTTGGTTCTTATGCAGTTTAGTTCGTTCAATAAGTGCACAAGTCTCAAATGATTAGGATTTAAGGTCATTTTGGTCATTAATAGGTTTATTCTAATCCATTTTTGTGCTTAGGCAATTTAGTTCGTCCAAATAGTGCACAAGTTTCAATGGATTATGAATTTAGGTATCTTTGGTCTTTAATTGGTTTATTCTAATCAATTTTGGTTCTTAGGCAATTTAGTTCGTCCAATAAGTGCACAAGTTTTAATGGATTAAGATTTTAGGACATTAAGTGTAGAAGTCTCAATGAATTATGATTTTAGGTCATTTTGGTCTTTAATAGGTGTATTCTAATTGTAACACCCCAAATTTTATAATAAACTATTTTAATAATGAAATATAATTTTAAATAATTAATTTGGTGTTAAAGTTATTTTAGAATACATGTGATAAATTTCGTGATTAGTTTGCATTATATGGGTGCTTTAGATGATGTGTTACTATTATACATGTTAGACTACATGAATAATCTAAATAACAAATATTATATTTTATATATTTTTCTAAATAGTATTTTAGTGTAATATTTTAAAGAAAAATATTTTAGAAGATTTTACGTGTATATACTTATTATACCAAATTAATGTAATATTTTTCTGTGCGTTTGACTGATATTAAGTATGCACGTAATTATATTTCAATTATCTATAACTATTTTCTATTTTTAGTTATTTATTTTATAAATAATTATCTCGGAATAGTAGTGATATATTGTGTTTGATTTCCTTCATTTTTATATACTTGTTATGACATAGTGATTTTATATATATTTATTATGATATAATAATTAATATAAAGTGTTGATGTTATATTTATTTATTTTATAATTTTGACTATTCTCTAATGATGGTAGTATTTTAATGTGAATATTTTATAAAATAAGTATAATTATAGTAATTATTTTGAATATGAATCTTGGTTATTAATGTATTTTAAAAGATTAACTACTTTAATGATTTTATTTTATAAAATATGGGTTTTGAAATATTAATAATTTTGTGCTTATTTTCTTTATATGTGTGCTTGTCAAGTTGTGCCTATTTTATATATATTCCATTGATTTAGTGGCTTATATAAAATATTGATGTTATATTTTTTTTATTGTCATTTTAACTATTCTCATAATATAATAATCTTTTAATTTGATATTTTGAAAGATATTATTATTTTAATGGCAAATAAATAAATAAAAATAAATATTTAATTAGTTGGACCTTGTGAAAAAATAAAATAAAATGGAGTTCAATGAGTTAGGTTAACAATAACTAATATGTTAAAAAAAAAAAAAATAAAAAAACAAAATAAAATATACCCTAATATGAAAGCGCTACTGTAGAAAGATAGAAAGAGAGAGAAAAGGCAGGGGCCATACTAAGAGAAAAGAAAAGAAATCGCTTCCGGCGATCGACAACTGTCCAGAAAAACTTCCTCCGTTTTCGTTCAAATTTCAGTATGTTATTTAATTTATTGAGTTAGTCAACTAAACACAATTTTCCAGATTTTTAACAACCCCAATTTCTCTCAAAAATACCCGACTTCTCCGTTTGTAGAATTCGTTATTTTGCACCGTTCTTATTCACCGTAAGTCCGATTTGAGTGAAACCAACGCCAAAACGATCGTGTGTAAAGTGGCTATGTTATACACTTATTGGTTTTCTGATTTATGGTAAGATTCCTTGACCGAATTTCGAAATTAATTTTAGAGTGTCTTCTCATAATTTATTTTTAACGTTTACCCATAAATTGTCGAGTTAGATCGACTGAAGGACAAAGAGTCGGAGAATAAAGGTTGTTTGTTCGTGGAATCGTATTCGTGTGTGAAAGCATCGAAATAAGGTAAGGGGTGAGAGAGCGTTTGAATTCAGGAGTGTAATATATTGTGAGATGAACGGGAAAACTGTATTTCCCAACGATTCATCCGGGCTTGCTACGTACGGCAATAGCCCTTTGAGTGATAAATTAATTAATGTGCAAATATGGGAATTGTGAGATTAAAATGTGGAATAGAAATATTTATAAGGTGTTGATTGATTTAATTTCATTGAATGTGTGTTATTTGATATTATTGTGATATTTGATTTATTTTTGTTAAATGTGTGATATTTGATATTATTGTGATATTGGATGTCAAATAAATTTGGTGCATATGTTGGATTAGATGAGTTTATGTGATGTGATAATAAAAGATGTGTGCATTGTGATAATTTTATGTGATGATGATGATGTACGAATAATAATCTTGATTTCATAAATTTGTGATGAGTTATGTAATGATGATGATATGTGATTTATAATAGTAATGTTATGAATTTGTGATGAAAATATTGAAGTAACCCCTGATGAAATAATTGTGATTCCAATTTGTGTTTGAGATGACGGTCTTAATGGAGTATCATAGGCCAACGAGGGGAGGAAATAAATATTGATAATTTGTGAAGTGGAGATTATTTTGTCATCATATAGGTAGGGCCTGACAAGCCTAGCGATTTCGGGGAAGTACAATTGAATTGAGCCTGATCGTGGCGGTCTACTGTTGAGCCCTAAGGCAAGATTGTTAGACCTTGGAGGTATTCGGGTGGGGAATTCCTAGGTGACTTGGAGGTAGCACTCCAAATGTCGAGAGCTACCATGCAACACACGTTTACCTCGACTGTCGCGTATATGTGTCTCGGGTTGAGTTTAGGGGATCTATGAGGACAGGGCCAATTTGAATTGTGCATCCACCGGAATGGTGGCATAGTATCATGGCCTCCTAACCAAGTACTTCAGTGTTAGAATGGTACCACATTGTGAAGTAGAGTCTAAGCTCATGCATAACATTGCATTTTCTTGTGATTGTTTTGTTGTGATTAATATGTGTCGTGTGCGACAATAATTCTTCTTAGATGATTTGACGTTATAGTGAAATGTATTGACTTTCCTTGAGTGGTTTTGACTTTATAATGTTATGTTTTTCTTTGAAGAATGTTTGTCTAATGATACAGTTTATTTAGAATTAATTGCGTGTTCTCCTTACTTATATTATACTATTAACATGATTTCAAAACTCACCTCCTTCGTTGTTTGTGTTTGACTGGCTTGGCCCTGCGTTTGCGATATCGCAGTCATTACAGGTTAATGAGTCTTGAAGTTCAAGTTAGGAGGAACCCCGCTCTGATAGGTGATACCGGGAATAAGGGTTGTAATTTGTATTTTACTTAATTAATTAGAAAAGACTTTTTGTATGAAAATCTTATAAGTACTAGTAAGTTTTTAAAATTAAATCAAGTAATTATACTTAAATCAAGCTCATTGAGATTGCACTGTTTTAATTGAGGAACAGAGTTGAATTGTTACATATGAATTTAGAGAAACGTGATATCCTAAAATAGATATAAAAGCTTTTATTTTCTTGAACAGATTTTCTTCATCTGCCGCGAGTTTTCTTCAAATAATTTAGTATAAATTATTATAAATGTTATTTTGGGTTTAGGGTGTCACATTAGTGGTATCAGAGCAGGTCTTTCCAATTAGGCCGAGTGGGTGGAATTTCGATTAGTCGAATGATAGTCGTGTCAATTGTTTTTTCTTGAGTAATAATTATTTTCACTAACATGTTTTTTTTTGCTCCTTGTTATATTATTGTGTTAAGTGTTATATGCTTTTGTATTATTATACATATTTTTTTGGTTACTAATTAACTGTTTATTATTTGCTTACCCTGATTGCGTTATGGATTCTAAATTTATACCTAAGGTAGTAAATAAAATATGAAATTACTAGTTAAGATTTGAGTTGATTTTAATTGTTGACAAGATTATGTTAGTTACTTTTTGCTTGTTAGTTGTCTACTGAACTATGATTTTTGCAATCTTGTTTTATGTGAATAGTTGGAAATAATAATTTTGATTGACCATATGTATGTTTGAAGTTATTAATCTCATTCATGTAATCTTAGTTATCGAATGTCAGACCTCACCTGTTAGTTGTTTTATAGTTCCATTTTCACCCTTAATTAATTGCAAATATTTAGTCTTGATATGAATCTGTTTAAAGTGTTTGATTTAATAACTAATCGATAGAAACATTGATTTCCGTATGAACTATATGTTTAAAACTTCAAGTATTGACTTTTACTAGGTACAAATTATTATTATTTCGGTTGAAACTCAATTTAGAGAAAAAGTGATGTTTTGTTCTAAACTTTGAGTTAGATAAGAAATATATCTCTTATGTTTAAAGTTTTAATTTTGACAAAAAAATTCTTATTTTGATTTTATGTTGGCTTATGTGAAAAAATAAATTGATTCTAAATTGTGAATGTTAACTTTAAATTACTTGAAAGTGTTGATGGTTGTATTTGGATGAGTAGAGTTTTGATAGTGGTTTTGAAGACAATTTAGAATGTTCGTCATGATTTTATATAGAATGAAATTCATACTATTAGCAATAGTAATTCTTGAATAGTAGAGGTTGGTAGAACTTAGAATTTTTTTTTAAATGACATTTTGAAGGAGTTAAAATTTACATATTTTGTAAGATGAAAATAACTTTTACTTGAAAGTGTTGATGGTTGTATTTAGATGAGTAGAGTTTTGATAGTGGTTTTGAAGACAATTTAGAATGTTCGTCATGATTTTATATAGTATGAAATTCATACTATTAGCAACAGTAATTCTTGAATAGTAGAGGTTGGTAGAACTTAGAATTTTTTTTAAATGACATTTTGAAGGAGTTAAAATTTACATATTTTGTAAGATGAAAATAACTTTTATTTGAATTCCTCTTGATTATTTTAAAGAAATTAAATTGAGTTGAACTTTTGTTGATTTAAAAATAACAATAATTCTATACTACTCATTTTATTTAATGTTTAAAATAGCTTAAATTTACAGCATGTTTTATTATGTCTTGTTTTTAAGAAAATTAAAAAGAGCTGTTGTTATGTTGGTTAGGGGATGGTGTGAATATTGAAATGTGAGCGTGTTGGGATATTTGTTTGAAATTATTGATTTATTGATTATGATATTATGAACTCATTAGAGTTTAACTTGATATTAGAGTTTTAGATTTTAAGAACTCATTAGTGATATATGATAGTACTAATTAAAAAGAAAGAGGGTCAAATGATAAAGTTTCTACTAATTGAGAAAGAGAAAAAACAAAGTTTTTAAAAGAATTATCTCAATAGTCAAACTCTTTTTGAAAAGGTATTTTTAGTAGAATTATAGTTGTTGTGTTATCATTGTTGAAATGTATATTTGAGTTTAATATGAGAAAGTGACATGTTTGTACATCTTTTCTTGTTACATCAATTAACCTAACAAAATGGTATGTATCATGTAGAGTGCTATGTGTAGAGTGCATCATGTAGATTATGTGTCAAGAGACTAAAATTTATTTTACCAATTTTTTTTCTATGAAATTGCATTTTTGTTAGGGACCCAATTTTTAAGATTAGAACATGCCTCCAAAATCTTTAAAATTGATGGTGTGTTATGCTTTAGACCAATTTTGTGTCTTGATTGAAACTCAGGATCTATCTATAGACATGTTGAGTAGTTGGTATGAGAGGAGACTGTTATTTTGTAGATTTATCAATTAGTGTAATTCATTATCATAACGAAGTATGCCTTATTCATTGTGTCATGTACACTACTTTAATGTATATAAATATATAATTTTGTTTTTTTGTAAATTTTGAGAAAATAAATTAGAACTATTTTGGAAGTGTTAATTTATTGGAAAACTTTTTATCTATCTATATATATAATTTAAATCTTCTTTCAAAATATAAGTTGAAAATAATAATTTTTATAATGATTAATTATTTAGAAATGTGTTTTTGACGATTAAAGTACGAGAGATTTTAGAGATCTTATAGATTTTAAAAATACATGTGATTTACCTTATTTTTAATTGTATTTAGAAATGTGATTTATTTTTGTTGTTTTTATTTAGACTTGATTTATTGAAAAGTGATTTAAGAAAATGTTTTGAACTCCCAATTATTTTTTTTTTGTGCTAAATGATTAGTGATACATTTAATAATAATTTAAGTCTAGAAATCAATTTTTAGAATGATGTGTAACCTTTAAAGTGATTTATCTACTCGATTCAATTTGGTTTGGTAGCGTGTTGTGTCTTCTAGTAAATAATTATTTATCTTATCTGCTACTTGGAAATCTATGTTTTAGTTTATTGTAACCTTTAAGTGAAGAGGATTAATTCAAAAGAAAATATAATCGTGATCAATTTGGAGTAATTAGAGTTCTATGAGGATAGGTTACATTGTTTGAGTTATGAGATGAACGTAAAATTTTGGTGCTAATTTTTGGATTAGTAATGTGAATGTTATATGATTATGTAAATATGAAATTGTTTGTGTTTCAAGTGTTCTAATTGTTGGAAATTAGTGTATAGCGTTAGAGTAGTAGAGATCATCTAAAAGTGAAATAGCTCTATATTTCTTCAATCGGATTATTGATTATATATTGATGTAAGTGTTGTTGTTACTACTTGTAAATTACAAGTAAATTATTGTGAATGTGTAATTAAGTAAGTTTTTAACTTGAGGTAAGGAGTAGGAGTTGTGGCGCCGCCTTCGCACTCCTGAACCACGTTAAAAATACTTTTAATTATCCATGTTTGAATTTGAATGACTGCAGTTATAGTTACCTTAAGTAGTTGACTACATGAGTAGGAGGGACTAGCTACCCCAATGACTCATCGTCGATAAAAGAGGCAACGGTAACTCATTATTTTGTTATAAGTACCTTTTAATTTTATTCTTTAAATAGTTGAAAAACATGTTCATCACTTATGTAAATTAAGTGAATTTAATTATTAAATATATGTTATTATGAAATGGTATCTCTATCATTGATTTTTTTTTTCTTTCTTCTTGATTGTATATGAAGTATGTTTTATAGAGTGATTGGTTATAAATCTATCATAATGTTATTAAGTTGTTAGATATGTTTAATATTCTAAAAAAAAAAATTGCTCTCTTTGTCAAACTTAGGTTAAATTTGTTGAATGTTTGGGGATATGATCAAAACTTTATTTTAAGGAGTAAAACTTGTAATATTTTGTTTGAAATAAATAGTTGGGATTGACAATATACTTCGAAGGTGTTTCATTTAACCCAAATGAACTAAGTTATTATTAACTAAATCTATATGTTAGGTGTTATGTGTTATATGTAAATTATAGTGAGTAACTCTATGATATTTTCTTTCATTATTGAGTGAAAAATGTGATATGTGTTTAATGGATTTATAGTGTCATGTTAGCCTATCATGCTAAGTTAATTGGTTTTGACATATTGTGCTTGAATGACTAGTGAGTGCCTTAAAAACGCTTATAGACTAAGTTTGAATCTTGAGGGTGGTAAGTTAGATACTAGATCACTCACCACAAATTTCGAGGACGAAATTTCTTTTACGAGGGGAGAATTGTAACACCCCAAATTTTATAATAAACTATTTTAATAATGAAATATAATTTTAAATAATTAATTTGGTGTTAAATTTATTTTAGAATACATGTGATAAATTTCGTGATTAGTTTGCATTATATGGGTGCTTTAGATGATGTGTTACTATTATACATATTAGACTACATGAATAATCTAAATAACAAATATTATATTTTATATATTTTTCTAAATAGTATTTTAGTGTAATATTTTACAGAAAAATATTTTAGAAAATTTTACGTGTATATACTTATTATACCAAATTAATGTATTATTTTTCTGTGCGTTTGACTGATATTAAGTATGCACGTAATTATATTTCAATTATCTATAACTATTTTCTATTTTTAGTTATTTATTTTAT
>JBBPBP010009778.1:24586241-24699621 GCA_037974735.1 Cicer chorassanicum
ATAATTTTGTGCTTATTTTCTTTATATGTGTGCTTGTCAAGTTGTGCCTATTTTATATATATTCCATTGATTTAGTGGCTTATATAAAATATTGATGTTATATTTTTTTATTGTCATTTTAACTATTCTCATAATATAATAATCTTTTAATTTGATATTTTGAAAGATATTATTATTTTAGTGGCAAATAAATAAATTAAAATAAATATTTAATTAGTTGGACCTTGTGAAAAAATAAAATAAAATGGAGTTCAATGAGTTAGGTTAACAATAACTAATATGTTAAAAAAAAAATAAATAAATAAATAAAATATACCCTAATATGAAAGCGCTACTGTAGAAAGATAGAAAGAGAGAGAAAAGGCAGGGGCCATACTAAGAGAAAAGAAAAGAAATCGGTTCCGGCGATCGACAACTGTCTAGAAAAACTTCCTCCGTTTTCGTTCAAATTTCAGTATGTTATTTAATTTATTGAGTTAGTCAATTAAACACAATTTTCCAGATTTTTAACAACCCCAATTTCTCTCAAAAATACTCGACTTCTCCGTTTGTAGAATTCGTTATTTTGCACCGTTCTTATTCACCGTAAGTCTGATTTGAGTGAAACCAACGCCAAAAAGATCGTGTGTAAAGTGGCTATGTTATCCACTTATTGGTTTTCTGATTTATGGTAAGATTCCTTGACCGAATTTAGAAATTAATTTTAGAGTGTCTTCTCATAATTTATTTTTAACGTTTACCCATAAATTGTCGAGTTAGATCGACTGAAGGACAAAGAGTCGGAGAATAAAGGTTGTTTGTTCGTGGAATCGTATTCGTGTGTGAAATCATCAAAATAAGGTAAGGGGTGAGAGAGCGTTTGAATTCAGGAGAGTAATATATTGTGAGATGAACGGGAAAACTGTATTTCCCAACGATTCATCCGGGCTTGCTACGTACGGCAATAGCCCTTTGAGTGATAAATTAATTAATGTGCAAATATGGGAATTGTGAGATTAAAATGTGGAATAGAAATATTTATAAGGTGATGATTGATTTAATTTCATTGAATGTGTGTTATTTGATATTATTGTGATATTTGATTTATTTTTGTTAAATGTGTGATATTTGATATTATTGTGATATTGGATGTCGAATAAATTTGGTGCATATGTTGGATTAGATGAGTTTATGTGATGTGATAATAAAAGATGTGTGCATTGTGATAATTTTATGTGATGATGATGATGTATGAATAATAATCGTTATTTCATAAATTTGTGATGAGTTATGTAATGATGATGATATGTGATTTATAATAGTAATGTTATGAATTTGTGATGAAAATATTGAAGTAACCCCTGATGAAATAATTGTGATTCCAATTTGTGTTTGAGATGACGGTCTTAATGGAGTATCATAGGCCAACGAGGGGAGGAAATAAATATTGAGAATTTGTGAAGTGGAGATTATTTTGTCATCATATAGGTAGGGCCTGACAAGCCTAGCGATTTCGGGGAAGTACAATTGAATTGAGCCTGATCGGGGCGGTCTACTGTTGAGCCTTAAGGCAAGATTGTTAGACCTTGGAGGTATTCGGGTGGGGAATTCCTAGGTGACTTGGAGGTAGCACTCCAAATGTTGGGAGCTACCATGCAACACACGTTTACCTCGACTGTCGCGTATATGTGTCTCGGGTTGAGTTTAGGGGATCTATGAGGACAGGGCCAATTTGAATTGTGCGTCCACCGGAATGGTGGCATAGTATCATGGCCTCCTAACCAAGTACTTCAGAGTTAGAATGGTACCACATTGTGAAGTAGAGTCTAAGCTCATGCATAACATTGCATTTTCTTGTGATTGTTTTGTTGTGATTAATATGTGTCGTGTGCGACAATAATTCTTCTTAGATGATTTGACGTTATAGTGAAATGTATTGACTTTCATTGAGTGGTTTTGACTTTATAATGTTATGTTTTTCTTTGAAGAATGTTTGTCTAATGATACAGTTTATTTAGAGTTAATTGCGTGTTCTCCTTACTTATATTATACTATTAACATGATTTCAAAACTCACCTCCTTCGTTGTTTGTGTTTGACTGGCTTGGCCCTGCGTTTGCGAAATCGCAGTCATTACAGGTTAATGAGTCTTGAAGTTCAAGTTAGGAGGAACCCCGCTCTAATAGGTGATACCGGGAATAAGGGTTGTAATTTTTATTTTACTTAATTAATTAGAAAAGACTTTTTGTATGAAAACCTTATAAGTACTAGTAAGTTTTTAAAATTAAATCAAGTAATTATACTTAAATAAAGCTCATTGAGATTGCACTGTTTTAATTGAGGAACAGAGTTGAATTGTTACATATGAATTTAGAGAAACGTGATATCCTAAAATAGATATAAAAGCTTTTATTTTCTTGAACAGATTTTCTTCATCTGCCGCGAGTTTTCTTCAAATAATTTAGAATAAATTATTATAAATGTTATTTTGGGTTTAGGTTGTCACACTAATCCATTTTAGTTCGTAAGCAATTTAGTTCGTCTAATAAGAGCACAAGTTTCTATCGGTTAAGATTTTAAGTCATTTTGGTCTTTAATAGTTTTACTCTTATCTATTTTGGTTCTTAGGCAGTTTAGTTCGTTCTATAAGTGCACAAGTTTCAAACGATTAGGATTTAAGGTCATTTTGGTCTTTACTATGTTTATTCTAGTCAATTTTATTTCTTAGTTAATGTTGTTCGTCCAATAAGTGCAAAAGTTTCAATGGATTAAGAATTTAGGTCATTTTGGTCTTAATAGGTTTATTATTATCCATTTTGGTTCTTAGGCAATTTTTTACATCAAATAAGAAGACAAGTTTCAATTGATTAAGATTTTAGGTCATTTTGGTCTTTACTAAGCTAATTCTAGTCTATTTTGGTTTTTATTTAATGTTGTTTGTCCAATAGGTGCACAAATCTTAATGGATTATGATTTTAGGTCATTTTGGTCTTAAATAGGTTCATTCTAATCTTTTTTTGTTTGGAAGCAATTTAATTTGTCGAATAATGTCCAACTTTCAAAGGATTAAGATTCTAGGTCATTTTGTTCTTTAATATGTTTACTCTAATTCATTTTTGTTCTTAGGAAATTAAATTCGTCTAATATGTGCACAAGTTTCAATCGATTAGGATTTTAGGTCATTTTGGTCGTTAATAGTTTTACCCTTATCTATTTTGGTTGTTAGGCTGTTTAGTTCGTTCAACAACTGTCAATGGATAAATATTATATGTATTTCTGGTATTTAATAGGTTTATTCAAATCCATTTTGGTTCTTAGGTAATTTAGTTCGTCAAATATGTTCACAAGTTTAACTGTATTAAGATTTTAGGTCATTTTGGTCTTTATTAAGCTTATTCTAGTCCATTTTGGTTTTATTCAATGTTGTTTGTCTAATAAGTGTACAAGTCTCAACGAATTATGATTTTAAGTCATTTTGATCTTTAATAGGTTTATTCTAATCCATTTTTGTTCTTAGGCAATTTAGGTTGTCCAATAAGTGCACAAGTTTCAATGGATTAGTATTTTAGGTCAATTTGATCTTTAATAGGATTATTCTAATCCATTTTTGTTTTCTTACACAATTTAGTTCGTCGAATAAATGCACAAGATTAAATTGATTAAGATTTAAGGTCATTTTTGTTTTTAATAGGTTTATTCTAATCCATTTTGGTTCTTAGGCAATTGTTTATGTCAAATAAGTGCACAAGTTTCAATGGATTAAGACTAAAGGTTATTTTGGTCTTTAATAGGTTTATTCTAATACATTTTGGTTCTTAGGCAATTTAGTTCGTCAAATAAGTGCACAAGTTTTAATGGATTAAGATATTAGGTCATTTTGGTCTTTACAAAGCTTATTCTAGTCCATTTTGGTTTGTATTCAATGTTGTTTGTTTATTAAGAGTAGAAGTCTCAATGAATTATGATTTTAGGTCATTTTGGTCTTTAATAGGTTTATTCTAATACATTTTGGTTCGTAATCAATTTAATTCGTCTAATAAGCGCACAAGTTTCAATTGGTTAAGATTTTAGGTCATTTTGGTCTTTAATAGTTTTACTCTTATCTATTTTGGTACTTAAGCAGTTTAGTTCGTTTAATAATTGAACAAGTCTCAGTAAAATAAGATTTTATGTCATTTTGGTGTTTAATAGGTTATTCTAATTCATTTTTAATCTAAGGCAATTTAGTTCGACTAATAAGTGCACAAGTGTCAATGGATTAATTTTATATGTCATTTTGTTCTTGACTAGGTTTATTCTAGTCAATGTTGGTTCTTAGTCAATGTTGTTCATCCAATAAGCGCACAAGGTTCAATGGATTACGAATTTAGGTCATTTTGGTCTTTAATAGATTTATCCTATTCCATTTTGTTCTTAGGCAATTTAGTTCGTCCAATAAGTGGAAAAGTTTCAATGGATCAAGATTTTAGGTCATTTTGGTCTTTACTAAGCTTATTCTAGTCCATTTTGGTTTTTATTCAATGTTGTTTGTCCAATAGGTGCACATGTCTTAACGGATTTAGGTCATGTCCAATAGGTGCACATGTCCATTTTAGGTCATTTAGGTCTTTAATAGGTTTATTCTAATCCATTTTGGTTCGTTAGCAATTTAGTTTGTCCAATAATGCACAACTTTCAAGGGATTAAGATTCTAGATCATTTTGATCTTTACTAGGTTTATTCTAATCTATTTTTGTTCTTAGGCAATTTAGTTAGTCAAATATGTGCACAAGTTTCAATCGATTAAGATTTTAGGTCATTTTGGTTGTTAATAGTTTTACTCTAATATATTTTGGATCTTAGGCTATTTAGTTCGTTCAATAAGTGCCCAAGTTTCAAATGATTAAGATTGAAGGTCATTTTGGTCATTAACAGGTTTATTCTAAATCCATTTTTGTTCTTAGGCAATCTAGATCGTCCAATAAGTGCACAAGTTTCAATGGATTATGATTTTTGGTCATTTAGGTCTTTTCTAAGTTTGTTCTTGTCCGTTTAAGTTCTTAGTCAATGAAGTTGGTACAATAATTGCACAAATCTCAATAGAATAAGATTTTAGGTCATTTTGGTCTTTAATAGGTTCTTCAAATTCATTTTTGTTCTAAGGCAATTAGCTCGACTAAAAAGTGCACAAGTGTCAATAGATAAAGATTATATGTTATTTTGGTCTTTCATTGGTTTATTCTATTCCATTTTGGGTCTTAGGTATTTTAGTTTGTCAAATAAGTGCACAAGTATCAATGGATTAAGATTTTAGGTCATTTTGGTGTTTACTAAGCTTATTCTAGTCCATTTTGGTTCTTATACAATGTTCTTCTTCCAATAAGTGTAGAAGTCTCAATGGATGGTGATTTTAGGTCATTTTGGTCTTTAATACAGTTATTCTAATGCATTATGGTTCGTAAACAATTTAGTTTGTCCAATAATGCCCAAGTCTCAATGAATTATGATTTTAGGTCATGTTGGTCTTTAATAGGTTTATTCTAATCCATTTTGGTTTGTAAGCATTTTAGTTTGTCCAATAATGCACAAGTTTCGAAGGATTAAGATTTAAGGCCATTTTGGTCTTTAATCGGTTTATTCTAATGCATTTTTGTTTTTAGGCAATTTAGTTCGTCTAACAAGTCCATAAGTTTCAATCGATTAAGATTTTAGGTCATTTTTGTCTTTAAAAGTTTTACTCTTATCTATTTTGGTTCTTAGGCAGTTTAGTTCGTTCAATAAGTGCACAAGTTTCAAATGATTAAGATTTAAGGTCATTTTGGTCGTTAATAGGTTTTTTCTAATCTATTTTGGTTTTTAGGCATTCTAGTTATTCCAAAAAGTGCACAAGTTTCAATGGATTAAGATTCCTGGTCATTTAGGTCTTTTCTAAGTTTGTGCTTGTCCATTTTAGTTCTTAGCCAATGTAGTTCGTCCAATAATTGCAAAGGTTTCAATAGACTTAGATTTTAGGTCATTTTGGTTTTTAATAGGTTATTCTAAATCAATTTTGTTCTAAGGCAATTTAGTTCGACTAATAAGTGCACAAGTGACAACGGATTAAGATTATATGTCAGTTTGGTCTTTACTATGTTTATTCTAGTCAATTTTGGTTCTTAGTAAATGTTGTTCGTCCAATAGGTGCACAAGTTTCGATGGATTAAAATTTTAGGTCATTTTAGTCTTTAATAGATTTACTCTAATCCATTTTTGTTCTTAGGCAATTTACTTCGTCCAATAAGTGCACAAATTTCAAATGATTAAGACTTTAGATCATTTTGGTCTTTAACAGGTTTATTCTTTACAATTTTGGTTCTTAGGCAATTTAGTTCGTCCAATGAGTGCGCATGTTTTAATGGATTAAGATTTTAGGTCATTTTGGTCTTTACTAAGCCTATTCTAGTCCATTTTGGTCTTTAATAATTTTATTCTAATCCATTTTAGTTCTTAGGCAATTTAGTTCGTCCAATAAGTGCACAACTTTCATTGGATTAGGATTTTAAGTCATTTTGGTCTTTAATAGGTTTATTCTAATCCATTTGTTTTCTTACACAATTTAGTTCGTCCAATAAATGCACAAGATTCAATTGATTAAGATTAAAGGTCATTTTTGTTTTTAATAGGTTTATTCTAATCCATTTGTGTTCTTAGGCAATTGTTTACGTCAAATAAGTGCACAAGTTTCAATGGATTAAGACTAAAGGTTATTTTGGTCTTTAATAGGTTTATTCTAATACATTTTGGTTCTTAGGCAATTTAGTTCGTCAAATAAGTGCACAAGTTTTAATGGATTAAGATTTTAGGTCATTTTGGTCTTTAAAAAGCTTATTCTAGTCCATTTTGGTTTGTATTCAATGTTGTTTGTTTATTAAGTGTAGAAGTCTCAATGAATTATGATTTTAGGTCATTTTGGTCTTTAATAGGTTTATTCTAATACATTTTGGTTCGTAATCAATTTAATTCGTCTAATAAGCGCACAAGTTTCAATTGGTTAAGATTTTAGGTCATTTTGGTCTTTAATAGTTTTACTCTTATCTATTTTGGTTCTTAAGCAGTTTAGTTCGTTTAATAATTGAACAAGTCTCAGTAAAATAAGATTTTTATGTCATTTTGGTGTTTAATAGGTTATTCTAATTCATTTTTAATCTAAGGCAATTTAGTTCGACTAATAAGTGCACAAGTGTCAATGGATTAATTTTATATGTCATTTTGTTCTTCACTAGGTTTATTCTAGTCAATGTTGGTTCTTAGTCAATGTTGTTCATCCAATAAGCGCACAAGGTTCAATGGATTACGAATTTAGGTCATTTTAGTCTTTTATAGATTTATCCTATTCCATTTTGTTCTTAGGCAATTTAGTTCGTCCAATAAGTGGAAAAGTTTCAATGGATCAAGATTTTAGGTCATTTTGGTCTTTACTAAGCTTTTTCTAGTCCATTTTGGTTTTTATTCAATGTTGTTTGTCCAATAGGTGCACATGTGTTAACGGATTTAGGTCATGTCCAATTGGTGCACATGTCCATTTTAGGTCATTTAGGTCTTTAATAGGTTTATTCTAATCCATTTTGGTTCGTTAGCAATTTAGTTTGTCCAATAATGCACAACTTTCAAGGGATTAAGATTCTAGATCATTTTGATCTTTACTAGGTTTATTCTAATCTATTTTTGTTCTTAGGCAATTTAGTTAGTCAAATATGTGCACAAGTTTCAATCGATTAAGATTTTAGGTCATTTTGGTTGTTAATAGTTTTACTCTTATATATTTTGGATCTTAGGCTATTTAGTTCGTTCAATAAGTGCCCAAGTTTCAAATGATTAAGATTGAAGGTCATTTTGGTCATTAACAGGTTTATTCTAAATCCATTTTTGTTCTTAGGCAATCTAGATCGTCCAATAAGTGCACAAGTTTCAATGGATTATGATTTTTGGTCATTTAGGTCTTTTCTAAGTTTGTTCTTGTCCGTTTAAGTTCTTAGTCAATGAAGTTGGTACAATAATTGCACAAATCTCAATAGAATAAGATTTTAGGTCATTTTGGTCTTTAATAGGTTCTTCAAATTCATTTTTGTTCTAAGGCAATTAGCTCGACTACAAAGTGCACAAGTGTCAATAGATAAAGATTATATGTTATTTTGGTCTTTCATTCGTTTATTCTATTCCATTTTGGTTCTTAGGTATTTTAGTTCGTCAAATAAGTGCACAAGTATCAATGGATTACGATTTTAGGTCATTTTGGTGTTTACTAAGCTTATTCTAGTCCATTTTGGTTTTTATACAATGTTCTTCTTCTAGTAAGTGTAGAAGTCTCAATGGATTATGATTTTAGGTCATTTTGGTCTTTAATACAGTTATTCTAATGCATTATGGTTCGTAAACAATTTAGTTTGTCCAATAATGCCCAAGTTTCAAAGGATTAAGATTTTAGGTCATTTTGTTCTTAAATTTTTTTACTCTTATCTATTTTAGTTCTTAGGCAGTTTAGTTCGTTCAATAAGTGCACAAGTTTCAAATGATTAGGATTTAAGGTCATTTTGGTCAATAATAGGTTTATTCAAATCCATTTTGGTTTTTAGGCAATCTAGTTTGTCCAGTAAGTGCACAAGTTTCATTGGATTAATATTTCTGGTCATTTTGCTCTTTTTTAAGTTTGTTCTTGTGCAGTCTACTTCTTAGTCAATGTAGTTCGTCCAAAAATTGCACAAGTTTAAATAGAATAAGATTTTAGGTCATTTTGGTCTTTAATATGTTATTCTAATTCATTTTTGTTCAAAGGCAATTTAGTTCGAGTAACAAGTCCACAAGTGTAAATGGATTAAGATTATATCTCAATTTTGGTCCTTAGTCAATGTTGTTCGTCCAATAAGTGCAAAAGTTTCAATGGATTAAGAATTTAGTTCATTTTGGTCTTTAATAGGTTTATTCTAATACATTTTTGTTGTTAGGCAATTTAGTTTCTCCAATAAGTACAGAACTTTCAATGGATAAAGAATTTTGGTCAATTTGGTCTTGATAGGTTTATTCTAATCAATTTTGATTCTTTGGCAATTTGATTCGTCCAATAAGTGCACAAATTTTAATGGATTAAGATTTTAGGTCATTTTGGTCATTCTAGTCCATTTTTGTTTTTATTTAGTGTTGTTTGTCCAATAAGTGGACAAGTCTCAATGAATTATGATTTTAGGTCATTTTGGTCTTAAATAGGTATATTTTATTCCATTTTGGTTCTTAGGCAGTTTAGTTCGTTCAATAAGTGCACATGTTTCAAATGATTAAGATTTAAGGTCATTTTGGTCATAAATAGGTTTATTCTAATCTATTTTGGTTTTTATGCATTCTAGTTCGTCTAAAATGTGCACAAGTTTCAATGGAATAAGATTTATGGTCATTTTGGTCTTTTCTAAGTTTGTGCTTGTCCATTTTATTTCTAAGTCAATGTAGTTCGTCCATTAATTGTACAAGCCTTAATAGAATAAGATTTTAGCTCATTTTGGTCTTTAATAGGTTATTCTAATTCATTTTTGTTCTAAGGCAATTTAGTTCGACTAATAAGTGCACAACTGTCAATGGATTAAGATTATATGTCATTTTGGTCTTCACTTTGTTTATTCTAGTCAATTTTTGTTCTTAATCAATGTTGTCCGTCCAATAAGTGCACAAGTTTCTAAGGATTAAGAATTTAGGTCATTTTGGTCTTTAATAGATTTATTCTAATCCATTTTTGTTCTTACGCAATTAACTTCGGCCAATAAGTGCACAAATTTAAACTATTAAGACTTTACGTCATTTTGGTCTTTAACAGGTTTATTCTAATCCATTTTGGTTCTTAGGCAATTCAGTTCGTCCAATAAGTGCGCAAATTTTAGTTTATTAAGATTTTAGGTCATTTTGGTCTTTACTAAGCTTATTCTAGTCCATTTTGGTCTTTAGTAAGCTTATTCTAATCCATTTTAGTTCTTAGGCAATTTAGTTCGTCCAATAAGAGCACCACTTCATTGGATTAGGATTTTAGGTCATTTAGGTCTTTAATTGGTTTATTCTAATCCATTTGTTTTCTTACGCAATTTAGTTCGTCCAATAAATGCACAAGATTCAATTGATTAAGATTTAACGTCATTTTTGTTTTTGTTAGGTTTATTCTAATCCATTTTGGTTCTTAGGCAATTTTTTACGTCAAATAAGTGCAAAAGTTTCATTGGATTAATAATTTAGGTCATTTTGGTCTTTAATAGGTTTTTTCTAATCCATTTTTGTACTTAGGCAATTTAGTTCGTCCAATAAGTCTACAATATTCATTGGATTACGAATTTAGGTCATTTTGGTCTTTAATTGGTTTATTCTAATCAATTTTGGTTCTTAGGAAATCTAGTTCGTCCAACAAGTGCACAAGTTTTAATGGACTAAGATTTTAGGTCATTTCGGTCTTTACTAAGCGTATTCTAGTACATTTTTGGTTGTTATTCAATGTTTTTTGTCCATTAAGTTTAGAAGTCTCAATGAATTATGATTTTAGGTCATTTTGGTCTTTAATAGGTTTATTCTAATCCATTTTGGTTCGTAAGCAATTTAATTCGCCAAATAAGTGCACAAGTTTCAATTGGTTAAGATTTTAGGTCAATTTGGTCTTTAATAGGTTTATTCTAATCCATTTGTCTTCTTACACAATTTAGTTTGTCTAATAAATGCACAAGAATTTTGGTCATTTTGGGCTTTAATAGGTTTATTCTAACCCATATTTGTTCTTAGGCAATTTTTTACGTCAAATAAGTGCACAAGTTTCAATGGATTAAGAACTTAGTTCATCCAATAATGCACAAGTTTCAATGGATTAAGAATTAAGGTCATTTTGGTCTTTAATTGGTTTATTTTAATCCGTTTTGGTTCTTTGGTAATTTAGTTCATCAAATAAGAGCAAAAGTTTCAATGGATTAAGGTTTTACGTCATTTTGGTCTTTACTATGCTTATTCTAGTCCATTTTGGTTTTTATTCAATGTTGTTTGTCCATTAAGTGTAGAATTCTTAATGAATTATGATTTTAGGTCATTTTGTTCTTTAATAGGTTTATTGTAATTCATTTTGGTTCTTAGGCAATTTAGTTTGTCTAATAAGTGCACAATTTCTAGGGATTAAGGTTTTGCGTTATTTTGGTCTTTACTATGATTATTCTAGTCCATTTTGTTTTTTATTCAATGTTGTTTGTCCAATAAGTGCACAAGTCTTAATGGATTATGATTTTAGGTCATTTTGGTCTTTATTAGGTATATTCTAATCTATTTTGGTTCGTAAGCAATTGAGTTTGTCTATTAATGCACAAGTATCAAAGGATTTAGATTTTAGGTCATTTTTTTCTTTAACAGGTTTATTCTAATTCATTTTTGTTCTTAGGCAATTTAGTTCGTCTAACAAATGCCCATGTTTCAATCGATTAAGATCATTTTGTCCATTAATAGATGTATACTAATCCATTTTGGTTTTTAGGCAATCTAGTTCATGCAAGAAATGTACAAGTTTCAATGGATTATGATTTCTCGTCATTTTGGTCTTTTCTAAGTTTGTTCTTATCCATTTTTGTTCTTATTTAATGTAGTTCATTCAATAATTGCACAAGTCTCAATAGAATAAGATTTGAGGACATTTTGGTTTTTTATACGTTATTCTAATTCATTTTTGTTCTAAGGGAATTTAGTTCGACTAATAACTGCACAAGTGTCAATGCATTAAGATTATATGTCATTTTGGTCTTCACTAGGTTTATTCTAGTCAATTTTGGTTCTTAGTCAACGTTGTTCGTTTAATAAGTGCACAAGTTTCGATGGATTAAAAGTTTAGGTCATATAGGTCTTTAATTGGTTTATTCTAATCCATTAGTTTTCTTACGCAATTTAGTTCGTCCAATAAATGCACAAGATTCAATTGATTAAGATTTAAGGTCATTTTTGTTTTCATTAGGTTTATTCTAATTCATTTTGGTTCTTAGGCAATTTAGTTCGTCCATAAAGTGCACAACTTTTAATGGATTAAGATTTTAGGTCATTTTGGTATTTACTAAGCTTATTCTAGTCCATTTTGGTTTTTTTTTCAATGTTGTGTGTCCAATAAGTGCACAAGTCTCAATGAATTATCATTCTAATTCATTTTGGTTTGTAAGTAATTAAGTTTGTCCAATAATGCACAAGTTTCAAAGGATTAAGATTTTAGGTCATTTTGGTCTTTAATAGGTTTATTCTAATCCAGTTTGCTTTTTATGCCATCTAGTTCGTCATTTTAGTTCTTAGTCAATGTTTTTTGTCATTTTAGTCTTTTCCAAGTTTGTTCTTGTTCATTTTAGTTCTTAGTCAATGTAGTTCGTCAAATAATTGCACAAGGTTCAATAGAATAAGATTTTAGGTCATTTTGGTCTTTAATAGGATATTCTAATTCATTTTGTTCTAAGACAATTTAGTTCAAGTAATAAGTGCACAAGGGTCAATGGATTAAGATTATATGTCATTTTGGTCTTTACTAGGTTTATTCTTGTCAATTTTGGTTCTTAGTCAATGTTGTTCGTGCAATAAAGGCACAAGTTTCAATGGATTAAGAATTTTGGTCATTTTGGTCTTTAATAGGTTTATTCTAATCCATTTTGATTCCTAGGCAATTTAGTTTGTCAAATAAGTGCACAAGTTTCAATTGATTAAGATTTTATATCATTTTGGTATTTACTAAGCTTATTCTAGTCCATTTTGGTTTTTATTCAATGTTGTTTGTCCAATAAGTGCACAAGTCTCAATGAATTATGATTTTAGTTCATTTTGGTCTTTAATAGGTTTATTCTAAGCAAATTTGGTTGCTAAGCCATTTAGTTCGTCCAATAAGGCACATGTTTCAAAGGATTAAGATTTAAGGTCATTTTGTTCTTTAATAGGTTTACATTTATCTACTTTGGTTCTTAGGCAATTTAGTTCGTTCAATAAGTGCACAAGTTTCAAATGATTAAGATTTAATGTCATTTTGATCATTAATAGGTTTATTCTAATCCATTTTGGTTCTTATTGAATGTTGTTCGTCCAATAAGTGCACAAGTTTCAATGGATTAAGATTTTAGGTCATTTTGGTCTTGAATAGGTTATTCTATTTCAATTTTGTTCTTAGGCAATTCAGTTCTTCCAATAAGTGCACAAGTTTTGATGGATTAAGAGTTTCGGTCATTTTGGTCTTTACTAAGCTTATTCTATTCCAATAATGCACAACTTTCAAAGGATTAAGATTCTAGGTCATTTTGTTCTTTAATAGGTTTACTCTAATCCATTTTTGTTCTTAGGCAATTGAGTTCATCAAATATATGCACTAGTTTCAACCGATTAAGATTTTAGGTCATTTTGGTCTTTAATAGTTTTACTCTTATGTGTTTTGGTTTTTAGGCTGTTTAGTTCGTTCAATAAGTCTTTCGATCAATAGTTCGTTCAATAAGTCCTGAAGGTCATAATGGTCATTAATAAACTTATTGTAATCCATTTTGGTTCTTAGGAAATCTAGTTCGTCCAATAAGTCCACAGGTTTCAACGGATTAAGATTTTTGGTCATTTTGGTCATTTGTAAGTTTGTTCTTGTCCATTTTAGTTCTTAGTCAATGTAGTTAGTAAAATAATTGCACAAGTCTCAATAGAATAAGATTTTAGGCCATTTTGGTCTTTAATAGGTTATTCAAATTCACTTTTGTTCTATGGCAATTTAGTTCGACTAAAAAGTGCACAAGTGTCAATGGATTAAGATTATATGTCATTTTGGTCTTTACTAGGTTTATTCTAGTCAATTTTGGTTCTTAGTCAATGTTGTTGATCCAATAAGTGCACAAGCTTCAATTGATTAAGAATTTATTCTACTTGTGATTAATACTTGTGATTTAAAAACATTATGAATTTAATATTGTGACGTTACGAATTTACTAATCATGATTTTAATTTTTATTGTTTGTATGTTATTAATTTAATACTCGTGATTTATTGACGTTATGAATTTGCTATTCGTGATTTGAATTTATTTTTTTTATATAATTGTCTGTATGTTATGAATTTAATACTTATGATTTAATAAAGTTATGAATTTACTATTATGATGTTGTGAATTTACTACTCGTGATTGAAATTTTTAATAATTTACTAATCGTGATTTAATTTGACGTTATGTAATAATTGTTTGTACATTTATGACATTATCAATTAATTGTCACGAATTCAATTTTTTTTTTTTTAATTTTAGAATCGTAAAATGATTAGTTTTATTTTTCTATAAGGTGAAATTATTGTGTATTGATTTGGATTGACTTGTTTGAAAATATACAATAATTAATTGGTCTCCACTTTAATGACGTTATTAATTAGACCAATTGAATTATGATAATTATGAATATTCCTTAATTATTTAATTTTTGTGTGATAATTTAAATTTTTATGACAATGTTTTAAACATTTAACCTTATAGGATTTTAGGATCCCCATAATAGAAAGGAAGGGTAATACCGTAAAAAGAAAGTTGTATTAGCGGGATTCTATCTAACGAAAGACTTGGTTATTAAGTGGTCCATTGACCCACCTCTCTTTCCTGGGAACCCCTCTAGTACACGACTTACTGTGTGCCCTAAACCTATTCTTCCCATAATAGAAGGGAAAGGTAATACCGTAAAAATTTGTACTAGCGGGATTCTGGCTAAGGAAAGACTTGGTTATTAAGTGGTCCGTTGACCCACCTCTCTTTCCTGGGAAGCCCTCTAGTGCACAACTTGCTGTGTGACCTAAACCTACTATATAGACGTGAATAAAATATTTCCTTACAACCGTGATAATTATTATTTTTAAGGGGGTGAGTATTGTAACATGCTCAAAATTATTATTTAAAAATAATTAGAACCTATCAAAATTATTCAATATTAAATTATGTGTGATAATTATTTGCCTTGTTCGATTTTTGTAGTTGATAAAGTTATTAGTAAGAATTATTTAAATGGGGAGTTTAAATATAATATATATATATATATTATATTCTTCATTTAGGCCCAACATTATCTAACCAACTATTTCCACTTTAAATTTCCCTAAGTCCACAATTTCTGTATACTCACTAATAAGAAACAAAAAGAATTCTGAAACCCTAGCCACCATCACCTTCACACCTCATTTTCTTCGTGTATCCAAGCTTGAAACTTCTTTTCCTTGTGAACAACTCAGTGGGGCTTAAAGCTTTGTACTAGGAAGAAAAGCGGCCAAGGTAAGGGCTTTTCCCCACACAAATTAGAGTTAGGCCGTTGGTTGGATGACATGAAATAAATAATCGTGATTGCTTCTATTTTAAAATGAATAAATGTAGACTAATGGATTAAAATGATAAAAACCCAATTTTAATTGAGATTGAATTGTAATATATGACTTCTATGGAGTAAAGTATGAAATTTTATGCTATGTGTGATAAAACTGTAGTGTTACGATGAATATGAAATAAAGTTTGAATTTTTACCTTATATGTGATAAAGTTTTAACTTTTATTACGTATATGAATTGGAGTTTGAATTTTCTTGTCATATATGTTAAAGTGTTAATTTTTATGGCCTATATGATATAAAGTTTCTATTTTTATGTGTATGTGGTGAAAGTCATAATTTTTATGATTATTTGTCTATGATTATGTGATACTCATGATAAGCATGTGATGTATGTGTTCTTAGTGATATGTGAATAAGAGATGATTTTGAAAAGTAATTTTTGAATGCATATGACACAAGGTCATTTTGGTCATTAATAGTTTTATTCTAATCCATTTTGGTTCTTAGTCAATGTTGTTCGTCCAATAAGTGCACAAGTTTCAATGGATTAAGAATCTAGGTCATTTTGGTCTTTAATAGGTTTATTCTAATCCATTTTTGTTCTTAGAAAAGTTAGTTCGTCCAATAAGTGCACAAGTTTTAATGGATATATATTTTAGGTCATTTTGGTCGTTACCAAACTTACTCTAGTCCTTCTTTGGTGTTTATTCAATGATGTTTGTCTAATAAGTACACAAGTCTTAATGAATTACTATTTTAGGTCATTTTGTTCTTTAATAGGTTTATTCTAATCTATTTTGGTTCGTACGCAATATAGTTTGTCCAATAATGCACAAGTTTCAAAGGATTAAGATTTTAGGTCTTTTTGGTCTTTAATAGGTTTATTCTAATCCATTTTTGTTCTTAGGCAATTTAGTTCGTCCAATAAGTACACAAGTTTCAATCGATTAAGATTTTAGGTCATTGTGGTCTTTACTAGGTATATTCTAGTCAATTTTTATCACATTTTGGTATTTAATAGATTTATTATAATCCATTGTTGTTCTATGGCAATTTCATTCTTCCAATAAGTGCACAAATTTCAATTGATTAAGACTTTAGATCATTTTGTTGTTGAATCGGTTTATTCTAATCCTTTTTGGTTCATAGGAAATTTAATTGATTTTGATCATTTAGTTCATAAGATTTTAGGTCATTTTGGTCTTTAATAAGCTTATTCTAGTCCATTTTGGTTTTAATTCAATGTTGTTTTTCCAATAAGGCCACAAGTCTCAACGGATTATGATTTTAGGTCATTTTGGTCTTTAATAGGTTTATTCTAATCCATTTTGGTTCGTTAGCAATTTGGTTTGTCCATTAATGCACAAGTTTCAATCGATTAAGATTTTAGGTCATTTTGGTCTTTACTAAGTTTGTTATTGTCCATTTTAATTCTTAGTCAATATAGTTTGTCGAATAATTGCATAAGTCTCAATGGATTAACATTTTAGGTCAATTTAGTCTTGAATAGGTTATTCTAATTCATTTTAACAGGTTCATTCTAATCCATTTTTTGTCTTAGGGTATTTAGTAGTTATACTCTTATCTATTTTGGTTCTTAGGCAGTTTAGATCGTTCAATAAGTGCACAATTTTCAAATGATTAAGATTTAAGGTCATTAATAGGTTTATTCTAATCCATTTTGGTTTTTTAGGCAATCTAGTTGGTCTAAAAAGTGCACAAGTTTCAATGGATTATGATTTGTGGTCATTTTGGTCTTTACCAAGTTTGTTATTGTCCATTTTAGTTCTAAGTCAATGTAGTTCGTCAAATAATTGCACAAGTTTTAAACGATTAAGAATTTAGATCATTTTGGTCTTTAATAGGTTTATTCTAATCCATTTTTGTTCTTAGGCAATTTAGTTCGTCCAATAAGTACACAAGTTTCAATTGATTAAAATTTTAGGTCATTTTGGTCCTTACTAGGTTTATTCTAGTCAATTTTTGTTCTTAGCCAATTTAGTTCGTCCAATAAGTGTACAAGTTTTGATGGATTAGGAATTTAGCTCATTTTGGTCTCTAATAGTTTTATTCTAATCCATTTTTGTTCATAGGAAATTTTTTTTGTCCAATAAGTGCACAAGTTTTAGTGGATTTAGATTTTCGGTCATTTTGGTTTTTACTAGACTTATTCTAGTCCATTTTGGTTTTTATTCAAGGTTGTTTATCCAATAAGGGCACAAGTCTCAACGGATTCTGATTTTAGGTCATTTTGTTCTGTAATAGGTTTATTCTAATCCATTTTGGTTCGTATGAAATTTGAATTGTCCAATAATGCAATTGTTTCAAATGATTATGCATTGAGGTCATTTTGGTCTTTAGTAGGTTTATTCTAATCCATTTTTATTCTTGGGCAATTTAGTTCGTCCAATAAGTAAAAAAAAAATCAATCGATTAAGATTTAAGTTCATTTTGGTCTTTAATATTTTTACTCTTATCTATATTAGTTCTTAGGCAGTTTAGTTCATTCAATAAGTGCAAAAGTTTCAAATGATTGAGATTTAACATCAGTTTGGTCATTGTTAGGTTTATTCTAATCCATTTTTGTCTATGTAGTTCCTCGAATAGTTGAACAAGTCTCAATGGCTTAAGATTTTAGGTGAATTTAGTCTTTAATAGGTTATTCTAATTCATTTTTGTTCTAAGGCATTTTAGTTCGAATAATAAGTGCAAAAGTTTCATTGGATTAAGATTATAGGTCATTTTGGTCTTTGCTAGGTTTATTCTTGTCAATTTTTGTTCTTAGTCCATGTTGTTCGTCGAAAGAGTTCACAAGTTTCAATGGATTAAGAATTTACGTCATTTTCGTTTTTAATAGGTTTATACTAATCCATTTTTGTTCTTAGGCAATTTAGTTCGTCCAATAAGTGCACAAGTTTCAATGGATTTAGATTTTAGGTCATTTTGGTCTTAAATAGTTTTACTCTTATCTATTTTAGTTCTTAGGCAGTTTAGTTCATTCAATAAGTGCACTAGTTTCAAATAATTAAGATTTAAGGTCATTTTGGTCATTACTAGGTTTATTCTACTCCATTTTGGTTTTTCAGCAATCTAGTTCGTCCAATAAGTGCACAAATTTTAATGGATTAAGATTCTTTGTCATTTTGGTGTTTACTAAGTTTGTTATGGTCTATTTTAGTTCTTAGTCATTGTAGTTCGTAGAATAATTAAACCAGTCTCAATGGATTATGATTTTAGGTCAATTTAGTCTTTTATATGTTATTCTTATTCATTTTTGTTCTAAGGCATTTTATTTCGACTAATAAGTGCACAATTATAAATGGTCTAAGATTATAGGTCATTTTGGTCTTTGCTAGGTTTATTCTAGTCAATTTTGGTTCTTAGTCAACGTTGTTCGTCTAAAGAGTGCACAAGTTTCAATGGATTAAGAATTTAGGTCGTTTTGGTTTTTAATAGGTTTATTCTAATCCATTTTGGTTCTTAGGCAATTTAGTTCGTCCAATAAGTGCACAAGTTTTAATGGATTAAGATTTAAGGTTATTTTGTCTTTACTAGGTTTATTCTAGACAATTTTTGTTCTTAGTCAATGTTGTTAGTCCAATAAGTGCACAATTTTCAATGGATTAAGAATGTAGGTCAATTTGGTTTATAATAGCTTTATTCTAATCCATTTTGGTTCTTAGGCAATTTAGTTCGTCAAACAAGTGCACAAGTTTCAATCGATTAAGACTTTTGGTCATTTTTGGTCTTTAATAGGTTTATGCTATTCCATTTTTGTTCGTAGGCAATTTAGTTCATCGAATAAGTGTACAAGTTTTTTATGTCATTTGGGTCTTTAATAGATTTAATATAATTTATTTTGGTTCGTATGCAATTTAGTTTGTCCAATAAGTGCACAAGTTTCAATGGATTAATAATTTATGACATTTTGGTATTGCATAGGTTTATTCTAATCCATTTTTGTTCTTAGGCTATTTAGTTTGGCCAATAAGTGCACAAGTTTTAAATGTATTAGATTTAAGGTCATTTTGTTCAATACTAGGTTGATTCGAATCCATTTTAGTTTTTAGACAATCTGGTCCTTTTGGTCTTTATTAAGTTTGTTATAGTCCATTTGAGTTCTTAATCAACAGATTATGATTTTAGGTCATTTTGGTCTTTAATAGGTTTATTCTAATCCATTTTGGTTCGTTAGCAATTTGGTTTGTCCAATAATGCACAAGTTTCAAATGATTAAGATTTTAGGTCATTTTGGAGTTTAATAGGTTTATACTAATCTATTTTTATTCTTAGGCAATTTATTTCGTCCAATAAGTGCACATGTTTCAATCGATTAAGATTTTAGGTCATTCAAATCTGTAATAGTTTTACTCTTATCTATTTTAGTTCTTAGGCAGTTTAGTTCGTTAAATAAGTGCACATGTTTCAAATGATTAGGATTTTAGGCCATTTTGGTCTTTAATAGGTTGATTCTAATCCATTTTGGTTTATAGGCATTCTAGATCGTCCAATACGTGCACATGTTTTAAAGGATTAAGATTTCTAGTCATTTTGGTCTTTACTAAGTGTGTTATTGTCCATTTTAGTGCTTAGTCAATGTAGTTTGTCGAATAATTGCTTAAGTATCAAAGGATTAAGATTTTAGGTCATTTGGGTCTTTAATAGGTTTATTCTAATCTATTTTTGTTCTTAGGCAATTTTGTTCTTCCAATAAGAACACAAGTTTCAATCGATTAAGATTTTAGGTCATTTTTGTCTTTACTAGGTTTATTCTAGTCAATGTTGTTCGTCCAATAAGTGCACAAGTTTTGATGGATTAATAATTAATCTCATTTTGGTCTTTAATGGATTTATTTTAATCCATTTTTGTTCTTAGGCTATTTAGTTCGTCCAATAAGTGCCCAAATTTCAATCGATTAAGACTTTAGGTTATTTTGGTCTTTAACAGGTTTATTCTAATACATTTTGGTTATTAGGCAATTTAGCTCGTCCAATAAGTACACCAGTTTTAATGGATTAAGATTTTAGGTCATTTTTGTGTTTAATAAACTTATTTTAGTACATTTTGGTTTTTATTAATGTTGTTTGTCCAATAAGGGCACAAGTCTCAACGTATTATGACTTTAAGTCATTTTGGTCTTTAATAGGTTTATTCTAATCCAATTTGTTTCGATAGAAATTTGTTTGTCCAATAAGGCACAAGTTTCAAATGATTAAGATTTAAAGTCATTTCTGTCTTTAATAGGTTTATACTAATCCATTTTTGTTTTTAGGCAACTCAGTTCGTCAAATAAATGCACAAGTTTTAATCTATTAAGATTTTAGGTCATTTTGGTATGTAATAGTTTTACTCTTATCTATTTTAATTCTTAGGCAGTTTCGTTCGTTCAATAAGTGTACAAGTTTCAAATGATTAAGATTTAAGGTCATTTGGGTCGTTAATAGGTTGATTCTAATCCATTTTGGTTTATAGGCAATCTAGATCGTCCAATACGTGCACATGTTCTAATGGATTAAGATTTCTGGTCATTTTGGTTTTTACTATGTGTGCTACTGTCCATTTTAGTTCTTAGTAAATGTAGTTAGTCGAATAATTGCACAAGTCTGAAAGGATTAAGATTTTATGTCATTTGGGTCTTTAATAGGTTTATTCTAATCCATTTTAGTTCCTAGGCAAATTAGTTCTTCCAATAAGAACACAGGTTTCAATCGAAAAAGATTTTAGGTCATTTTGGTCTTTACTAGGTTTATTCTAGTCAATTATTGTTTTTAGTCAATGTTGTTCGTCCTATAAGTGGACATGTTTTTATGGATGAATAATTTAGCTCATTTTGGTCTTTAATAGATTTATTTTAATCCATTTTTGTTTTTAGGGTATTTAGTTCGTCCAATAAGTGCACAAATTTCAATCGATTAAGACTTTAGGTTATTTTGGTCTTTAATTGGTTTATTCTAATACATTTTGGTTCTTAGGCAATTTAGTTCATCCAATAAGTGCACAAGTTTTAATGGATTATGATTTTAGGTCATTTTGGTCTATACTAAACTTGTTCTAGTCCATTTTGGTTTTTATCAATGTTGTTTGTCCAATAAGGGCACAAGTCCCAACGGATTATGAATTTTAGTCATTTTTATCTTTAATAGGTTTATTCTAATCCATTTTGGTTCGTTAGCAATTTGGTTTGTCCAATAATGCACAAGTTTCAAATGATTTAGATTTTAGGTCATTTTGGTGTTTAATAGGTTTATACTAATCAATTTTTATTCTTAGGCAATTTAGTTCGTTCAATAAGTGCACAAGTTTCAATCGATTAAGATTTTAAGTCATTCAAATCTGTAATAGTTTTACTCTTATCTATTTTAGTTCTTAGGCAGTTTAGTTCGCTAAATAAGTGCACAAGTTTATAATGATTAAGATTTAAGGTCATTTTGGTCTTTAATAGGTTGATTCTAATCCATTTTAGCTTATAGGCAATCTAGATCGTCTAATACGCGCACATGTTTTAATGGATTAAGATTTCTAGTCATTTTGATCTTTACTAATTGTGTTATTGGCCATTTTAGTTCTTAGTAAATGTAGTTTGTTGAATAATTGCACAAGTCTCAAAGGATTAAGATTTTAGGTCATTTGGGTCTTTAATAGGTTTATTCTAGTCAATTTTTGTTCTAAGTCAATGTTGTTCGTCCAATAAGTGCACAAGTTTTGATGGATTAATAATTTAGCTCACTTTGGTCTTTAATGGATTTATTTTAATCAACTTTTGTTCTTAGGCTATTTAGTTCGTCCAATAAGTGCACAAATTTCAATCGATTAAGACTTTAGATTATTTTGGTCTATAATAGGATTATTCTTATACATTTTGGTTCTTAAGCAATTTAGTTCATCCAATAAGTGCACAAGTTTTAATGGATTAAGATCATAGGTCATTTTAGTTTATACTAAACTTATTCTAGTCCATTTTGGTTTTTATCAATGTTGTTTGTCCAATAAGGGCACAAGTCTCAATGGATTATGATTTTTAGTCATTTTGATCTTTAATAGGTTTATTCTAATCCATTTTGGTTTGTTAGCAATTTGGTTTGTCCAATAATGCACAAGTTTCAAATGATTTAGATTTTAGGTCATTTTGGTGTTTAATAGGTTTATACTAATCAATTTTTATTCTTAGGCAATTTAGTTCGTCCAATAAGTGCACAAGTTTCAATCGTTTAAGATTTTAAGTCATTCAAATTTGTAATAGTTTTACTCTTATCTAATTTAGTTCTTAGGCAGTTTAGTTCGTTAAATAATTGCACAAGTATATAATGATTAAGATTTTAGGTCATTTTGGTCTTTAATAGGTTGATTCTAATCCATTTTGGTTTATAGGCAATCTAGATCGTCCAATACGTGCACATGTTTTTATGGATTCAGATTTCTAGTCATTTTGGTCTTTACTAATTGTGTTATTGGCCATTTTAGTTCTTTGTAAATATAGTTTGTTGAATAATTGCACAAGTCTCAAAGGATTAAAATTTTAGGTCATTTGGGTCCTTAATAGGTTTATTCTAGTCAATTTTTGTTCTAAGTCAATGTTGTTCGTCCAATAAGTGCACAAGTTTTGATGGATTAAAAATTTAGCTCACTTTGGTCTTTAATGGATTTATTTTAATCCACTTTTGTTCTTAGGCTATTTAGTTCGTCCAATAAGTGCACAAATTTCAATCGATTAAGACTTTAGGTTATTTTGGTCTATAATAGGATTATTCTAATACATTTTTGTTATTAGGCATTTTAGTTCGTCTAATAAGTGCACAAGTTTTAATGGATTAAGATTTTAGGTCATTTTGGTCTTTACTAAACTTATTCTAGTCCATTTTGGTTTTTATCAATGTTGTTTGTCCAATAAGGGCACAAGTCTCAACGGATTATGATTTTTAGTCATTTTGGTCTTTAATAGGTTTATTCTAATCCATTTTGGTTCGTTAGCAATTTGGTTTGTCCAATAATGCACAAGTTTCAAATGAATAAGATTTTAGTTCATTTTGGTGTTTAATAGGTTTATACTAATCAATTTTTATTCTTAAGCAATTTAGTTCGACCAATAAGTGCACAAGTTTCAATCGATTAAGATTTTAGGTCATTCAAATCTATAATAGTTTTACCCTTACCTTTTTTAGTTCTTAGGCAGTTTAGTTCGTTAAATAAGTGCACAAGTTTCAAATGATTAAGATTTAAGGTCATTTTGGTCTTTAATAGGTTGATTCTAATCCATTTTGGTTTATAGGCAGTCTAGATCGTCTAATACGTGCACATGTTTTAATGGATTAAGATTTCTAGTCATTTTGGTCTTTTCTAAGTGTGTTATGGTCCATTTTAGTTCTTAGTAAATGTGGTTTGTTGAATAATTCCACAAGTCCCAAAGGAATAAAATTTTAGGTCATTTGGGTCTTTAATAGGTTTATTCTAATCCATTTTTGTTCTTAGGTAGCTTAGTTCTTCCAATAAGAACACTAGTTTCAATCGATAAAGATTTAAGGTCATTTTGGTCTTTACTAGGTTTATTCTAGTCATATTTTGTTCTTAGTCAATGCTGTTTGTCCTATAAGTGGACAAAATTTTATGGATTAATAATTTAGCTCATTTTGGGCTTTAAATGATTTATTTTAATCCGTTTTTGTTCTTAGGCTATTTTGTTCGTCCAATAAGAGCACAAATTTCAATCGATTAAGACTTTAGGTTATTTTGGTCTTTAATTGGTTTATTCTAATACATTTTGGTTTTTATCAATGTTGTTTGTCCAACAAGGGCACAAGTCTCAACGGATTATGATTTTAGGTCATTTTGGTCTTTAATAGGTTTATTCTAATCTATTTTGGTTCGTTAGCAATTTGGTTTGTCCAATAATGCACAAGTTTCAAATGATTAAGATTTTAGGTCATTTTGGTGTTTAATAGGTTTATACTAATCAATTTTTATTCTTAGGCAATTTATTTCGTCCAATTAGTGCACAAGTTTCAATCGATTAAGATTTTAGGTCATTCAAATCTGTAATAGTTTTACTCTTATCTATTTTAGTGCACAAGTATCAATGTTGTTGCCCTATAAGTGCACAAGTTTTGATTGATTAATAATTTAGCTCAATTTGGTCTTTAATAGATTTATTTCAATCCATTTTTGTTATTAGGCTATTTAGTTCGTTGATTAAGTGCAAAAATTCCAATCGATTAAGACTTTAGTTTATTCTAATACATTTTGGTTCTTAGGCAATTTAGTTCGTCCAATAAGTGCACAAGTTTTAATGGATTAAGATATTAGGTCATTTTGGTCTTTACTAAACTTATTCTAGTCTATTTTGGTTTTTATCAATGTTTTTTGTCCAATAAGGGCACAAGTCTCAACGGATTATGATTTTAGGTCATTTTGGTCTTTAATAGGTTTATTCTAATCCATTTTGGTTCGTTAGCGATTTGGTTTGTCCAATAATGCACAAGTCTCAAATGATTAAGATTTTAGGTCATTTTTGTCTTTAATAGGTTTATACTAATCCATTTTTATTATTAGGCAATTTAGTTCGTCGAATAAGTGCACAAGTTTCAATCGATTAAGATTTTAGGTCATTATGATTTGTAAAAGTTTTACTCTTATGTATTTTAGTTCATAGGCAGTTTAGTTCGTTCAATAAGTGCACAAGTTTCAAATGGTTAAGATTTAAGGTCATTTTTGTCGTTAATAGGTTGATTATAATCCATTTTGGTTTATAGGCAACCTAGATCGTCCAATACATGCACGTGTTTTAATGGATTAAGATTTCTAGTCATTTTGGTCTTTACTAAGTGTGTTATTGTCCATTTTAGTTCTTAGTCAATGTAGTTTGTCGAATAATTGCACAAGTCTCAAAGGATTAAGATTTTAGGTCATTTGGGTCTTTAATAGGTTTATTCAAATCCATTTTTGTTCTTAGGCAATTTAGTTCTTCCAATAAGAACACATGTTTTAATCGATAAAGATTTATTTTAATCCATTTTTGTTCTTAGGCTATTTAGTTCGTCCAATAAGTGCAAAAATTTCAATCGATTAAGACTTTAGGTTATTTCGGTCTTTAATTGGTTTATTCTAATACATTTTGGTTCTTAGGCAATTTAGTTCGCCCAATAAATGCACAAGTTTTAATGGATTAAGATTTTAGGTCATTTTGGTCTTTACTATACTTATTCTCGTCCATTTTGGTTTTTATCAATGTTGTTTGTCCAATAAGGGCACAAGTCTCAAAGAATTATGATTTTAGGTCATTTTGGTCTTTAGTAGGTTTTTTCTAATTCATTTTGGTTCGTTAGCAATTTGGTTTGTCCAATAATGCACAAGTCTCAAATGATTAAGATTTTAGGTCATTTTTGTCTTTAATAGGTTTATACTAATCCATTTTTATTCTAAGGCAATTTAGTTCGTCCAATAAGTGCACAAGTTTCAATCGATTAAGATTTTAGGTCATTATGATTTGTAATAGTTTTACTCTTATCTATTTTAGTTCATAGGCAGTTTAGTTCGTTCAATAAGTGCACAAGTTTCAAATGATTAAGATTTAAGGTCATTTTGGTCGTTAATAGGTTGATTATAATCCATTTTGGTTTATAGGCAATCTAGATCGTCCAATACATGCACGTGTTCTAATGGATTAAGATTTCTAGTCATTTTGGTCTTTACTAAGTGTGTTATTGTCGATTTTAGTTCTTAGTCAATGTAGTTCGTCGAATAATTGCACAAGTCTCAAAGGATTAAGATTTTAGGTCATTTGGGTCTTTAATAGGTTTATTCTAATCCATTTTTGTTCTTAGGCAATTTAGTTCTTCCAATAAGAACACATGTTTTAATCGATAAAGATTTTAGGTCATTTTGGTCTTTACTAGGTTTATTCTAATCAATTTTTGTTCTTAGTCAATGTTGTTCGTCCTATAAGTGCACAAGTTTTGATGGATTAATAATTTTGCTCATTTTGGTCTTTAATAGATTTATTTTACTCCATTTTTGTTCTAAGACTTTAGGTTATTTTGGTCATAAATAGGTTGATTCTAATCCATTTTGGTGCATAGGGAAACTAGATTGTCCAATACGTGCACAAGTTTTAATTGATTTAGATTTTTGGTCATTTTGGTCTTTACTAATTTTGTTATTGTCCATTTTAGTTCGTAGCCAATGTAGTTCGTCGAATAATTGCACTAGTATCAAAGGATAAAGATTTTAGGTCATTTTGGTGTTTAATAGGTTTATACTAATCAATTTTTATTCTTAGGCAATTTATTTCGTCCAATTAGTGCACAAGTTTCAATCGATTAAGATTTTAGGTCATTCAAATCTGTAATAGTTTTACTCTTATCTATTTTAGTGCACAAGTATCAATGTTGTTGCCCTATAAGTGCACAAGTTTTGATTGATTAATAATTTAGCTCATTTTGGTCTTTAATAGATTTATTTCAATCCATTTTTGTTATTAGGCTATTTAGTTCGTTGATTAAGTGCAAAAATTCCAATCGATTAAGACTTTAGTTTATTCTAATACATTTTGGTTCTTAGGCAATTTAGTTCGTCCAATAAGTGCACAAGTTTTAATGGATTAAGATATTAGGTCATTTTGGTCTTTACTAAACTTATTCTAGTCCATTTTGGTTTTTATCAATGTTTTTTGTCCAATAAGGGCACAAGTCTCAACGGATTATGATTTTAGGTCATTTTGGTCTTTAATAGGTTTATTCTAATCCATTTTGGTTCGTTAGCGATTTGGTTTGTCCAATAATGCACAAGTCTCAAATGATTAAGATTTTAGGTCATTTTTGTCTTTAATAGGTTTATACTAATCCATTTTTATTCTTAGGCAATTTAGTTCGTCGAATAAGTGCACAAGTTTCAATCGATTAAGATTTTAGGTCATTATGATTTGTAAAAGTTTTACTCTTATGTATTTTAGTTCATAGGCAGTTTAGTTCGTTCAATAAGTGCACAAGTTTCAAATGGTTAAGATTTAAGGTCATTTTTGTCGTTAATAGGTTGATTATAATCCATTTTGGTTTATAGGCAACCTAGATCGTCCAATACATGCACGTGTTTTAATGGATTAAGATTTCTAGTCATTTTGGTCTTTACTAAGTGTGTTATTGTCCATTTTAGTTCTTAGTCAATGTAGTTTGTCGAATAATTGCACAAGTCTCAAAGGATTAAGATTTTAGGTCATTTGGGTCTTTAATAGGTTTATTCAAATCCATTTTTGTTCTTAGGCAATTTAGTTCTTCCAATAAGAACACATGTTTTAATCGATAAAGATTTATTTTAATCCATTTTTGTTCTTAGGCTATTTAGTTCGTCCAATAAGTGCAAAAATTTCAATCGATTAAGACTTTAGGTTATTTCGGTCTTTAATTGGTTTATTCTAATACATTTTGGTTCTTAGGCAATTTAGTTCGCCCAATAAATGCACAAGTTTTAATGGATTAAGATTTTAGGTCATTTTGGTCTTTACTATACTTATTCTCGTCCATTTTGGTTTTTATCAATGTTGTTTGTCCAATAAGGGCACAAGTCTCAAAGAATTATGATTTTAGGTCATTTTGGTCTTTAGTAGGTTTTTTCTAATTCATTTTGGTTCGTTAGCAATTTGGTTTGTCCAATAATGCACAAGTCTCAAATGATTAAGATTTTAGGTCATTTTTGTCTTTAATAGGTTTATACTAATCCATTTTTATTCTAAGGCAATTTAGTTCGTCCAATAAGTGCACAAGTTTCAATCGATTAAGATTTTAGGTCATTATGATTTGTAATAGTTTTACTCTTATCTATTTTAGTTCATAGGCAGTTTAGTTCGTTCAATAAGTGCACAAGTTTCAAATGATTAAGATTTAAGGTCATTTTGGTCGTTAATAGGTTGATTATAATCCATTTTGGTTTATAGGCAATCTAGATCGTCCAATACATGCACGTGTTCTAATGGATTAAGATTTCTAGTCATTTTGGTCTTTACTAAGTGTGTTATTGTCGATTTTAGTTCTTAGTCAATGTAGTTCGTCGAATAATTGCACAAGTCTCAAAGGATTAAGATTTTAGGTCATTTGGGTCTTTAATAGGTTTATTCTAATCCATTTTTGTTCTTAGGCAATTTAGTTCTTCCAATAAGAACACATGTTTTAATCGATAAAGATTTTAGGTCATTTTGGTCTTTACTAGGTTTATTCTAATCAATTTTTGTTCTTAGTCAATGTTGTTCGTCCTATAAGTGCACAAGTTTTGATGGATTAATAATTTTGCTCATTTTGGTCTTTAATAGATTTATTTTACTCCATTTTTGTTCTAAGACTTTAGGTTATTTTGGTCATAAATAGGTTGATTCTAATCCATTTTGGTGCATAGGGAAACTAGATTGTCCAATACGTGCACAAGTTTTAATTGATTTAGATTTTTGGTCATTTTGGTCTTTACTAATTTTGTTATTGTCCATTTTAGTTCGTAGCCAATGTAGTTCGTCGAATAATTGCACTAGTATCAAAGGATTAAAATTTTAGGTCATTTGGGTTTTTAACAGGTTTTTTCTAATCCATTTTTTTTCTTAGGCAATTTAGTTCTTCCAATAAGAACACAAGTTTCAATCGATTAAGATTGTAGATCATTTTGGCCTTTACAAGGTTTATTCTAATCCATTTTGGTTCTTAGGCAATTTAGTTTGTCCAATAAGTGCACAAGTCTCAACGGATTATGATTTTAGGTCATTTTGGTCTTTAATATGTTTATTCTAATCCATTTTGGTTAGTTAGCAATTTGGTTTGTCCAATAATGCACAAGTTTCAAATGATTAAGATTTTAGGGCATTTTGATCTTTAATAAGTTTTTTCTAATCCATTTTTGTTCATAGGCAATTTTGTTCGTCCAATAAGTGCACAAGTTTTAATGGATTAAGATTTTAGGTCATTTTGGTCTTTAATAAACTTATTCTAGTCCATTTTGGTTTTTATCAATGTTGTTTGTCCAATAAGGGCACAAGTCTCAAAGGATTATGATTTTAGGTCATTTTGGTCTTTAATATGTTTATTCTAATTCATTTTGGTTAGTTAGCAATTTGGTTTGTCCAATAATGCTTAAGTTTCAAATTATTAAGATTTTAGGTCATTTTGTTCTTTAAGAGGTTTATACAAATCCACTTTTGTTCTTAGGAAATTTAGTTCGTCCAATAAGTGCACAAGTTTCAATCGATTAAGATTTTAGGTCTTTTTGGTCTTTAATAGTTTTACTCTTATCTATTTTAGTTCTTAGGCAGTTTAGTTCGTTCAATAAGTGCACAAGTTTCAAATGATTAAGATTTAAGGTCATTTTGGTCGTTAATAGGTTGATTGTAATCCATTTTGGTTTATAGGCAATCTAGATCGTCCAATACGTGCACATGTTTTAATGGATTAAGATTTCTAGTCATTTTGGTCTTTACTAAGTGTGTTATTGTCCATTTTAGTTCTCAGTCAATGTAGTTCGTCGAATAATTGCACAAGTCTCAAAGGATTAAGATTTTAGGTCATTTGAGTCTTTAATAGGTTTATTCAAATCCATTTTTGTTCTTAGGCAATTTAGTTCTTTCAATAAGAACACAAGTTTCAATCAGTTAAGAATGTTCGTCATTTTGGTCTTTACTAGGTTTATTCTAGTCAATGTTGTTTGTCCAATAAGTGCACAAGTTTCGATGGATTGATAATTTATTTTAATCAATTTTTGTTCTTAGGCCATTTAGTTCGTCCAATAAGTACACAAATTTCAATCGATTAAGACTTTAGGTCATTTTGGTCTTTAATAGGTTTATTCTAATCCATTTTGGTTCTTAGGCAATTTAGTTTGTCCAATAAGTGCACAAGTTTTAATTGATTAAGATTTTAGGAAATTTTGGTCTTTACAAAACTTATTCTACTCTATTTTGGTTTTTATTCGATGTTGTTTGTCCAATAAGGGCACATGTAACGCCCCAGATTTTTGGATGCAAAACGTTACTTGAAAACATATTGTTTAGAAAAATTTACGACAATTTTTTTCTTTTCTAACTACCTAACGTTTATTCATGCAAATAATTAGTAACAACCACGTTTATTTAATTTTATTAAGAAAATGTTTAGAAAATGTTTATAACAAGAAAAACAATAATACCTAACGGAAGGGAACCCACTTCCGTATTTCTAGAATCCTAGTGCATTTTAAAAGTTGGTGACAAAAGATTAAAAATAAACTTAGAAGTATCACAACAATCCTATCATTACAAAATTGTATTGAAAACCCATTTTTATCCCCCGTTCGTCGCACATTAATACTCATCAACTACACTTGAATCTCCTCGAACTCATTAGTACCTAAAATGTTGTTGCAAGGGTCAGTTTTATCCATCATCCACATCAAACCAAAGTTAAACATATAGAAGAATAACACAAAATATATTTAAAAGTAAAAACTTCCAATTTAAAAGAAAAAAATACACAAACCAATAATTGCATAACAAAAATATATACATGATGCATGCTCCTGAAAACTATATGATCCGGATATAAACCTGCCACTAAGGCAACTTCCACACAAAAAAATCACCCATACCAATGGGGAAAACCTGCCACTAAGGCAACTTCCACACAGATCACCCATACCAATGGGGAAAAACGTGCCACTAAGGCAACTTCCACGAAGATTCATATGCCATGACATGATATGATGATATATTATCAAAGAGATATATTTCCACACACCCCACTAAGAATCATGTCATAAGCATTCAAATCACTTTTGAAAAATCATCATCTTATTCACATATCACTAAGATCACATATGCATAACAAATAATCATGAAAATCATAACTATCACCACATACACACAAAAATCAAGACTTGGTATCATACACACCATAAAGATTAACACGTTAACATATATAACAACAAGATTCAACTCCAACTCATACATCATCATAAAACTTTGTCACATATAACATACAAATTCAACTCTTCTTTCATATTCATTATAAAAATTAAAACTTTATTACATATAACATAAAATTCATACTTCACTTCTTAAAAATCATATATTATCTAATATACTTAACACAAAGGATTCGGGTTTCATTATTTTAATTCATTAGTCTACATATTATTCCTTTCAAAAAGTAAGCAATCACAATTATTAATTTAATGTCATCCAACCAACGGTCTAACTATAATTTGTGTGGGGAAAAGCCCTTACCTTGGCCGCTTTTCTTCCTAGTACAAATCTCTAAGCCCCACGAAGTTGTTAACAAGGAAAAAGAAGTTCCAAACTTTTTGATGCACGAAGAAGAAGAGGTGATGGTGATGGTGGCTAGAATTTTGGTATTCTTTACAAAATCTTGTTTGTAAGGGTTTGTGAAATAGGGTTTGTGATTGTGGCTAGGGTTTCAGTATTCCTTTCTATTTAAAGTGAATATTATTGGGTAGATAGTGTTGGTCCTGAATAAGGAATAGAAAGGAGAAATTATTATTATTATTATTATTATTATTATTATTATTATTATCATTATTATTATTATTATTAGTTAACTTTCATCAAAACAAGGCACATACTCTCAACCTAACTTTCTACTCATACAGATGGATTGTGTGACACCAAGCCACAACCCTTAGCCCAAATTCTTCTTGCCTTAGAGATAAAAAAACATCTACTAAATAATTCTTACTAACAACTTTACTACAATAAGTCGAACAAGGCGAATAATTAACACACCTAATTTAATATTGAAAACTATATATTTATAGAACCAAATTATTTTAAATAATAATTTTAGAGGATGTTACAATACTCACCCCCTTAAATTTAGCTTCGTCCCCGAAACTAGTCAGACATGAAAAGGTTAGAGTGGAGCTCTCTCATCTTTTCCTCTAATTCCCAAGTTGCATCTCCAGTCGTTTGGTCCCATATTACCTTGACCAAGGTGATCTCTTTGCCTCGTAAGTGCTTAGTAGTTCTATCCGCAATGCTCAGCAGCAGAACTGCAAACGAAAAGTTCTCCTCCAACTGTATATCATCTGGCACGATAATATGGGAAGGATCAACGATGTACTTCCTTAGTTGTGACACATGGAACACGTCGTGCAGTTTAGCTAGATTTGGAGGCAAAGCAATTTGATAAGCTACGAGACCCACACGTCGGAGGATCTGGTATGGGCCAATGAATTTAGGAGTCAGCTTCTTAGACTTCAGTGCCCTACCAACTCCAGTAGTAGGCGTCACTCTTAAAAATACATGTTCACCCTCTTGAAACTCCAACGGTTTCCTTCGTTGGTCGGCATAACTCTTTTGTCTACTTTGCACTATCTTCATCCTTTCTTGGATCAGACGGACCTTATTTGTGGTCTGTTGTACCAATTTTGGCCCTACAATTAGATTCTCACCATCCTGATACCAACATAACGGGGTTTGGCACTTACGCCCATACAGAGCTTCGTACGGTGCCATCCCAATGCTCGCATGGTAGCTGTTGTTATAAGTGAACTCAACGAGAGGCAACATGTTATCCCAACTTCCTCGCTCATCCAACACACACGCTCTTAGTAAATCCTCAAAGGTCTGAATAGTTCTTTCTGTTTGTCCATCGGTTTGAGGGTGATAGGCTGAACTCAATCTCAACTTAGTACCCAACGCCTCGTGTAATGCTCTCCACAAACGATAAATGAACTTTGGATCTCTATCTGACACAATGCTAGACGACACCCCATGTAGTCTGACAATCTTGGCAATGTAGATCTCTGCAAGTTTAGTCACATTTAAGTAGTTCTCACGGGTATGAAATGGGCAGATTTGGTCAGCCTGTCGACAATTACCCAAATTGAGTCAAACTTCCGTGGACTCTTAGGCAATGCTACCACGAAATCCATGGATATAATATCCCATTTCCATACTGGTATATCTAATGGCATTAGTAGTCCCCTTGGCTTCTAATGCTCTACCTTAGCTTTCTGACAAGTCAAACACGAAGCCACATATTCTACAACTTGTTTCTTCATTCCCGACCACCAAAACTTCAGCATAAGGTCTTTATACATTTTGGTGGTACCAGGGTGAATACTTAGCTTGCTTTTGTGAGCCTCATCCAAGATTGTCCTCCTCAATTCGGCATTGTTGGGTATACAAACACGTCCAATACATCTCAAAATATCGTTGGGGCCCACCTTGAACTCAGGTGCCTTTCCGACCTCGATCAACTCCCTTTTCTCTTGAGTCGACACGTCTGTAACTTGGAGAACTTTAATCTCATTCATCAATTCACTATTTATAACGATCATTTTACAGTGTAGTTTCTCCAATGCAGAATCCAAATAAAGATCCAAGTCACAAAACTTCTCTAATAACTCCAACCCCTTCATTGATACAAACGAGAGATGAACTCGCTTCATGCTTAAGGCATCAGCCACCACGTTTGCTTTCCCTGGATGGTAATGCAACGTGAACTCATAATCTTTAATGAACTCCATCCATCTCCTCTGTCTAATGTTAAGTTCCTTTTGATCAAATAAGTATTTCAAGCTCTTATGGTCATTCAATACATCAAAACTACACCCATATAGATAGTGTCTCCAAATTTTTAATGCGAAAACAATTGCAGCTAACTCTAAGTCATGAGTGGGATAATTCTTTTCATGCACCTTCAATTGTCTTGAGGAATAGGCCACTACTTGTTTGTTCTGCATCAGAACACAACCCAAACCTTGATAGGAAGCATCTAAATAAACCTCGTAAGGCTCTTCTAGTTGTGGCAACACTAACACTGGGACGTGTAGTTAGCTTCTATTTCATCAGTTGGAAACTTTTCTCACACACCTCAGTCCAATCATAAATTTGGTTCTTCCTCGTAAGGTGTGTTAATGGAGCAGCAATCTTGGCAAATCCCTCAATAAATCTCCTATAGTACCCGACCAAACCCAGAAAACTCCTAATCTCTGTGGCTGTTTGCGGTTGTTTCCATGCCATCACGGCCTCTACCTTGGATGGGTCGACAGCAATCCCTTCCTTAGAAATTACATGTCCCAAAAACTTCACTTCTTCCAACCAAAATGCACATTTTCCTAGATTGGCATATAGTTGTTGATCCTTTAGTATTTGTAGTACTTGACGCAGATGTTCCTCATGTTCCTCCCGACTCTTGGAATAGATCAAGAAGTCGTCAATAAAAATCACCACAAACTTGTCTAAGAACGGACGGAAGATATTGTTCATATAATCCATGAAGATAGCTGGCGCATTGGTCACTCCGAAGGGCATCACCAAGTACTCATAGTGCCCATATCGCGTTCTAAAGACTGTCTTTGATATATCTTCTTCTTTCACTCGAATATGATGGTATCCCGACTTTAGATCAATCTTAGAAAACACCTCTGCCCCTCTGAGTTGGTCCATTAAGTCATCAATGCGAGTTAAGGGGTATCTGTTTTTTATTGTGACTTTGTTGAGCTTTCGGTAATCAACACACAGTCTCGACTTTCCATCCTTCTTCTTGACCAATAATACGGGGGCTCCCCATGGTGACACACTAGGCCGAATGAATTGTTTAGACAAAAGTTCTTCCAGTTGGTTCTTTAGTTCGGATAGCTCTAAGGGGGCCATTCTATAAGGAGCCATAGAAATGGGTCTCGTACCTGGAATAACATCAATAGAAAACTCGACATCGCGAACTGGGGGTAGCCCTGGTGAAAAGACTTTAGAGAAATCCCTCACCACTAGGATATCATCGAAACAACCTCTGGATTCATACTTCTTGAGTTGAGAAACACATATTTTTGGACTCCTCCCTTTAGAGAAAACTTCAGTCTGTTGGTTGACAGGAACTTCGAAATATCGGGATCCGGAAATATCACATTCTGTCGAGCGCAGTCTAATAGGACGTAGTTGTTAGACAACCAATCCATTCCTAGAATTACTCCCAGATCTAATTGTAATCGTAGGGTTGTAAGGAAATATTTTATTCACGGCTATACAATAAGTTAAGGTCACACCGTAAGTCGAGTACTAGAAGGGTTCCCAGGAAAGAGAGGTGGGTCAACGGATCACTTAATAACCAAGTCATTCTTTAGCCAGAATCCCACTAATTGAAAGAGGTAGGATCAAGAATTCAAGGCATATCATGATTGTAATTAATTGAAAGAAAATTTCAGTTTTTGAGAAAGAAAATTTTTTTTATAAGCATTAAAAGAGATTAAGTAATCAATTCATAACGTTAATTTTCCCTATATAAATACATATATAACAAAATTAATAATGAATCATAAAATAAAAATACAACAAAGTCAAGCATCACACATAAATCAAGGCATGCATCATAAAAAATCGTCCTACCCCAAAATTTCCGAGGATTATTGCACTGATACCAACTGTAACGCCCCAGATTTTTTGATCCAAAATGTTACTTGAAAACATATTGTTTAGAAAGATTTACGACAATTTTTATCTTTTCTAACTACCTAACGTTTATTCATGCAAATAATTAGTAACAACCACGTTTATTTAATTTTATTAAGAAAATGTTTAGAAAATGTTTCTTCAAAGCTATAACAAGAAAAACAATAATTCCTAACGGAAGGGAACCCACTTCCGTATTTCTAGAATCCTAGTGCATTTTAAAAGTTGGTGACAAAAGATTAAAAATAAACTTAGAAGTATCACAATAATCCTGTCATTACAAAATTGTATTGAAAACCCATTTTTATCCGCCGTTCATTAGTACCTAAAATGTTGTTGTAAGGGTCAGTTTTATCCATCATCCACATCAAACCAAAGTTAAACATATAGAAGAATAACACAATATATAAAAGTAAAAACTTCCAATTTAAAAGAAAAAAATACACAAACCAATAAATTGCATAACAAAAATATATACATGATGCATACTCCTAAAACTATATGATTCAGATATAAACCTGCCACTAAGTCAACTTCCACACAGAAAAATCACCCATACCAATGGGGAAAACCTGCCACTAAGGCAACTTCCACACAGATCACCCATACCAATGGGGAAAAACCTGCCCCTAAGGCAACTGCCACGAAGATGCCTATGCCATGACATGATATGATGATATATTATCAAAGAGATGTATTTCCACACAGCCCACTAAGAATCATGTCATAAGCTTTCAAATCACTTTTCAAAAATCATCATCTTATTCACATATCACTAAGATCACATATCCATAACAAATAATCATGAAAATCATAACATTCACCACATACAAACAAAAATCAAGACTTGGTATCATACACACCATAAAGATTAACACGTTAACATATATAACAACAAGATTCAACTCTAACTCATACATCATCATAAAACTTTGTCACATATAACATACAAATTCAACTCTTCTTTCATATTCATTATAAAAATTAAAACTTTATTACATATAACATAAAATTCATACTTTACTTCATATTCGCCATAAAAATCAAAACTTCATCACATATAACATCAAAATTCATACTTTACTTCTTAAAAATCATATATTATCTAATAAACTTAACACAAAGGATTGGGGTTTCATTATTTTAATTCATTAGTCTACATATTATTCCTTTCAAAAAGTAAGCAATAACAATTATTAATTTAATGCCATCCAACCAATGGTCGAACTATAATTTGTGTGGGGAAAAGCCCTTACCTTGGCCGCTTTTCTTCCTAGTACAAATCTCTAAGCCCCACGAAGTTGTTAACAAGGAAAAAGAAGTTCAAAACTTTTTGATGCACGAAGAAGAAGAGGTGATGGTGATGGTGTCTAGAAGTGCACAAGTTTTAAAGGATTAAGTTTTCCAATAAGTGCACAAGTTTTAATGGATTAGGTTTTTTTATCATTTTGGTCTTTACTAAGTTTGTTATTGTCCATTTTAGTTCTTAGTCAATGTAGTTCGTTGAATAATTGCAAAAATCTATATGGATTAAGATTTTCGGTCAATTTAGTCTTAAATAGGTTATTCTAATTCACGTTTGTTCTAAGGCATTTTAGTTTGACTAATAAGTGAACAAGTATCAATGGTCAAATATTATAGGTCATTTCGGTCTTTAATAGGTTTATTCTAATCCGTTTTGGTTCTTAGTCAATGTTGTTCGTCGAAAGAGTGCACAAGTTTCAAATGATTAAGATTTTAGGTTATTTTGGTCTTTAATAGGTTTATACTAATTCATTTTTGTTCTTAGGCAATTTAGTTCGTCCAATAAGTGCACAAGTTTCAATCGATTAAGATTTTAGGTCAGTTTGTTCTTTATTGGTTTTGCTCTTATCTATTTTAGTTCTTAGGGAGTTTAGTTGGTTCAATAAGTGCACAAGATTCAAATGATTAAGATTTAAGGTCATTTTGGTCATTACTAGGTTTATTCTAATCCATTTTGGTTGTTAGGCATCTAGTTCTTCCAATAAGAGCACAAGTTTTAATGGATTAAGATTTTTTGTCATTTTGGTCTTTACTAAGTTTGTTATTGTCCATTTTAGTTCTTAGTCAATGTTGTTCGTCGAATAATTGAAGAAGTCTATATGGATTAAGATTTTAGGTCAATATAGTCTTTAATAGGTTATTCTAATTCATTATTGTTCAACTAATAAGTATTAATGGTCAAAGATTTGGTCTTTAATAGGTTTATTCTAATCCATTTTGGTTCCTAGTCAATGTTGTTCGTCCAAAGAGTGCATAAGTTTCAATGGATTAAGAATTTAAGTCATTTTGGTTTTTAATAGGTTTATTCTAATCCATTTTGGTTCTTAGGCAATTTAGTTCATCCAATAAGTGCACAAGTTTCAATCGATTAAGATTTTAAGCCATTTTGGTCTTTAATAGGTTTATTCGAATCCATTTTGGTTCTTAGGCAATTTAGTTCGTCTAATAAGTGCACAAGTTTTAATGGATTAAGTTTTAAGGTCATTTTGGTCTTTACTAAGCTTATTCTTGTCCATTTTTGTTATTATTCAATGTTGTTTGTCCAATAATTCCAGAAGTCTCAATGAATTATGATTTTAGGTCACTTTGGTCTTTAATAGGTTTATTCTAATCCATTTTGGTTCGTAAGCAATTTAGTTTGTCCAATAATGCACAAGTTTCAAAGGATTAAGATTTAAGGTTATTTTGGTCTTTAATAGGTTTATTCTAATCCATTTTGGTTCTTAGGCGTAACACCCCGATTTTTAACACCGCGAGTGTATTTTTTTAAAAAAACAAAATCATAAAAATACCAAGTCATAACACAAACGACAAAAGTCATAATTAATTACATCATAATTCTAACAAACTGAAATGGTTTTTGAGACGATAATCCAAAATATTCAGATATAAAATACACCGGGGCTATGAGACCTATCAGGCATCGCTCATACTCCTGAGGTACTCTCGGCAAACACCTGCACAAAGCACTGCTCCAAGAAATACTAATCCCCCCATGGTCACATCAAAAAAAAGAAGATGAACCCACCAAAACAAAAATCATCGAACCGTATAAGTATAGTTACAGTCATCCCAAAATGAAATAAATACATTCACTTAAAGAAAGACATCAAGTCCTTATACAAAAAAAACTAATCTGATCATACTCTAGCAACTACAATAACATGGGTGACCTCCACACACTCCACAAGCCCCGTTTGACGCAGTATCCATCTTCGAGGTAACCTCCTCTTCATCGACATCCATAAACGGATCAGTCTCTTCAGAAGTCAGATCCACCCAAAAGATAGGTGGCTTCGGAGGCGCTGGAATCTCAAAACAATTCAACAGTTCAGTGATGGCCGGTAAGGGATCAATGACCGGAAAAGGGAGCTCTGACTCGGCCCTCCTAGATGGTCCTGCAGCCTCTCGCTCCACAAGCATCGGCCCCTTATCCTTTCAGCCGATCTCCGGTCCAACCAATGTATCCTCAGCTACCAATTTCACACCTCAAAGCAATTACGACACGATAACAAACAACAACCGAGTATGTATATACAATCATCATAGTATAACAAACATGACTCGCGTGCCAAGCACCCTAATGCAATGTGTATATGCCAATGCACATGATTCCGGAATTTTCTAAACAAAACCCTCTTCGAGGGGCGTAAATCATAATTGTACTGCCTATCATAGGCCTTAGTACTAATTACTGAGGTGCTGTCTCTCACAGGCTAGCATGATTTACTAGAGTGTAGCCTATCACATGCCTTACAAATCAGTTAAATCCTCGTAAGAATAGTGTAGACAAACTATTCAATTGGAATCATCCCGTGGCCAATCACGGTCACCACTTAACTTTATGGCCCATCACGGTCACCACAAGCTATGAAATTCATGAGCATACTCTGACTCTTTTCACCATAATCATTAAGTAAATGCAGCTATTAAAAGATTCCCCATCTTTAATACTTATTTAACACTAACGGTTTTTCAAACTTATCACAGAGCATACTCAAAACATTTTATCTCAATAAAATTCATAACGCACATAATAACAGTAATGAATACATAATCACTTCAAACTCAAACTCCATAAATTCACACATTGAATACACTTATTAATCACATCAAATTTAATCATAAATTCATATCACGTAACAAACCGTAATGCCTCCTGTCATTTGAACAATATATATACATATATATCACTAACTCAACAAATTATATATATATATATATATAAACCAAACCAACAAATATCTAAATACTCATACACACATCACTTCACTCACATCTCAAACTATTTTGATAAAAATATCTACTCTCGTCACAACTCAGTCGACAAATAAAATTTTCAGCAACCAGAGATATTTTTAACAAAACTACCCGGTATTAAAATTTCTTGAAACATAATTGAATTATTCTTCAACAAATAATTTTAAACGGGTCTCAAAATATATATAAAAATATATGCATATATTAAACATATTACAAATTCTAACAAAATAAGCTTTTGGTACTTAATTCCCAAAATCAATTAAAATTGGCTAAATGTCTCAGCAATTGAACACAGGGAAATATTAAAATTGCATAAATTAGAATTTAGAACTAAGGGTCTTACATTACTACCCCCCCTAAAATTAGTTTCGTCCTCAAAACTACGCGTCGATAAACAAATCAGGGTGTTGTTCCCTCATCTTGCTCTCCAATTCCCAAGTCGCATCTCTAGTAGTTAGGTTCCAAATCACTTTGACCAATGAAATTTCCTTATTCCTTAATCGCTTAATCTTCCCATCGTCAATTCTTACAGGTAGTACTTCGAATGAAAAATTCTCCTTTAGTTGAATTGTGTCAAGTTCGATCACATGCGACAGATCCAAAATGTATTTCCTTAATTGCGACACGTGGAATACGTCGTGAATATTGGACAGTATCGAAGGCAATGCAATCCGATCAGCCACATGTCCAATTTGTGCAGATATTTGATATGGTCCAATAAATTTTGGAGTTAATTTCCTTGATTTTATGGCTCTGCCAACTACAGTTGTAGGTGTGACTCTCAGGAACACATGGTCACCTTGTTCGAATTCTAAAGGCATGCGGCGCTTGTCCGCATAACTCATTTGACGATCTTGTGAGACCTTCATTTTCTCTTTTATCTTCTTGACATAATATGTAGTCTGTTGCACCATCTCAGGTCCTACAATCATACTTTCACCGTCCTTTTACCAACACAAAGGTGTCTAACACTTGCGTCCATACAGAGCCTCATATGGTGCCATTCCAATACTTGCGTGGAAACTATTGTTGTAGGTAAACTCAATCAACGAAAGTACATCATCCCAACTTCCTCTATCATCCAATACACATGCTCTCAATAAGTCTTCCAAGGACTAATTCGTTCTCTCAGTTTGTCTGTCTGTTTGTGGATGGTATGCTGAACTCAATCTTAGTTTCGTTCCCAATACTACATGTAACGTTTCCCAAAAGTGCGACGTGAATTTTGGGTCACGATATGATACGATACTTGATGATACTCCGTGTAATCTCACAATCTCAGCAATGTAGATCTCTGTTAGCTTATCTACCTTATAGGTGGTCTTTACTGGTAAAAAGTGTGCTGATTTAATTAATCAATCCACTATCACCCGAATAGAGTCATTCTAAACTCACACTTCGACAAATTGGCATATAATTGCTTCTCGCGTAAAATTACAAGAACTTGACGCAAATGTTCTCCATGTTCTTCCTCAATCCTTGAATAAATTAATATATCATCGATGAACACCACAACAAAGTTATCTAGAAATGGGCTAAAGATTATGTTCATGTAATCCATAAACATTGCTGGTGCATTGGTGACTCCAATTGGCATAAAAAGATATTCATAATGTCCGTAACGGGTTTTGAAAGCAGTTTTCTGAATATCTCCTTCTCTTACTCGAATTAGATGGTATCCTGACTTCAAGTCAATCTTCGAAAACATTGCAGCTCCTCTCAACTGATCAATCAAATCATCAATACGTGGTAAAGAATAACGATTCTTAATAGTTGACTTATTAAGTTGCCTATAATCCACATATAAGCGCGAGCTTCTATCCTTCTTCTTAAATAACAATACCGGAGCTCCCCTTGGTGACACACTTGGTTTGATAAATCCTTTCTCCAACAAATCTTCAACTTGGCCCTTGAGCTCATTTAATTCCAATGGCGACATCTGATACGACGCAGTTGAAATAGGTCCAGTTCCTAGGTGTAGATCAAATAAGTTCAAACGATTTACACAGTCCATAGCAATGAAGGAATGGGTTGTCCCCGAATCAAAAAGTGCTGTTAGAGTGTTACCTGCAATCTCGCAGTCTCGTGGATTAAGTTGTTAGATTGATTCCCAATTTTGGCACCCATGCAATAAACGCGTCCTCTAGCAGTAGGACGAGTAGCCCTTGTTGCATTCACTGTTGGTTCCACCTTCGAAACCTTGCAATCCTTTGCAAAATGCCCTGGTTTCTGGAAATTGTAGCAAGTAAGACTCTTAGAAGTATAAGCATTAGCATAATGTCCTTCTTCCCCACATCGGAAACATTGAGTCACTTGTCCAATTGTCTTCCAAAGTTTTGGTTCCCCGGGTGATTCTAGCCCATATTGTTGTTTTGTGGTTGGTTATAGGGCTTAACAACTTGTTTTCCTTTGTTGTTCTGATGGTTTACCCGACTAGGCCCCCCTAAACTAAATTTCCCTCCACGGTTGGCCCTTTTGTTCTTCATGTCCTCCATTTCTCTACATTTTTCCACTAAGACTTAGAAACATTGAATTCCTAAGGGCATGACGGAGTCTTGAATCTCATACTTGAGTCTGTTTTGGAAACGGTGACACATAAACTGTTCATCAACCTCTTCATAGAAAAATCTAAAATGCTTTGACAGTGCCTCAAACTTAGCAGCATATTCCCCCACTATCATATTTCCCTGGTAGAGTTTAAGAAAATCATCGCCTAACTTAGTCCTGGTACTCATTGGAAAGTATTTGTCTAAAAACTTACTTTTGAACGACTCCCAGTTCACCTCCTCATGAGCTGATCCCATCAGAAGCCTTGTACTTCTCCACCAATATTCAACATCCCCCAGTAGCAGATACGTGGCATAGTTGACCTTCACCCCTGCCTGACAGTTACTCATTTCAAAGATCTTTTCCACTTCCTGAATCCACTGATCAGCCTTTTCTGAGCTCTCATTACCCTTGAAATTTGGAGGATTGTAACGACAAAAATCTTCCTATCCCATTAACTCAACAACACGAATCTCTCTTTCCCTCTTCTCCAGATCCCGCAAAGTCTTTACAGATGTCTGTGCAGCAACAGAAGCAACCATGTTATTCATTGCTTCAGCCATTTGATTGTTATTCATTCCTTCAGCCATTTGGTCATCCTTGTTGACGTTCACTCTTGCAGCGTCGTTTTATCTTGTAGGCATTGTTTCCTATAAAACCAACATTAAGAAGAAATCTTAACACCCCTTAGAAGAATTCCAAAAGACAACTTTCGACTTCATCAACACATAACATTACATAAGACCTGATAACTAAGACAACCTACCGCGACGCATGATCAAATAACGACTCCCAGACTATAGGTCGACCTACAGTGTAACCAAAGCTCTAATACCACAATGTAATACCCCGACTTTTAGCAGCGCGAGTGCATTTAAAAAAAAAACAAAATCATAAAAATACCAAGTCGTAACACAAACGACAAAAGTCATAATTAATTACATCATAATTATAACAAACTAAAATGGTTTTTGAGACGATAATCCAAAATATGCAGATACAAAATACATTGGGGCTATGAGACCTATCATGCATCGCTCATACCCCTAGGGTATTCTCGGCAAACACCTGCACAAAGCACTGCTCTAAGAAATACTAATCCCCCCATGGTCACGTAAAAAAAAAGAACATGCACCCACCAAAACAAAATTCATCTGACTGTATAAGTATAGTTACAGTCCTCCCAAAATGAAATAAGTACAGCCACCAAAAGAAAGACATCAAGTCCCTATGCAACAAAACTAATCTAATCATACTCTAGCAACTACAATAACATGGGTGACCTCCACACACTCCACAAGTCCCATCTGATGCAGTATCCATCTTCGAGATAACCTCCTCCTCATCGACATACATAGACGGATCGATCACTTCAGAAGTCAGATCCACCCACGAGATAGGTGGCTTCAAAGGCGCTAGAATCTCAAAACAATTCAACAGTTCAGTGGTGGTTGGTAAGGGATCAATCACTGGAAAAGGGAGCTCTGACTCGGCCGGCCTAGATGGTCCTGCAGTCTCTAGCTCCACTGGCATCGACCCCTTATCCTTTCCACCGATCCCCGGTCCAACCAATGTATCCTCAGCTACCACGGTGGCCTCCCACTCAACTCTAACTAAGGAATCCTTCGCATCTTCCCAAGCTCCACTCATCCCAAGCACCAATCTAGAAGGTACCGCATAATTGATCTTCTCGCGAGTGTGTTCCACAAGATATATTGCTCCAGCTTTCCTACTAGTCCTCACTACCTTCCCTGTATAAGTAGACCTGCTTGAGATTGGGTCATAAACCCAAGCAGTCGGTGAGTCTCGATCAGGGAAGTCTAAGGACGTCACCGTCGTCAAAGCAACATTCGGTGGAATTAACTCGGGTATCATCTAAGGGCAAAGCCCAAATTTCCATAATTATTGTAAAGGGTCACCAACCGAAATTAAAAAATAACATTTAGAGAAAATTTTACATTTCAAATGCTCAAGAGAACCTTTCATCTAAACATAATCATTGAAAGTGTTTTCATATGTCAAAAATTCATAAACAATGTTAAAAAATGAAGTTTTTAAAAAAACTGCACTGTGGTATTCGAATACAGCACTGTCATATTCAAATACGAGTCCTAAGTTAGTAGCTAAAACAGCAGATCTGTCTTCGAATACGAGATAGGATGTAGTCGAATACGAGACATGACAACAGCAAAAAAATACATTTTCGTATTCGAATACAGCATGGTCGTAGCCGAATACAACTGCAAAAAATGCAGATTTCCAGTTTTCAAAATGGTTCAAAAACATTTAACACTTACGATACAAAGACCAATCAATAACACATCAAACGTTCATAATATCAATACATAATTCACACCAAATTAATCTCCACAAATTCACACCTTAATCGCACATCAAACATTCAAAACATCCATTTTGAACACATAATTACGCCAAAACTTAATCACCACAACTTCACACATAATCACAGCACAATCATTCATAATATCAATTATGAACACATAATTACATCGAAACTTAATCAACACAATTTCACACCTCAAAGCAATTACAACACGATAACAAACAACAAACGAGTATGTATATACAATCATCATAGTATAACAAACATGACTCGCGTGCCAGGCACCCTAATGCAAAGCGTATATGCCAATGCACATGATTCCGGAATATCCAAAACAAAATCCTCCTCGAGGGGCATAAATCATAATTGTACAGCCTATCACAGGCCTTAGTACTAATTACCGAGGTGCAGTCTCTCACAGGCTAGCACGATTTACTAGAGTGTAGCCTATCACAGGCCTTACAATCAGTTAAATCCTCTTAACGATAAAATGGACCAACTAGTCACATGGAATCATCACATGGCTCATCACAGTCACCACTTAACTTTGTGGCCCATCACGGTCACCACAAGCTATGAAATGCAGGAGCATACTCCGATTATTTTCACCACAATCATTAAGTAAATGCAGCTATTAAAAGATTCCCCATTTTTAATACTCATTTGACACTAACGATTTTTCAAACTTATCACAGAGCATACTCAACATTTTTTCTCGATAAAATTCATAACGCACATAATAACAGTTATGAATACATAATCACTTCAAACTCAAACTCCATAAATTCACACATTGAATACACACATTAATGACATCAAATTTAATCATAAATTCATAATACGTAACAAACTATATTTTCTCTCAAAATACATATATTCACGTCGAAATTGATTTTTCACACAATCACACCGTAAACATACATCAATCACTCATAGAGAGTCCCTATATGCAAACTAGAAATTTGGAAGGAACCCTTACCTTAGTTATCGCTTTTACAGTTGTTTCTGTAACACCCCGGCTGTTACCGTTACCGTTACCGTAATGGCCACGGTGTTATAGTTTCCGTTACCGAAATCAAAAACGGCGAAAACTCTCGCTCGCATTGTCACTTCGAAAGCTAGCTCGTCAGCACCGTAATGTGGAGAGGAGTAACTTTCCCTCCTGTCACTTCTCGAATGGAAACTTAGATCAAGGTGAGAAGTGAGGGTTTGTGTTTGTGTAGTTTTTAAAACCACTAAACTTGGCCGCAGAGCAAAGAAAGAAAGAAAAGATGAATGCAAGGCAGGGAGGAAATGTTTTCTTCTCTGTGTGTAACCTTCCTCTCACATATATATATACTAACTTACTTAAATAATATATATACTAAGGGTCTTACATTACTACTCCCCTAAAATTAGTTTCGTCCTCGAAACTACGCGTCGATAAACAAATATGGGTGTTGTTCCCTTATCTTACTAGGATTATTCTAGTCAATTTTGGTTCTTAGTCAATGTTGTTCGTCAAATAAGTGCACAAGTCTCAATGGATTAAAATTTTATGTCATTTGGGTCTTTAATAGGTTTAATATAATTTATTTTGGTTCATAAGTAATTTACTTTGTCCAAAAAGTGCATAAGTTTCAATGGATTAAGAATTTAGGTCATTTTGGTCTTTAATAGTTTTACTTTATTCTATTTTGGTTCTTAGGCAGTTTAGTTCGTTAAAAAAGTGCTTAAGTTTCAAATGATTTAGATTTAAGGTCTTTTTTGTCATTAATAGGTTGATTCTAATTCATTTTGGTTCATAGGCAATCAAGTTCGTCCAATACGTGCACAAGTTTTAATGGATTAAGATTTCTGGTCATTTTGGTTTTTACTAAGTTTGTTATTGTTCATTTTAGTTCTTAGTCAATGTTGTTCTCCTAATAAGTGCGCAAGTTTTGATGGATTAAGAATTTAGGTCATTTTGGTCTTTAAAAGATTTATTCTAATGCATTTTTGTTGTTAGGCAATTTAGTTCGTCCAATAAGTTCACAAGTTTTAATGGATTAAGATTTTAGGTCATTTTGGTTTTTAATAAGCTTATTCTAGTCCATTTTGGTTTTTATTCAATGTTGTTTGTTCAATAATTGCACAAGTCTCAATGAATTATTATTTTAGTTCATTTTGGTCATTAATAGGTTTATTCTAATCCATTTTGGTTCGTACGCAATTTAGTTTGTCTAATAATGCACAAGTTTCAAAGGATTAATATTTAATATCATTTTGGTCTTTAATAGATTTGTTCTAATCCATTTTTATTCTTAGGCAATTTAGTTCGTCCAATAAGTGCACAAGTTTCAATGGGTTAAGATTTTAGGTCATTTTGGTCATTACTAAGCTTATTCTAGTCCTATTTGGTTTATATTTGATGTTGTATGTTCATTAAGTGAACAAGTCTCAAAGAAGTACGATTTTAATTCATTTGGTCTTTGACAGGTTTATTCTAATCCCTTTTGGTTCATAAGCAATTTAGTTTGTCCAATAATGCACATGTTTCAAATGATTAACATTTAAGGTCATTTTGGTCATTAATATTATTATTCTAATCCATTTTAGTTTTGAGGCAATCTAGTTTGTCCAATAAGTGCACAAGTTTTAATGGATTAATATTTCTGGTCATTTTGGTCTTTCCTAAGTTTCTTATTGTCCATTTTAGTTTTTAGTCAATGTAGTTCGTCGAATCTTTGCACAAGTTTCAATGGATTAAGATTTTATGTCAATTTAGTCTTTAATAGCTTACTTTAATTCATTATTGTTCTAAGCTATTTTAGTTCGACTAATAAGTGCACAACTGTCAATGGATTAAGTTTATAGGTCATTTTGGTCGTCACTAGGTTTATTCTAGTCAATTTTGGTTCTTAGTCAATGTTGTTCATCCAATAAGTGCACAAGTTTCAACTGATTAAGAATTTAGGACATTTTGGTTTTTAATAGGTTTATTCTAATCCATTTTTTTAGGCAATTTATTTTGTCCAATAAGTGCACAAGTTTCCATCGATTAAGATTTTAGGCCATTTCGTTCGTCCTATAAGTGCACAAGTTTTAATGTATTAAGATTTTTGGTCATTTTGGTCTTTACTAAGCTTATTTTGGTTTTTATTCAATGTTGTTTGTCCAATAAGTGCACAATTCTTAATGAATTATGAGTTTAGGTCATTTTGGTCTTTAATAGGTTTATTCTAATCCATTTTTGTTCGTTAGCAATTTACTTTGTCCAATAATGCACAAGTTCCAAAGGATTAAGGTTTAAGGTCATTTTAGTCTTTAATAGATTTATTCTAATCCATTTTGGTTCTTAGACAATTTAGTTCGTCAAATAAGGGCAAAAGTTTCAATGGATTAAGATTTTAGGTGTGTTCTACTCCATTTTGGTTCTTAGGCTATCTAGTTTGTTCAATAAGTGCACAAGTTTCAACATATTAAATTTTCTGGTCATTTTGGTCTTTACTAAGATTGTTCTTGTCCAATTTAGTTCTTAGTCATTGTAGTTTGTCAAATAATTACATAAGCCTCAATAGATTAAGATTTTAGGTCATTTTGGTCTTTCATAGGTCATTTTGGTCTTTCATAGGTCATTTTGGTCTTTCATAGGTCATTTTGGTCTTTACTAGGTTTATTCGAGTCAATTTCGGTTCTTAGTCAATGTTGTTCATCCAATAAGTCTACAAGTCTCAATGGATTAAAAGTTTAGGTCATTGGGGTCTTTAGTAGGTTTAATATAATTTATTTTGGTTTGTAGGCAATTTAGTTTGTCTAATAAGTGCACAAGTTTTGTAGGATAAAGAATTTAGGTCATTTTAGTCTTTAATAGCTTTATTCTAATCCTTTTTTGTTCTTAGGAAATTTAGTTCGTCCAGTAAGTGCACAAATTTCAATCGATTAAGATTTTAGGTCATTTTGTTCTTTAATAGTTTGCTCTTATCTATTTTGATTCTGAGGCAGTTTAGTTCGTTCAATAAGTACATAAGTGTCAACGGATTAAGATTTAAGGTCATTTTGGTATTTAATAGGTTTCTTGTAATCCATTTTGGTTCTTAAGCAATCTAGTTCGTCCAATAAGTGCACAAGTCTCAATGGATTAAGATTTTAGGTTATTTTGGTCTTTACTAGGTTCATTCTAGTCAATTTTGGTTCTTAGTCAATGTTGTTCGTCCAATAAGTGCACAAGTCTCAATGGATTAAAATTTTAGGTCATTTGGGTCTTTAAAAGGTACAATTTAATATATTTTGGTTTGTAGGCCATTTAGGTCTTTTTGTCTTTTAATAGTTTGCTCTTATCTATTTTGGTTCTTAGGCAGTTTAGTTCGTTCAATAAGTGCACAAGTGTCAATTGATTAAGATTTAAGAACATTTTAGTCTTTAATAGGTTTCTTCTAATCCATTTTGGTTCTTTGGCAATCTAGTTCGTCCCATAAGTGCACAAGTTTCAATGGATTAAGATTTCTGGTCATTTTTTTCTTTACTAAGTTTGTTCTTGTCCATTTTAGTTGTTAGCTAATGTAGTTCATGCAATAATTGCATAAGTCCGTGGAATAAGATTTTAGGTCATTTTGGTCTTTAATAGGTTATTCTAATTCGTTTTTGTTCTAAGGCAATTAAGTTCGACTAATAAGTGCACAAGTGTCAATGTTTAAGATTTTAGGTCATTTTGGCCTTTACTAGGTTTATTCTAGTCAATTTTGATTCTTAGTCAATGTTGTTCGTCTAATAAGTGCACAAGTCTCAATAATTTTAGGTCTTTAATAGGTTTAATTTTATTTATTTTGGTTCGTAGGGAATTTAGTTTGTCCAATAAGTGCACAGGTTTCAATTGATTAAGATTTAAGGTCAGTTTGGTCATTGATAGGTTTATTCTAATCTATTTTGGTTCCTAAGCAATCTAATTCGTCCAATAAGTTCACAAGTTTCAATGGATTAAAATTTCTGGTCATTTTGGTCTTTACTAACTTTGTTGTTTTCCATTTTACTTCTTAGATTAAGATTTTAGGTCATTTTTCACATTATATGTTTATTCTAATCCATTTTTGTCTTAGGCATAATAATTCGTTCAATAATTAAAGAATTTTGAATCGATTCAGATTTTAGGTCATTTTGGTCTTTACTAGGTTTATTCTAGTCAATTTTTGTTCATAGTCAATGTTGTTCGTCCAATAAGTGCACAAGTTTCGATGGATTAATAATTTAGGTCATTGTGGTCTTTAATAGATTTATTCTAATCCATTTTTATTCTTAGACAATTTAATTCGTCCTATAAGTGCACAAATTTCAATCGATTAAGATTTTAGGTCATATTGTTCTTTAATAGTTTGCTCTTATCTACTTTGGTTCTTAGGCAGTTTAGTTCGTTGAATAAGTGCAGAAGTATCAATTGATTAAGATAAAAGGTCGTTTTGGCCTTTAATAGGTGTATTCGACTCCATTTTGGTTCTTAGGCAATCTAGTTCGTCCAATAAGTGCACAAGTTTCAATGGATTATGATTTCTGGTCATTTTGGTCTTTACTAAGTTTGTTCTTGTCCATTTTAGTTCTTAGTCAATGTAGTTTGCCCAATAATTGCATAAGCCTCAATGGATTAAGATTCTAGGTCATTTTGGTCTTTCATAGGTTATTCTAATTCGTTTTTGTTCTAAGGCAATTGAGTTCAACTAATAAGTGCACTAGTATCAATGGTTTAAGATTTTAGGTCATTTTGGCCTTTACTAGGTTTATTCTAATCAATTTTGGTTCTTAGTCAATGTTGTTCGTCTAAATAAGTGCACAAGTCTCAATGGATTAAAATTTTAGGTCATTTGGGTCTTTAATAGGTTTAATATAATTTATTTTAGTTCGTAGGCAATTTAGTTTGTCTAATAAGTGCACAAGTTTCGAAGGATAAAGAATTTAGGTCATTTTGGTCTTTAATAGTTTTATTCTAATCCATTTTGGTACTTAGGCAATTTAGATCGTCCAAAAAGTACACAAGTTTCAATTGATTAAGATTTAATGTCATTTTGGTTTTTACTAGGTTTATTCTAATCCATTTTGGTTCTTTTGCAATTTTGTTCGTCCAATAAGTGTAACACCCCGACTTTTAACAGCGCGAGTGTATTTTTTTTGAAAACAAATTCAAATTCATAAATAATTACAAACAGCGGAAATAGTTTTTGGAACGAAAATCAAAAGTATCCAAATATAAAATGATAAGACAAACTCTCAAATTAAGATTTGATGAAAATAAACAAAGGTTAAATAAGAAAGTTAATTATGATTCTAAATGTTATGTTAATTTAATTTGTGCTCTTGAGTGTTTTTTTAAAGATATTCACCAAGCAAAGCTAAGAAATCTGATCAAAAACTAAACAGAACATTCTTGAACATGAGTTGTACAAAACAGAGAATGAACTGTAGAATCAAGATTGATTGACACAGCCACTTCACCAATCTTTCTCCAACACTTTAACAATGATTCTGCCTTAATTCTCTATACCAATTTCAACAGTACAAGGCAAAGAACAGATAGGAATCATTATTACTTAAAACGGTTCTCGAATCATTAAAATAAATCATCTTGAATCCAAGCATATCAAAAACGGACTGTAACTTTCTCTAGTCTAGAACTGTCAAGAAAATTGTTTCAAGACTGAACTTCAAGATTGATTATAAGTCTTCAAATTGTCCAGAAGACCATCAAACCAGATTGATCATCAACCTCCACTTGTAATCAACGTTCTCCGTTTTTAAGAAGAACAATCTAAGTTTCTGCAGAAACAGACTTCTTAGCTCTACAGGAATTATTCACTTCTTTCCAATCAGTTATGGATCAAATCAAGTGTTCAATTCAAAGCCCAATTATCATCTAGTATTTTCGAAGCATAATGGGTCATTAAGAGCGAAGGAAATATGTTTGAAAATTGAGCAAAACATCCCAAACAAGCAACGCCCAAAACTGTCACATGAATGGTGTATTTTGTCAACAAAAAGGTTGCTTCTGTCAGATGAAAACAGAGCACTACCAACAGCTCTTTCTGATTAGAATTAAATGCTCAAATCATCTATAAAAGGAAGGCAAATTCGCAACCATTATTCAAAACTTCAAGTGCCAAGTATTCTCATTAAATCATATTCACTTGCATTCTTGAAGTTATCTCATTCACAAAAGAAATCAGGCTGAAATTATTTCATACTTCCAGATTATCTTACTGAGTTCTTTTATTCTGAATTTATTCTCAAACAAGAGTTGAGCATAATCAGATTCAATCAAACCTTTTAAATCATTATTGTGTAAACTCATAACTATAAGGATTGTTTACAGTTTGAGTGTGATTAAAAGAGTTAACTGTAAAATCGTAGCAAATTAGTTAGGTGACTTAATTGAATCCTTTCTGGGTGGAAAGGAAGTGTAGTTACTGATCAAGGTTGATCATTAACTGTCTAACCAAAAGATTATTCTCCATTCCTTGAACAATTAGTGAAAATCTCACAGTTGTGAGGACTGGACGTAGCCCACGTTCAGTTATTTTTATTGTCAAAATTAAATAGAGATTCTAAAAACTGTGATTTTTAACTAATCAAGAACGTTCTTCGTTTTCTAGTTCACAACCAAGAACGTTCTTCGTTTCTGTTGTTCATAACCAATATCATTCTTGAGTTGCTTTTTCTGAAGTTTTTAACAGGAAATTTTAAAAAGGTAAGATTACAATTCAAACCCCCTTCCTTGTAACTTGACATTGCTACTTCAATTGGCATCAGAGCTAGGTCTCTAAAAGAAACACTTTAACCAAGTGCTAGAGAAAAAGATCTAGAAGAAAAAATGTCAAAAGCAAAATACATTGTTAAAGGAGGATCTTCAAACAAGCCACCATATTTTGATGGAACTAATTACTACTTTTGGAAAAACAAGATGCAGCTGTTTCTAAAGTCTCAAGACACTGGAATGTGGCGCATCATTACAGATGGAGATTTCATTCCAAGAACTGATCAAAATGATTCAAACTTTGCCAAGAAGGAAGAAATCGGCTGGACATCTGAAGACAAAACTAAGGTACTCTTAAATTCTAAAGCTCAATTAATCTTATCGTGTGCTTTGAGTAGGGAAGAAAGCAAAAGAGTTGACGAATGCACAACTGCTAAACAAATCTAGGATATACTACAAATTCATCATGAAGGAACAAACCATGTCAAAGAAACAAGAATAGACATCGCCATAAGAAAATTTGAGTTGTTCGAAATGAAATAAGTAGAAACCATTGATGAAATGTATTCAAGGTTCACAACTATAGTGAATGAATTGCGATCTCTGGGAAAAGCTTACTCAGTACAAGACAAAGTAAGAAAGATCATTAGATGTCTTCTAGTCATATGGAGACCAATGGTAACAGCCATAAGCCAAGCCAAAAATCTTGAAGTGCTGGCATTAGAAGACCTAATTGGAACCTTAAGAGCACATGAAATATTGCTACAAGAGATAAACCTGTCAAGAAAGGAAAAGCAATAGCCTTAAAAGCATCTCAAGAAAACATGCTTGTCCAAATAGAAGAAGAACCAAAAGAAGTTGGTCAAGAAGATGCTAATGAAGAAATTGCTCTTCTCACTAGAAGAATTCATAGTATGATGAGAAGGAGAGACCAAATCAAGAAGGGATTCCCAAAGAAAAGGGAAAATCCTAAAACTGAAATAGACAAGAGCCAAATCACATGTTTTGGATGTAATAAACTGGGACATTATAAGTCTGAATGTCCTCTAAACAAAAGAACACCAAATAGATTTCCGTTCAAAAAGAAATCAATGATGGCCACATGGGATAACTCAGATGAATCCGACGAAGAAGATGATGAAGAAGCCAACATATGCTTAATGGAAAACACTGAAGAAAATGAGGTAACAAATTCTGAACCCTATGTTTTATGTGGACAATTGGAAAAAGAATTTGACAACTTACTAAATGATTCAAACTTACTGATTCAAAAGTGTGGCTATTTAAAGGATAAATTTTATAAAGAAAAAGAAGAGAAAGAAAAAAATCAGGCTCTATATGATAAGTTAAATGAAATCATTCAAAATCTGAAAGAATCTCAGACCAAAAACTTTCACACTTAAAAACAAGAAAGTCAAGAACAGTCTGCACTTCAAAAGGAGAATATTCTCCTTAAAGCTGAAGCTGAATTTTTTAAAAAGGGTTTGTTAAACTTCATGAAAGCTACTGAAACTTTTCAAAATATCATGGGATCTCAAGTAGGGATATTTGATAAAGCAGGTCTTGGTTTTAATCAAACTTAGTAAACCAAAGTATATGAAAGAAATTTTATTCCAGAAAGATGAGAAAATAAATGCAAGACAAAATGTTCATACTGTTGTAAAATTGGACATCTTGAATTTACGTGTTATTTTAAGAAAAGGGATGAAAAACTCAAGAACAAAAGCAGATTTTCCTCAGAAAAAACGAGAACGTTCTCCAGCTAAAACAGGAAACGGAGAAAGTTATGAAAATCTGTCAAAACAAGTTAAAAAATCTGTTAAAAAACAAATGATTAAATGTTCCTCATGTTCTAAGATTGGACACTCTGAATCAACATGTCATATTAACAGAAAATTAAAATCTAGAACTAATCCACAAGGACCCAAGACAAAATGGGTACCAAAAGTTAATGAAACAAAAACTGCAGGTTGGTTCTCAAGGTGTCAAGAAAAAGCCATGGTTCTTGGACAGTGGCTGTTCAAGACATATGATAGGTGAGAAAAATTTCTTCATATCCTTTGTCAAAAAAGATGGAGGGTCAGTCACTTTTGGCAATCATAACCAAGCTCAAATCAAAGGTAATGGGACAATTGGTAAGAAAAACTCTGCTCATATAATTGATGTTCAATATGTTGAAGGTCTGAAACATAATCTCTTAAGCATAAGTCAATTGCGTGACAATGGATGTGAAGTTATTCTCAAACCCAACCTATGTGAAATCATAAAAACAAAATCTTGTGAAAAACTATTTTCTAGAACCAGAAAGAAAAATCTTTATGTATTATATTTTGAAGAATTGTCTGATGAATCATGCTTCATATCTATTTATAAAGATAAATGGATTTGGCATAAAAGGGCAGGGCATATCAGCATGAAAACCATTTCTAAAATTTCAAAATTAGAACTAGTCAAAGGATTACCAAAACTTAATTTTGAAAAAGGCAAAATATGTGAAGCATGTGTCAAGGAAAAGCAAGTCAAAAGCAGCTTTCACTCCAAAGATTTTATTTCCACAAATAGAATTGTAAAATTACTTCACATAGATTTGTTTGGTCCTGTCAAAACAACAAGTTTAGGAGGAATGAAACATGGTTTTGTTATCGTTCATGATTTCTCACGATACACTTGGGTACTAGTTTTAAAACAAAAAGATGATGCTTTTGAAGCTTTTAAAATCTTTTGTAAAAAGGTACAAAATGAAAAAGAATCCATCATCATTTCTATAAGAAGTGATCATGGAGGAGAATTCATAAATGCCCTTTTCAAACACTTTCTTGAAGAACTTGGCATCTCTCACAATTTGTCTTGTGCGAGAACCCCTCAGCAAAATGGAGTTGTTGAAAGAAAAAATAGAACCTTACAAGAAATGGCAAGAACAATCTTGGAAAAGTCTAATGTTGAAAAATATTTTTGGGCTGAAGTCGTCAACACACAATGCTATATTTTAAATCGCGTATCCATAAGAAAAATCATAAACAAAACTCCATATGAAATCTGGAAAAACAGAAAACCAAACATTTCATATTTTCACATTTTTGGATGTTACTGTTATATTCTAAACAACAAAGATGTTCTTGGAAAATTTGATGCAAAATCAGACAAAGCTATATTTTTGGGTTATTCAACCAACTCTAAAGGTTACAGGATTTTTAATCTTAGAACTAAAGTTGTAGAAATCAGCATGCATATTCTATTTGATGAGTTTGATGACTTAATAATGGAAAAGATAAATGAGGATGAAGAGCTTCCAGACATACAACAGAAATCTAATATGCAGGAAACGGAGATTAATAAACAATCTCTGTATCATTCTCCAACTAAAAGCTGGAAAACGATAGGAGATCATCCTCACACTCAAATCATTGGGGATACAACTGATGGAATTAGAACCAGAAAGTCATTCAAGAATTAAAGAAGCCACAATTGATCAATCTTGGATTGAAGCCATGAAGGAAGAATTGCAGCAGTTCGAAAAGAATGAAGTCTGGACCTTGGTACCAAATCCTCAAGATCAAACAATTATTGGTACACCCTGGGTTTTCAGAAACAAATTAGATGAAGAAGGTAAGGTAGTAAGAAACAAAGCAAGATTGGTTGCTCAAGGTTATAACAAAAAGAAGGTATAGACTACGATGAAACTTTTGCTCCTGTTGCAAGGTTAGAAGCTATTCGTATACTTCTTGCATATGTATCTCATAAACTTGTTAAATTATTTCAAATGGATGTAAAGTGCATTCTTAAACGGCTTCTTAAATGAACAAGTTTATGTAAAACAACCTCCTGGTTTTGAAGATCAATTAAAACCAAATCATGTTTTCAAACTACGGCTTAAAACAAGCACCAAGAGCTTGGTATGATAGGTTAAGTTCCTTCCTAATCAAAAATGGATTTTCTAGAGGAAAAGTTGATACTACACTTTTTAAGAAAATTGATAAAAATGATTTACTCATTGTACAAGTGTATGTCGACGATATTATTTTTGGATCAACTAATAAAAAAAATGTGCGACTGCTTTTCAAAACTCATGAAAAGTGAATTTGAAATGAGCATGATGGGAGAATTGAGATATTTTCTTGGATTACAAATTAAAAAACATAAAAATGGTGAACAAGGAAAATCTGTTTCTAAAAAAGAATACGTGTAACACCCCTATGAAGCAAAAATCATGTAAACACGTCTACTCCTATGCATCCATCCTATTCATTAGACAATGATGAACAAGGAAAATTTGTTTCTAAAAAAGAATACAGAGGTATGATTGGTTCCTTGCTGTATTTAACTGCTAGCAGGCCAGATATTGTATTTGTAGTAGGATTATGTGCTAGATTTCAATCTACACCAAAAAAATCCCATTTGAGAGATGTAAAACGGAAATTTAGATATCTTGTTGGAACTACTAATCTTGGCCTTTGCTATAGAAAAGGTTCTCATTTTGATCTTGTAGCATATTGCGACGCTGATTATGCTGGAGATAAAACTGAAAGAAAAAGCACAAGTGGAGCATGTCAGTTTCTGGGTGATGCTTTGATAAGTTGGTCCTGCAGGAAACAGAACACTATAGCCTTATCAACCACCGAAGCTGAATACGTATCAGCCGCAAATCGCTGCTCACAAGTTCTTTGGATAAAAAATCAACTTGAAGACTTCTCTGTAACTTACTCAAGTATTCCAATTTACTGTGATAATACTAGTGCAATCAATTTATCAAAAAATCCAATTCAGCATTCTTTGATCAAAACATATTGAAATAAAACATGATACTCAAAATCAGCATACCAATATTTTTACAAAGCCCTTAGTTGAGGAAAGTTTTAATTAAATCAAAGAAAAACTTGAAATTATGAAAAATCCTGAAAATTCACGTTCAAACTGCTTCTCCAGAAAACGGAGAACGTTTATCAATATCGGTTTTTCAGACAACTTTCTCCGTTTTTCAAATCTTCTTCCCAGCCGTCATCTTCCTCATGCGCAGGAAAGGCATGTCCTAACATTAAATGCGCGTGTCTTTAGGATTTCAAAGGTCACTGACAAGCTGTCAAATTTGTTCCCTTCCCCAACACATGCCTCTTCCCTAGGTTAAGTCATCATTGCTCTTTCTCTCTTTTGAAAAAACTGCAAAAACGTGTTGCAGTTCACATAACTGTTCATTTTCAGAAACGGTTTTCTTCCTCAAACCTTCTTCTCCCTCAAACCTTCATCTTCCATAACTCTCATTTCTCAACAACAATGGCTCAAACAAAACAATTTGCTCGCAAAAATGCATGCACACATACACTATCACCATCATGATCCTTCTCACCAATCTACAATCGTTCACCTTCACCTCCACCCAAACCAACTCCTCCAAGACATTCGTCAGACTCCTCTTTTTCTGACTATCTCTCGTCCTCCCCTGAATCCAACCCAAATTCCTCCATTCCTGAACCTTTATCTTTTGTTCTTCCCCCTCTCCATTCTTGTCCTCCTACTAACATTGCTGAAGTTCCTCCTCACTTGCGCAATTCTTTCATTAATCCATCACCACCAAAGAAATTTGTCAATCCCCCTGCACCACAAAGACGCTCCATGAAAATCTTGGCAGGAATTGGGACATCAAGAACCCCAATCACTAAACCTGCCTATTTCATTCTCTCAAACACTGAGTCAGATGAATACTCTTATACTCTTCCCCCCTCAACATCAACAAAATCCACAAAACCTGTCACTCCATCAAAACCTTCATTTTCATCTGAACATTCTCAATCAACTCCTCCAAATCAAAAATAGAGAATGATCAATGAACTTTTCTCTTCTCCTAAACCCATCAACCCCACCACTCACCCCCTAAAAGCAAAAACTTCTGTGCCAATGTCTCAATTTCTGGCAAGAAAAAACTTAACCATTCGCCAGAGATTCAAAATCACTGCGCCTAAACAGAATTTTCGCCACCATCCATTTTCTTCATACGAACATTCTCCAAGTCCAGAACGTTGCCCAACCCTAGAACCCTCTCCCACCCAAAACCAAGAATTTTCCTGTAACATCCCGACCATTACTGTAACCGGCGATGCTACCTCACGACCTTTCTCGCTCCCCCACACAGTCCCACTACCAATTGAGCTAGCATTGTATCATCCACTAAATTTATTATTTAAAAATAATTAGAACCTATCAATATTATTCAATATTAAATTATGTGTGATAATTATTTGCCTTGTTCGATTTTTGTAGTTGATAAAGTTATTAATAAGAGTTATTTAAATATATGGGGAGTTTAAATATATAAGTAGAGATATATTATATGCAGATGTGTTTTCTAGAGCAAGAAGAAATTGGACTAAGGATTTGAGGCTTAGTGTGACCTAACTCACTTGAATGAGTATAAAAGTGGTCTATGTGTTTGTGGCTTGGTTTTTATGATCAAGGTTAACAAAAAAATAAGAGTGACATTTTATCCCTCTTATTCTTCATTTAGGCCGAACATTTTCTAACCAACAATTTCCACTTTAAATTTCCCTTAAGTCCACAATTTCTGTATACTCACAAATAATAAACAAAAAGGAATACCGAAACCCTAGCCACCATCACCTTCAAACCTCATTTTCTCCGTGTATCCAAAGCTTGGAACTTCTTTTCCTTGTGAACAACTCCATGGGGCTAAAAGCTTTGTACTAGGAAGAAAAGCGGCCAAGGTAAGGGCTTTTCCCCACACAAATTAGAGTTAGGCCGTTGGTTGGATGACATGAAATAAATAATCGTGATTACTTCTATTATAAAATGAATAAATGTAGACTAATATATTAAAATAATAAAACTCCAAATTTTGTTGACAATTAATTGTAATATATGACTTTGCGGAGTAAAGTATGAAATTTTATGCTGTGTGATAAAATTGTAGTTTTACGGTGAATATGAAATAAAGTTTGAATTTTTACCTTATATGTGGTAAAGTTTTAACTTTTATTATGTATATGAGTTGGAGTTTGAATTATCTTCTTATATATGTGAAAGTGTAATTTTTATGGCCTATATGATATAAAGTTTTATATTTTATGTGTATGTGGTGAAAGTCATAATTTTTATGATTATTTATCTATGAGTATGTGATAATCATGATAAACATGTCTACTCCTATGTATCCATCCTCTTCATTAGACAATGATGAACAAGGAAAATTTGTTTCTGAAAAAGAATACAGAGGTATGATTGGTTCCTTGCTGTATTTAACTACTAGCAGGCCAGATATTGTATTTGTAGTAGGATTATGTGCTAGATTTCAATCTAAACCAAAAAATCCCATTTGACAGCTGTAAAACGGAAATTTAGATATCTTGTTGGAACAACTGATCTTGGCCTTTGCTATAGAAAAGGTTCTCATTTTGATCTTATAGCATATTGCTACGCTGATTATGCTGGAGATAAAACTGAAAGAAAAAGCATAAGTGGAGCATGTCAGTTTCTGGGTGATGCTTTGATAAGTTGGTCCTGCAGGAAACAAAACACTATAGCCTTATCAACCACCGAAGCTGAATACGTGTCAACTGCAAATTGCTGCTCACAAGTTCTTTGGATAAAAAATCAACTTGAAGACTTCTCTGTAACTTACTCAAGTATTCCAATTTACTTCTATTATAAAATGAATAAATGTAGACTAATAGATTAAAATAATAAAACTCCAAATTTTGTTGACAATTAATTGTAATATATGACTTTATGGAGTAAAGTATGAAATTTTATGCTATGTGTGATAAAATTGTAGTTTTACGATGAATATGAAATAAAGTTTGAATTTTTACCTTATATGTGATAAAGTTTTAACTTTTATTATGTATATGAGTTCGAGTTTGAATTTTCTTCTTATATATGTGAAAGTGTAATTTTTATGGCCTATATGATATAGAGTTTCTATTTTTATGTGTATGTGGTGAAAGTCATAATTTTATGATTATTTATCTATGAGTATGTGATAATCATGATAAAGATGTGTGGTATGTGTTCTTAGTGATATACGAATAAGTGATGATTTTAAAAAGTAATTTTGAAGGCATATGACATGATTCTTAGTGGGTTGTGTGGGAATATATCTCTTGATACTATATCATAATGTCATGGCATATGCATCTTCGTGGGAGTTGCCTCAGTGGCAGGTTTGTTTTCCCCAATGGTATGGGTGACCTTTATGTGTGGAAGTTGCCTTAGTGGCAGGTTTATATCCAGATCATATAGTTTTAGGAGCATGCATTATGCATATGTTTTGATATACAATTTTCCGGTGTGCGCATTTTTTCTTTTAAATTGGAAGTTTTTACTTTTATATATTTTGTGTTATTCTTCTATATATTTAGCTTTGGTTTGATGTGGATAATGGAAAAAAATTGACCGTTACAACAACATTTTAGGTACTAATGAGTTCAAGCAAATTCAAGATTAGTTAATGAGTATTGACGTGTGGCGAACGTGGGGTAAACATGGGTTTTTTCAAGACAATTTTGTAATAATAGAATTGTCCAACATTTTTAAGTTCTTTTTAATCGTTTGTCACAAAACTTTTAATATGTAATAGAATTGTAGAAATACGGAAGTGGTTCCTTTCCGTTAGGAATGATTGTTTGTTTTAAATTTTGAATAAATATTTTCTTAATGATATTAAATAACGTGGTTGTTACTAAATATTTAAATGAATAAATATTGTCACGAATTCAATTTTTTTTTTTTAATTTTAGAATCGTAAAATGATTAGTTTTATTTTGCTTTAATGTGGAATTATTGTGTATTGACTTGGATTGACTTGTTTTGAAAATATACAATAATTAATTGGTCTCCACTTTAATGACATTATTAATTAGACCAAATAAATTATAATAATTATGAGTATTCCTTAATTATTTAATTTTTGTGTGATAATTTAAATTTTTATGACAATGTTTTAAACCTTTCATCTTATAGAATTTTAGGATCCCCAAAACAGAAAAGAAGGGTAATACCGTAAAAAGTTGTATTAGCGGGATTCTGGCTAAGGAAAGACTTGGTTATTAAGTGGTCCACTGACCCACCTCTCTTTCCTGGGAACCCCTCTAGTACACGACTTATTTTGTGATCCAAACCTATTGTCCCCATAATAGAAGGGAAAGGTAATACCGTAAAAACTTGTACTAGCGGGATTCTGGCTAAGGAAAGACTTGATTATTAAGTGGTCCGTTGACCCACCTCTCTTTCCTGTGAAGCCCTCTAGTGCACGACTTGCTGTTTGACCTAAACCTACTATATAGACGTGAATAAACCTACTATATAGACTTGCTGTGTGACCTAAACCTACTATATAGACCTAAACCTACTTATAATTAGATCATAGTGTTATCCTTATTAGATAGATTGTAGGAAGTATGGCTCGTCGCGCAAACCAATCAGTCCCCCAAGGAGGAAGTGACATGACTGAAGCAATCCAAGCCATGAATGCAATGGCCGCTGCAATGGCCCAACAAGCTGCAGTTCAGGCTCAACAAGCTGCAATCCCAGCTCAACGTAATGCGCAGAGGGACCTGAGGGAGGAAGCAGCTGTTGCAACGAGGAGACTATCTGAATTTCGTTGACAAGAGCCGCCGAAATTTAAAGGGGAGCCTGACCCTGACAAGGCTGACCTCTGGCTGCAGGAGATAGAGAAGATATTTGACATCCTCCACTGCCCCGATGACACGAATGTGGAGTACGCGGCCTACGTAATTATTGGTGAAGCTGAATACTGGTGGCGGGGGCGAGACAAATGATGGAAGGAAATCACGAAGAGGTGACTTGGGAAGTCTTCAAGAGAAATTTCTTGGACAAATATTTTCCGAATAGTGCAAGGGCTGAGAAAGAAGCCCAATTCCTGAGACTATATCAGGAAAGTCTCAAGGTGTCCGAGTATGCGGCAAAGTTTGAGTCCCTAGCAAAACATTTTCGCTACTTATATAACCAAGTGGATGAAGAGTACATGTGCGAGAGGTTTGAAAGCAGGCTCAGGTATGAGATTAAGGAGTCTGTGGGACCCCTAGAGATACATCAGTATCAGGTGCTGGTGGAGAAATGCAAACAGGTTGAGATCATGAAACGGGGCCGCTTGAACAAAGGTGCTATTGGTGGACCGGCGAGACCTCAGGTAGAAATTAACCACAACCTTATCATTTAATTATGGGGTTATGTCTCTAAATATTATCTTTGAACAGGGAATTGGTGACCAACAAAATAGAGGCAGACAGTTTCAACAGCAAAAGCCTTATGCCCGCCCACAAGGGATTGCTAGAGATCAACCAGGTCCCCAAAACGTGGAAGATTAGAGGCCTCAGAATCCAACACAAAACCCAATGCATACTGTTCAATGCTATCAAGGATATCTGAGTGTCCCAGAAGAACCAGGATATGTTATGTCTGTCAGAAACTAGGCATTCTTGCAAAAGATTGTCGGGAGAAGGACACTGGCGACAATAAGGATGTTGTCAACAACAAGGATGTTGTCAACAACAAGGATGTTGCACGCCCTACTGCGCGAGGACGTGTTTATCATATTAGTGGAGAAGAAGCACCATCTTCCTCAGAACTTATTCAAGGTGAGTGTTTAATTGCTGGGAAAATACTTTCAGTGATATATGATTCAGGAGCAACACACTCGTTCATTTCATTAGATTGGGTGGATTCGCTCCAACTAGATGTCACTACCTTACCCTTCGATTTACTGGTTACCCTCCCCTTTTATAGTGGCACCTCCTTACAAGTTATTTAAATTTGGCCCCAACTGAAGTTTTTTTTTTTCAATTAGACCCAAATTTCTTACAAATTCAGTCTACTACTTTAATTAAAACTAATATTAAAATTTGATAACACATATAATCAGCCTTCATTCATTAGCTTCTTCAGTTTGGATTAAGCAATTGACTATCTTGGGCTTCAAGTCTTCATGAGTTGTACTTGCTTCAAATAAAGTGGTTATCAAGTTATTTAGAACCTCATTTGCCTTCTTTGACCTTGCTCTTGTCATTGGAGTTCCAAGACCTTGAATATCTTCTATGCTTCCTTCCTTTGTTATGCTTCCTACCTTTGTTATGCATTCTAGTTCCTCATCGTTCCCTCCTTCTTGAACTGAATTTGCCCTTAAATTGCAATCTTCTTCATCTGCATCATACAGAGACAAATCAGCCACATTAAAAGTAGGACTAACACCATACTCACCTGGAAGATCTATTTTGTAGGCATTATCATTAATTTTGGACAGCACTTGAAAAGGTCCATCGCCCCTTGGTTGAAGCTTAGATTTTCTTTAAGAAGGAAATCTTTCCTTCCTTAAATGAACCCAAACCCAGTCACCTGGCTCAAATACAACCTTTTTTCTTCCTTTATTAGCTTGTCGAGCATAGCTATCCACTTTCTTTTCAATTTGTGCCTTTACCTTCTCATGTAATTTTCGAACATATTCAGCCTTAGCGTTCCCATCCTTATGAATTAGAATAGAACTACTTGGCAAAGACATTAAATCAAGAGGAGTGAGAGGGTTAAAACCATAAACAATTTCAACGGGAGAATAATGAGTAGTGCTATGAACAACCCTATTATATGCAAACTCAACGTGGGGTAAACATTCTTCCCAAGAATTAATATTTTTTTTTTATTACAGCCCTTTGAAGAGAAGAAAGAGTTCGATTCACTACCTCAGTTTGGCCATCAGTTAGTGGGTGGCAAATAGTGGAAAAGAGAAGTTTAGTTCCAAGCTTACCCCAAAGTGTCCCCCAAAAGTGACTAATGAATTTAGTGTCTCGATCACTCACAATGCTTCTAGGTACACCATGAAGTCCAACTACTTCTTTAAAGAACAAATCTGCCACGTGACAAGCATCATCCACTTTTCTGCAAGCTATGAAGTGAGCCATCTTGGAGAATCTGTCCACCACCACAAAAATTGAATCTTTTCCACTTTAAACCGTGGAAGACCTAAAACAAAATCCATAGAAATATCAGTCCAAGGGGTGTTAGGTATTGGTAAAGGAGTATACAAACCATGAGGCATAACTTTGGACTTAGATTTCTTACAAACAATGCATTTTTCACACAATTTGCGTACATCACGTTTCATGTGTGGCCAATAAAAATGTTCATGCAGCATGTCTAAAGTCTTTTGTACACCAAAATGTCCCATTAATCCCCCCTCATGCGCTTCCTTCACAAGTAAATCCCTAATGGAACTTTTAGGCACACATAACCTCTTTTCTTTGAACAAATAGTCATGATGTTTAAAATACCCATTTTGGGCGGCATGCACACAAGATTTATATATTTGAGAAAATTCAGGATCATGTTCATACAATTCCTTAATTACCTCAAAACCAATAAACTTAGTTCCAAGAGTAGAGAACAAAACATACCTTCTTGAAAGTGCATCAGCAACAACATTTGACTTACCTTTTTTATGCTTGATCACGTACTGAAATTGCTCAAGAAATTCAACCCACTTGGCATGTCTCTTGTTGAACTTACCTTGGCTCTTTAAATACTTCGTGATCACTATGGATTACAAATTCCTTTGGTAAATGATTCGTGATCACTATGGATTACAAATTCCTTTGGTAAAAGGTATTGCTGCCATGTTTGTAATGCTCTCACTAATGCATACAACTCTTTATCATATGTAGGATAGTTAAGAACAACACCATTAAGTTTCTCACTAAAATAAGCAATGGGATGCCCCTCTTGCATCAAAACAGCCCCTATCCCCACATTTGATGCATCACATTCAATGTCAAAAGATTTAGAGAAATTAGGCAATGAAAGAATAGGTGCATAAGTCAATTTTTCTTTAAGGGTAGAAAATGCTTGTTCTTGTTTTTCACCCCATTTAAATCCCACATTCTTTTTAATCACTTCATTTAAAGGTGCAGCTAATGTACTAAAATCTTTAACAAACCTCCTATAGAAACTAGCTAAGCCATGGAAGCTTCTTACCTCGTTAACATTCTTAGGAGTTGGCCATTCTTAGATAGCTTTCACCTTCTCTTGATCAACCTGCACTCCCTGTGAGCTAATAACAAAACCAAGGAAAACTACATGATTTGTATATAAAACACATTTTTCCATGTTTGCATATAATTTCTCACGCCTAAGCGCTTCCAACACACTTCTCAAATGCAAAAGATGATCATCATAAGATTTGCTATAAATCAAATTATCATCAAAGTAGACCACAACAAATTTCCCTAGAAACTCCCTTAACACATGGTTCATCAACCTCATGAAAGTGCTTGGTGCATTTGTTAATCCAAAGGGCATGACTAACCATTCATACAAGCCATATTTTGTTTTAAAGGTTGTTTTCCATTCATCTCCTTCTTTAATCCTAATTTGATGATATCCACTTTTAAGATCAATTTTTGAAAACACACAAGAACCATGCATTTCATCCAACAAATCATCTAATCTAGGAATGGGATGTCTATACTTTACCATGATATTATTGATGGCTCTACAATCAGTGCACAGTCCCATCTTTCTTAGGCACAAGAATAACGGGGACTGCACATGGGCTTAGGCTTTCTTGCACCCATCCCTTTTGCATCAAGTCTTCAACTTGCCTTTGGATTTCTTTGGTCTCTTGGGGATTAGCCCTATATGCACCTGGAATGAGATCAATTTGATGTTCTATACCTCTTATAGGTGGTAGGCCTTGAGGAACCTCTTTGGGAATTACATCATTAAAATCCTGCAACAAAGAAACAACTTCACTAGGAAAAGAATTAGTAAAACTTGCGACCTTTAAGTCACTTTCCTTGCTCAAAAGCAATAGCATTGGCTTTTTTAATTGCATAGCCTTTTTCTTTTATGAACAAATTTTGTGTTTTTCTCTCTTTCTTTTCACTCTCTTTTTCTTTTCCCTCTTTCTATTGACTCTCTATTTCTTTTCTCTCTTTTTTTTCACTTTCTTTTTCTTTTCTGTCTTTATTTCTTTTCTCTCTCATTTTTGATTCATCCTCACCAACCTCTCTTGGAGACAAAGGAGCAAAAGTAATTTTGCGTTCTTTATGTACAAAAGAGAACTTATTTGTAAAACCATCATGGTTGCTTTTCTTATCATACTGCCATGGCCTTCCAAGAAGTAAATGACAAGCCTCCATTGGCACTACATCACATATAACGGTATCCTCATAGTTCCCAATAGAAAAATTCACTTCCACTTGCTCACTCACAATCTGCTCGCTTTCCTCACTAAGCCATTGAAGTTTGTATGGTTCTGGGTGAGATTTAGTCACAAGGTTCATTTTTGACACCATTCTTGCACTTGCAACATTAGTGCAACTTCCTCCATCTATAATTAAAGAACATAACTTAACTTGCATGAGACATCGAGTATGAAAAATACTCTTCCTTTGTGTTTCATCCAAGTCTCTTGATTGGCTGCCCAACATTCTTCTAACCATGAACAAGTCTCCTCCCTCGGAAACTTCTTCCTTATTCTCTTCATCACTAGATGTAGCAAATTCAGAAGATGATCCACTAGTAATATCTCCATTCTCCTTAAGCAGCATGCTCTTCTTAGTTGGACATTCAGAAGCTATGTGACCTCTTCGCAAGCATCTGAAACATTTAATTTCACTACTTTTTGTTTTCTTATGAGCATCATTGAATTTATTTTGAATTCTCTGAGGTGCAACTGTGGATGTGTTTGATGAAGTACTTCCCTCAGTTGTTAATCTACCTTAGTAGCTTGATGCACCAAGTCCTCCAACTCCACATAATTTTGTAATTCCACAACATCACTTATATCACTATTCAGCCCTTGTAAGAAACGTGCCATAGTAGCTTCTCTATCTTCACTAATATTGGCCAAAATTAAGCACACCTCCATCTCCTTATAATAATCATCCACACTTTTGCTACCTTGTGTGAGCCTTTGAAGCTTATTGTGAAGGTCTCTATGATAGTAAGAAGGAACAAATCTCTTTCGCTTTAACCTCTTCATCTCCACCCAACTATCCACCATTGGTTCTTCATGCCTCACTCTTTCTTTTTGTAATTGGTCCCACCAAATGAGTGCATAATTAGTAAATTCCATGGCTGCCACCTTTACCTTCTTCTCTTCCGTGTAATTATTGCATGAAAATAATGGTTCAATTTTCATCTCCCACTCAAGGTAAGCCTCCAGATCACTCTTTCCTTGAAACGATGGTATTTTAAGCTTCACTCCATCTATTCTATCTCTTCTACCACCATCTTCAGTTTCTCTTCTCCTTCTTCTACCTCCGTCATCACCATGATTTTCTTGATTTTCTAACTATTCAATTCTAGCATGTAAATCTTCAGTATGTTCCCTCAACATTCTTTGAATTTGAGCTGTTATAGCCTCCACTAACAATATGTTGTGTCCCCCTTGGGGAGGGCTAACATCACCACCTATTCATGCCATATTTTAAACAAAAGAAAACAAACAAAAGTGAAAGAAAAGAACCTCACCACACAGCTCACGTGTTTACACTCTTGAATTTGTCACTCGTGTTTCACTCAATTTAGGCTTTTTTTTTATAATGAATCCCTCTTGCCTTTTTCCACTCGATTGCTCTCTTCAAGTTCTTAATTGAATCAATATGGGTACGAAGAACATAAAGTAACACAAAGTAGTAGTAATGTGATTGAAAAAAAAATACAAAATTACTCTTAGGAATTTTGTCAAACAGGTAGTGTGCACTACTTTTAACAATACAACTATTATTATTTTTTTATTCTTTTTTTGTATTTTCCTTTTTTTTTGTTGTATTTTCTTCATTTTTTTTGTAGTAGCAACACACAAATTAACGAAAATAAAACAATTCAAACAAAAGCAACACAACCAGCAATTTCAATTCAAAAAAACAAAAAAATGCATAAACTGAATTTTACTCAATTCCAAACCTAGAGACAAGCTCTGGTACCAAATGATATGAATTTTTTTGTCTTGAATCACTATAAGGATTGTTCTAGGTTGGAAACTTACAGATTGGATCCAAAATCGCATATTGCTGGAGAACGCGATAACTGGAGCTACAAAACTCCGAATTGGCCGATTCCAAAACGAGATGAAAGATGATGTTCTGAAACGCAAGTTAGGATGTTGAATCACCAAAAACAAGTGTGTAGAACTCGAGATATGGTAATAGGTTACTGAGCACGAAAATTGGCACAATTTGGGTATTAGGGTTTGATGTAAAGGAAACTCAAACTTATTATTATTCAGTAAAAGAACCAAGAACAGAATGGCGCCACAATCTAATGATTGATAAGCCAAAAAGAACGCCACAAGGATTAAGAACCTTGATAAGTTCAAATTGAATTCTTTCAAGAACTCTAGAGAGCAAAAAGCCTCACAAAAATAATGTTCTAAAATCTCCCCTCAAAAAAGATAAGAGTTTGCCTTTTATAGTGGCACCTCCTTACAAGTTATTTAAATTTGGCCCAACTGAAGTTTTCTTTTTTTCAATTAGACCCAAATTTCTCACTAATTTAGTCTACTACTTTAATTAAAACTAATATTAAAATTTGATAACACATAGAATCAGCCTTCATTCCTTAGCTTCTTCAATTAGGATTAAGCAATTCACTATCTTGGGCTTCAAGTCTTCATGAGTTGTACTTGCTTCAAATAAAGTGGTTATCAAGACCTTGACCTTGACCTTCAAATAAACCTCATTTGCCTTCTTTGACCTTGCTCTTGTCATTGGAGTTCCAAGACCTTGAATATCTTCTATGCTTCCTTCCTTTGTTATGCATTCTAGTTCCTTATCAGATTCCCCATTGGGGAAAGTACAATGTGGAATGATCGTCATAGACAGTGAATTGATGAATGAGATTAAATTTCTCCAAGTTACAGACGTGTTGACTCAAGAGAAAAGGAAGTTGATCGAGGTCGGCAAGGCACCTGAATTTGAGGTGGGCCCAGACGATATTTTGAGATGTAATGGACGTGTTTGTATACCCGATAATACCGAATTGAGGAAGACTATTTTGAGATGTAATGGACGTGTTTGTATACCCGATAATACCCGATAATACCGAGTTGAGTATTCACCCTGGTACCACCAAAATGTATAAAGACCTTAAGTGAAAATTCTGGTGGCTAGGAATGAAGAAACATGTAGCAGAATATGTGGCTTCATGTTTGACTTGTCAGAAAGCCAAGGTAGAGCATCAGAAACCAGGGGGACTACTAAGGTCATTAGATATACTAGTATGGAAATGGGATAGTATATCTATGGATTTTGTGGTAGCATTCCCGAAGACTCAACGAAAGTTTGACTCCATTTGGGTGATTGTCGACAGGTTGACCAAATCTACCCATTTCATACCCGTGAGGACTACTTATGATGTGACTAAGCTTGCAAAGATCTTCATTGTCGAGATTGTTAGACTACATGGGGTACCCTCCAACATTGTGTCAGATAGAGACTCGAAGTTCATTTCTCGTCTATGGGGAGCATTACATGAGGCGCTGGGTACTAAGTTGAGATTGAGTTCAACCTATCACCCTCAAACCAATGGACAAACAGAAAGGACTATTCAGACCTTGGAGGATTTACTGAGAGCGTGTGTGTTCGATGAGCGAGGAAATTGGGATAATATGTTGCCTCTCGTTGAGTTCACCTATAACAACAGCTATCATGCGAGCATTGGGATGGCACCATACGAGGCTCTATATGGGAGTAAATGCCAAACTCCCTTGTGTTGGTATCAGGATGGTGAGAACCTAATTGTGGGGCCAGAATTGGTACAACAGACCATAGATAAATTTCGTCTGATCCAAGAAAGGATGAAGACAACACAAAGGAGACAAAAGAGTTATGCCGACCAACGGAGGAAATCGCTAGAGTTTCAAGAGGGTGAATGCAATGCCCTGGATTTTTTTATCCTAAGATTACTTAAAAATATTTGTTTTCTTATAAAAACGACAATAATTTTTTTTTTTCTTAGGAGTAGTTCATTATGTAATAAATTGAAGGTGCGTCTAAAAAGACTTGATATGTTTTTTTTTAAAGAATGTAATGCAATTTACTAAAATATTATTTATTTATTTATTTATTTATTTATTTGCAAAGTTAATCTTTCAGTTATTAGATCGATATTCATTTACGCTCCAAAATAAAATAGATTATCTTGAGGTGAAATTCAAAAGAAAATAGATTAACTGAAATTAATGACGATTCAATTATTTACTACCGAATGAAAACTCACTTCCAAATTTCTATTTAAAGTTAATGATGAAGAGTAAATGACTTTACAATGTACCACAAAAATTTATTAATACAAAACATTATTTTTAAGTAAAAGTCCCATTTTCCCACGTGCTGCACCAAACAAACATCATTCATGCAACTCTTTGAGATCATTAGTACCTAAATGTTGGTGTAAGGGGTCAGTTCATCCCACAACAAAAATTAAACCAAATAATAAATTAAAAGCCATAAAATATAAATATAAAATCTTTTCGTAATAAAAGATTTAAATAAATGGATTCTTTAATAATTCACCAAGATGTATTAAAAGTCATAAAATGCATCTAAATAAATAAAATAGCAACTCACTGCAGAGCAAATAATTAGATCAAAATAAAAATAATAAAATGTATGCAAGATATGCATGCTCCTAAATGTATATGATCCAGATATAACCAGCCACACAGGCGTCCACAAAGATGCATATGATATGTCATGAAATGATAATGATGCTTGAAATTTACAAATCACTAGCCACTTAGGCAACCACAAAGAAAATGTCATAACAGGAATAACCAGCCACTTAGGCAACCACAAAGAGATAACTATTCAAACCATAAATCACCAGCCACTTAGGCAACCACAAAGATAATAATATTTAAAACACAAATAACCAGTCACAAAAATCAACTTAATCATGTTATCACAATTAAAAATTATAACTTTTCATCAAGACTCATATATTATTCATAAAAATCAAAACTTTAAAATGAATTAGCACAAAAATCAAAACTTTAAATTAAAAACATCATAACAAACATATTACGTATGAGATCATAATACAAATCATAACTTGATAATTAAGTACACCTAGACAATACAAATATATGACAACAAACATATTACTCATGTTATAATAATAAAAATCAAAATTTTATAATTAAGTTTATCAAGGCAAACATATTACTCATAAAAACAAGATATTAAAGTTAAATTCTTTAAGGCAAACATAAAGCCAACATTTTTCTTTTAATACATCAAGACGTCATATCAATATCTTACAAACTATTAATTTAACATCTAGCCTAATCTTGCATGGGGAAAAGCCCTTACCTTGAACGCTTTCCTTCCACGTAACACTATATAGCCCTCGAAAAATCTCATAAATATGAAGGAACGAAAGCTTAGAACTTCCACAAGAAAGAGAGAGAATATGTGGGTGGTTGTTTGAGTGACTTAGAAAATATTTGAGATAAACAAAATATAATGTTGGGAATGGCGTGTGAGGTATGGGTAATTAGGACTTCTTTCTACTCTATTGCAAGTTTTATCGTATTTTATGAGGAAGAGGTGTATGAGACTAATATGGAGACGTGAAACTGAGTAGAGAAGGAGAATAATTCTTCTCATTGACGTTAATTGCACACATCTATAAGGTATTCAATTGGAATAATATCATTCAATGACTAACCGTTATGAATTAATTGGCATTCATGTACTTATTTTTGCTTGTTACACATTTGAGTGGACGTATAGTAGAAAACACACGGTTCTATAACTAAATGCTATTAAAAATAAAATATAGCTATCAAGATTAGTAGTGTAACTGATTAAATTTTGACCAAAATTGACTTGGTCATTGTTCATTCTAAAAAATGCTCCTACGAGTTTAAATTAATTACCAACAAAACCCCAACAATTAATTAATTAATATAAATATATTTCATCAAATAATTAAACATTAAAGGAACAATTATCTTATTATTTTCACACTAGATTAATTAAATATAATATATAAATAAAACTAAGGATTTTCACTAACTTTACTATCTCCTAGGTTGAATACTTATTAGGTCTAAAACAAAACTAATAAGATATAACTTCTATGAATTATAATTTAATTAAATAATTACTAATGTTTTCATCAACTAAAATAAATCACGCAAGAAGGAATATCACTCACACATAACAAAATAAAACAAACATGTCTAACACATTAATTTCATGATTATCGAAACTAATCAAATAAAAAAATACACAATAGTCAATTTAGGAAATAATCACATCATAAATCATCCCCATGTAATTATCACACAAAAACAATTAAATGTAAATAAATATTACAATTATTCAAGTAAAATTGGGGGTTATAAAATTTAATTTAATTTATTTACACATAGAATAATTATTAATTAAATAATAAATCATGACAATTACTAAAAAGACACATATATAATATATATGAAAATATTGGGGTGTTACATGTAACACCCCGGCCATTCCGCGTTACCGGCGATGCTACCTCACGACCTTCTCGCTCCCCCCTTTCCCACCGTGAAATCTAGCGAGTTTTTGCCTTCTGTGGGATTCGAGCCCGGTACCTAGGGGATAAGTACCGCCTCCACACAGTCCCTCAATTGGTAGTGGGACTGCGTGGAGGCGGTACTTATCCCCTAGGTACCGGGCTCGAATCCCACGGAAGGCAAAAACTCGCTAGATTTCACGGTGGGAAAGGGGGGAGCGAGAAGGTCGTGAGGTAGCATCGCCGTTAACGCGGAATGGCCGGGGTGTTACAGTGAACATGTATTTTTGAGAGTGACGCCTACTACTGGCGTTGGTAGGGCACTGAAGTCTAAGAAGCTCACTCCTAAATTCATTGGCCCATTTCAGATCCTCCGACGTGTAGGCCTCGTAGCTTACCACATTGCCTTGCCTCCGAGCCTGGCTAAACTGCACAACGTATTCCATGTGTCACAACTGAGGAAGTACATGGATGATCCTTCCCATATTATCACGCTAGATGATATCCAGTTGAAGGAGAACCTTTCCATTGTAGTTCCACCACTAAGCATTGGAGATAGGACTACTAAGCACCTACGAGGTAAGGAGATCGCCTTGGTCAAGGTGATTTGGGACCAAACGACTGGAGATGCAACTTGGGAATTAGAGGAAAAGATGAGAGAACTTTACCCTAGTCTATTTATGTCTACCTAGTTTCGAGGACGAAACTATTCTTAAGGGGGTGAGTATTGTAACATCCTCTAAATTTATTATTTAAAAATAATTAGAACCTATCAATATTATTCAATATTAAATTATGTGTGATAATTATTTGCCTTGTTCGATTTTTGTAGTTGATGAAGTTATTAATAAGAATTAGTTAAATATATGGGGAGTTTAAATATATAAGTAGAGATATATTATATGTAGATGTGTTTTCTAATGCAAGAAGAAATTGGACTAAGGGTTTGAGGCTTAGTGTGACCCAACCCACTTGAATGAGTAAAAAAGTGGGCTATGTGTTTGTGGCTTGGTTTTTATGGTCAAGGTTAACAGAAAAAAAGTGACATTTTATCCCTCTTATTCTTCATTTAGGCCCAACATTTTCTAACCGACAATTTCCACTTTAAATTTCCCTTAAGTCCACAATTTCTGTATACTCACTAATAATAAACAAAAAGGAATACCGAAACCCTAGCCACCATCACCTTCACACCTCATTTTCTCCGTGTATCCAAAGCTTGGAACTTCTTTTCCTTGTGAACAATTCCGTGGGGCTTAAAGCTTTGTACTAGGAAGAAAAGCGACCAAGGTAAGGGCTTTTCCCCACACAAATTAGAGTTAGGCCGTTGGTTGGATGACATGAAATAAATAATCCTGAATAAAACCCCAATTTTTGTTGGCATTGAATTGTAATATATGACTTTTATGGAGTAAAGTATGAAATTTTATGCGATGTGTGATAAAATTTTAGTTTTACGATGAATATGAAATAAAGTTTGAATTTTTACCTTATATGTGATAAAGTTTAACTTTTATTATGTATATGAGTTGGAGTTTGAATTTTCTTGTTATATATGTGAAAGTGTAATTTTTATGGCCTATATGATATAAAGTTTCTATTTTTATGTGTATGTGGTGAAAGTCATAATTTTTATGATTATTTATCTATGAATATGTGATAATCATGATAAAGATGTGTGGTATGTGTTCTTAGTGATATATGAATAAGTGATGATTTTAAAAAGTGATTTTGAATGCATATGACATGATTCTTAGTGGGCTGTGTGGGAATACATCTCTTGATACTATATCATAATGTCATGGCATATGCATCTTCGTGGGAGTTGCCCTAGTGGCAGGTTTGTTTTCCACATTGGTATTGGTGACCTTTCTGTGTGGAAGTTGCCTTAGTGGCAGGTTTATATCCGGATCATATAGTTTTAGGAGCATGCATTATGCATATCTTTTGATATACAATTTACCGGTGTGCGCATTGTAACACTCCAAATTATTTTTGTTATTATAAACATTATTATATGTGTATTTTGTACCACCCCAATTCCTTATTATTATACTTAAAAGATATAATAATATATTACATTTGCCTTATGTGTTGTGTTGGTGATTTATTTAAATAAACCTGTGTATTAGTACACTAGTCCATTAACATTAGCGTTAAAAGAGCAAGCTAATAATAATAATAATAATAATAATAATAATAATAATAATAATAATTATAATAATAATAATATGAGTAATGTGAAACCTAGTTAGCTGCCCCTATATATATATATATATATATATATATATATATATATATATATATATATATATATATATATTTCCTAATTGTGAGGGAGGCATTCCCAATTACGCTAGTAGAAGTCAGCAGAGAGAAAAAAAAGGATTCGTGCTAGGAGCCGCAAATTCCAATCCTAATTCCCGTTTCAAAATTCAATTTCAATCTAAATCCACAGCCAGGTATGTGAATTAGTTTTATATTGATTTAGGATTAGGATTATTGTTAACATCACACACTGAAGCTCGAGGCTTGGTTTTCAGTATGCCATATACCCTTGGTTTTAATTTTTACCGATTCTCAAAATCATACCTTGATATTTACTTATTATTGTATGTTGTACCTTTTGTTCTATATCCTTGGTAGACAACTTGCAAATAAAAAAAAAACAAACAATTTTTTTCTGACAATGTAGTAATTCAGGTTAAATTCTAACTAATTTGTCGGGTACTCATCATAAAATCATGCATGAAAAAGTGGAACAATGGATATGGTTATGAGAAGATAATGCAGATATTGGGTTGGGTGAGAAATGTGTCAAAGATTTAGAATGAAACATCGGAGATAGTTATATGAAAAAAATAATGTTTTTTTTAAAACATTTATAATTTATAACATCATACTTTAGTTTTTTTTTTTAAAATGAGTGTGTCAACTAAGATATTTAATGGGTTTATGAATGGAGTGAGGTGCCCTTTTAAACATCTGGTATTGGAAATACAGAAGAAAGACTACTGTTATGTGTCTTTTACTTATACCGAAGATGGTTTATATTTTGAGATTACTCCTTCTCATTCTAGATTGACAAGAAATGGATTCATTAACTACACTCTATTCATTTTTTATTTTCTTTCTTCATATTCTCCAATTTTCTAGAACCACTCTCTTATTTAGATTTAAGCATGTTATACTTAGCTGAAAATGTACTCTTATGTAAAATACTCTATGCATTTTTTTTAATTCAATTTTATTTTCAATGTAAATCTCCAAAACACTTGCCGAGAATATAGCTGCTAATTAGAAATTACCAAAGTTGTAGAATCGCATTTTGTTCATTTTCTTTTGTGTCTGGATGGAATATATATATGTCTATTGAGTGAGTGTCTAAGTGTGGTATGAGAAATGTGTTTTGCTTTAGTTGTTGATTACGCTTCAGTGATCCGTAGTAGACATATTAGTTTAGGTGGTGCTTACTTAGCAGATAAATTATGTATGTATTATTAATAAATAAATAAATAAATCTCAAATTGTTTAACACCCAAACTATAAATATATGCCATATTTATTTAAATATGCGAGTCTATTTTATTTTAATTAAAATTAGACATTTCTTTTATGTTGGTATACTAATATGGATATTTGATGATATTAAATATATTTTTAGTTATATTATAAGTAGTAGATAGTTTATTTAACTAATTTTAATAAACAATTTATGTAGCTATTGGAGCAAGTAATTATTTTGTAATTGGTTGTTGCGTTGATTTATTCTCGCTCGCGGACTATTAGAGACGGTGGTTGGCGAAGACACGACACATTAAATTAGCGGATCGACTTCATTGGGAGGAATCTTCAGCTAAGGTAAGGGGTGAGATGAGGTTCGATTTTATGAATATAAAATAACGTGAGATGAACGGGAATACCGAAATTCCCAGATATCCATCCGGGGCTCACTACGTACGGTCGAGCCCTATTGAGCAATAATAATTAATTAATAATATACGAATGGTAATAGTGAGGACTAAAATATGATTTAGCAACCTATAGAATTGTTGTGAATTTATTTATAGCAAGATTGCACGTTGAATGATTTTATGAAATGTGATGCTGATTGTTACAGGATGAATAATATATATTGGAGTGTTCTTGCTATTTGATTGAAATCGTGAAATTATTTGAATGTACTACCTGATGATTTTTTTTATTGCGATGGATAAGATTGGATTGTGCATTGTGAGTAGTGTAAACCAAATATTGGGATTGTATCGTGATTGACTGGTATACATAAAATGATGAATATTATGAAGTCAAACTAAAATTCATTGAGTTGTGATGATCGAGTAAGTATGAGATATGTGTTGTAGATATTCGGAGTTCGGATTATTTTTTCATCATATAGGGAGGGTTTGACAAACCTAGCGATTCGGGGAAGTACAACTGAATGAGCCTGATCGTGGAGGGCTACAGTCGAACTGTAAGGTAAGACTGATAGACCTTGGGGGTACATCTAGTGGGGAATTCCTAAGTGGATTAGTGGGTTATTCCCTAAGGCCGGGAACTACCGTGCAACACAAGAGTACCCCGACTGTGGCATATATGTGTCTCGGGTTAAGTTGAGGGGATCTATGAGGACTTGGCCATTCATGAATTGTCTGTCCACTCTTGTAGTGGCATAGTATCAGGCCTCCTAACCAAGTACTTCAGAGTAGAATGGTACCAAGTGATGAAGTATAGAGTATAGGACATGCATAACATTTTATCCTTGTAACTGTTTATTGTGATTGCATTAGAATAACCTTAGATATTATATTATTGAATGTTCTCCTTATTTGTACTGTTTTACTGATTGCATGTTCTTCTCGTGTATTTTATATTGTTACATAATTTCGAAACTCACCCCTCGTTGCTTGTGTTTGGCGCTTGCGAGAGCGCAGTTATTTCAGGTTATCGATTGATGATCCATGCTCTGATAGGTGATACTAGGTGGGAGTAATTCGTTGTGTTTTATCGAGTTACGAACTAATTTTTGTTTTGTAAACTATATTGATCAATTGTGTTATATTCGAAGATACAAATTAATTGTCCCTAAGTTTTGAACATGTTTTTATGTAAGTAATATTTGTTTGATAAAACTCAGCTATATTTGATGTTAAATGATTTTTTTATTAAGAAATTTTATGCAAAGGTCTTGTGTAGGTGTAAGTGTGACGTCCTAATCCTTATATTTTAAAAGAAATTTTTTATACTCTCCTTTTGGACCGCTGCGAATCTCTTTCAAAACTTGTACATTTTACTTTTTATATCAATTTGGGTTTAGGGTGTCACATTAGTGGTATCAGAGCAGGTCTGTCCAATCAGGCCAAGTGGATCGAGAGTCGCTTTTATGTCAATCAAATATCAGTCGTGTCAGTTGCGGTTGCATATGTATTATTGTATTATTATTTTTACTATCAAATTTCTTTCTTTTTTTTTGTTGTATTATTGTATTATTATTTATATGCTTTTGTGTAATTAAAAATGATTTGTGAAGTTACTATTTAACTATTTGTTGTTTGCTTACTTTGATTGTGTTGTTGATTATAACTTCCTACCTAAGTGACTAAATAAACCATGAAATTCCTTGTGAAGATTTTAGTTAATTTTAACTGTTGACTTGATTACTTTAATTACTCATTGAGTGGACTTGTGGCATGAACGTCTAACTATGACTTTTTGCTCTCTTTTTCTATCTGTAATTGTGCGGAAAACTTATACTATGATTTCCGAAAAAAAAAAAAACAAAAACAAAATTTAGTGAGTTGTTTCCTTCATTAAACTTGACTAATTAATATGTTTATAAGTGATTTCAATTTCCCCTTAAATCCATTTAGTATATACAATGTTTGAAATATTTAGTCTAGATATATATTTGTTTAAAATGGTTGATCTAATATCTAATTGATTGAAATATTGACTTTCGTATGAACTATATGTATAAGCCTTCAAATATTGACTTTTATTGGATAGAAGTTATTAGTATTTTGTAGCAACAACATTAAAAAAAATATATGTTTCTTTCTAAACTTTGAGTTAGATAGAAAATATATCTATTATGTTTAAAGTTTTAATTTTGACAAAAAAAAAATTCTTATTTTTGATCTTAAATTGGCTTGTGTGGAAAAAAAAACTTATGATTGTTGCAATTACTATTATTATTGGTTTAGTATAATATTGTAGAAGTTATTATCAATTTTAAATCGTCTTGAAAAATATTAATAAAATCATAACATTCAGTTTTTATATGGTACATAACTTGAGTTATCAAAAGTGAAAATCACTTGAAAATGTTGGTGGTAGTGGATTTTAAGTGTGCATTTGAATTTTAAATCATTTGAAAGTGTTGATGGTTGTATTTTGATGATTAAAGTTTTGATGTTGCTTTTGAAATTAATTTATAATGTTTGTCATGAGTTTGAAATACTATGAAATTCATATTATTAGAATTAGTAATTTTTGAATATTTAAGATTGGTAGAATTTTAAAGTTAGACTTTTTAGAAAACAAATAGTGAATGAGTTAATGTTGATTTCTTTTGTAATGAAAAAAAATTGTTTTTGAATTGTTCTTGATTTGTTTTAAAGAGTTAGTTTATTTTGGAGTTGCGTTAAAAAAAAAATTTACTGAAATTTTTACCATGTGTTGTTTTTCATAAAATCTAGATAGATTTGTTGTGGGGATAGTTTTGAGGAAATAACCAATAAAATTGGGCCTATTTTTGAAGCTTGATGTCTTGATATTTTTGTTTTAACTCTTAAAATAATATATATGGGATATGAGTTTCTTTCAAAATATGGGTTGAAAATATAGATTTTTAGAGTTGTTGATTATTCTTGAAGGTATTTTTTTTGTGATTAAAGTACAAGTGAAATTTTAGGAATCTCATAGGTTTTTAAAATACACCTGATTTATTTTATTTTTATTATATTTAGAAAAGTGATTAATTTTATTCTTTCTTATTTAGACACGTGGTTTACTGAAATGTAATTTAAGGAAAAATTCTGAATTTTCATTGGTTTTTTTTTTATGTTGCTAAATGATTAGTGACACTTTTTGTAATAATTTAAGTCAAGAAATCAATTCTTATAATGTTGTGTAACCTTGAAAGTGGCTTACGCACAAGGTGATTCAATTGGGTTTGTTATCGTTTTGTATCGTCAAGTAAATAATTATTCATTTTATCTGCTACTTGAAAAATGTATGTTTTAGCTTGTTTTGACTTTTAAGTGATGAGTATAAACTCAAAAAAAAAAAATCATAAATTTGTAATGGTTGGACTCCTATAAGAACATGTTATGAGTTTAGAATTAATGTCGTTATGCCAAAGAGTTGGTTTAGTTATTTGGATGTGTATATGATTATGTGAATATGAAAGTGTTTGTCTTTCAGATGTATTCAGTGTTTGAAATTTGTGTATAGTGGTTAGAGTAGTTGGAAGTGTTTAAAAGTGAGATATTTCTATACTGTTTATTTTGATTGTTGATTTATATTAATGTAAGTGTCATTTTCTTTATTGTAAATTATAAATAAATAATTACTAATGTGTAATTAAGTGAATTTTTAACTTGAAGTAAGGAGTAGGAGTTGTGGCGCCGTCTTCGCACTCTTGAAACATGTTAAAAAAAAAAATCTTTTAATTAGCTGTGTTTGAGTGTGAATGATTACAGTTATGGTTACCTTAAGTAGTTGACTCCATGAGTAGGAGGGATTAGCTACCCCGATGACTCATTGTCGATAAAAGAGACGACAATAACTCGTTATTATTATTGTTATTTGCACTTGTTGATTTTATTTTGATAGGCTAAAAACATGTTTGTGTCATATATCATTTTAAGCGACTTAATTAAATTAGATAAATCTCTTACATTAGTATATTTTGTCATAATGCTTGTTTGTTTCCTGTAGCAGCCTATAACTATTTTAAAAGTCTTACTAAGAATGAACTTTATTTGTAGAAATTTGAAAGCTAGATTTTCGGTGTTTTGTGATTGTGTTTTGAATATGTTATGTTGTTATACAACTTATTAGTATTGGTGTGATTATTTTTCCTATTTCAATATTCGCTATGATTTTTTTATATTTTATTGGATGTAACGTGAAATACCAATTTAACTCTGATATGTTATGTAAAAATGTTTTCTTGCTTTAATATGATTATATTTGTTGGTTATTAATTTTTGTACGATATATGTTATACGGTTTTTTTCTTTCTATATACTCTTTAGATGTAGTTCTTTATAAAGGAGAATCAATAAGTTAAGACTTGCTAGAAATAATACCACCATAGTTTTGTTGAGATATTTTAGAAACATGGTTCTATGGAATCCAATCCTAGGTAGAGTAACTAGAGATTATGAGAATTGAGAATTTGTATAAACCAAACATAGATTCGATGGTTGTACCGCATACCGATTGAACTTGGTAAGGATAGATTAAAAATTGGATGAATGTTGACGGAGATGGTAGTTGAATAATTGAGAATATTACTTGTATCCACGGAGAGAAATTAGATAGATTGTATCATTTGACGTAAACATGATTAAATTTCGAAAAATATTAAAAAAATAATAATAATAATAATAGGGCCAAAATGTTAGAATCTTAATGTTGTAAGCAATTACTGATTAGAGAAGCTTAAATTCTAATGGTAGAAGGATGTTTTAGAATTTTGTAGTTATAATACCTGATCTTAAGTAAGGCCACAAGAACGGTAAATTAAGCAACCTTACTAGGGTCAAACTAGAATTTGAGTCATGTAATTCTTTTAGAAGATTAAGTGTGAAGTAAAATCACATTCTTTAGTAGTTTGATTTTCGGGGACGAAATTCTTTTAAGGAGGGTAGAATTGTAACACCCCAAATTATTTTTGTTATTATAAATATTATTATATGTGTATTTTGTACCACCCCAATTCCTTATTATTATACTTAAAAGATATAATAATATATTACATTTTCCTTATGTGTTGTGTTAGTGATTTATTTAAATAAACTTGTATATTAGTACACTAGTCTATTAACATTAGCGTTAAAAGAGCGAGCTAATAATAATAATAATAATAATAATAATAATAATAATAATAATAATATGAGTAATGTGAAACCTAGTTAGCTGTCCCTATATATATATATATATATATATTTCCTAATTGTGAGGGAGGCATTTCCAATTACGCTAGTAGAAGTCGGCAGAGAGAAAAAAAAAGGATTCGTGCTGGGAGCCGCAAATTCCAATCCTAATTCCCGTTTCAAAGATCAATTTCAATCTAAATCCACAGCCAGGTATGTGAATTAGTTTTATATTGATTTAGGATTAGGATTATTGTTAACATCACGCACTGAAGCTCGATGCTTGGTTTTCAGTATGCCATATTCCCATGGTTTTAATTTTTACCGATTCTCAAAATCATACCTTGATATTTACTTATTATTGTATGTTGTACCTTTTGTTCTATATCCTCGGTAGACAACTTGCAAATAAAAAAAATAAAAAAAATAAAACAAACAATTTTTTTCTGACAATGTAGTAATTCAGGTTAAATTCTAACTAATTTGTCGGGTACTCATCATAAAATCATGCATGAAAAAGTGGAACAATGGATATGGTTATGAGAAGATAATGCAGATATTGGGTTGGGTGAGAAATGTGTCAAAGATTTAGAATGAAACACTGGGGATAGTTATATGAAAAAAATAATGTTGTTTTTAACACATTTATAATTTATAACATCATACTTTAGTTGTTTTTTTTAAAATGAGTGTGTCAACTAAGATATTTAATGGGTTTATGAATGGAGTGAGGTGCCCTTTTAAACATCTGGTATTGGAAATACAGATGAAAGACTACTGTTAGGTATCTTTTACTTATACCGAAGATGGTTTATATTTTGAGATTACTCCTTCTCATTCTAGATTGACAAGAAATGGATTCATTACCTACACTCTATTCATTTTTTATTTTCTTTCTTCATATTCTCCAATTTTCTAGAACCACTCTCTTATTTAGATTTAAGCATGTTATACTTAGCTGAAAATGTACTCTAATGCAAAATACTCTATGCATTTTTTTTAATTCAATTTTATTTTCAATGTAAATCTCCAAAACACTTGCCGAGAATATAGCTGCTAATAAGAAATTACCAAAGTTGTAGAATCGCATTTTGTTCATTTTCTTTTGTGTCTAGATCGAATATATATATGTCTATTGAGTGAGTGTCTAAGTGTGGTATGAGAAATGTGTTTTGCTTTAGTTGTTGATTACGCTTCAGTGATCCGTAGTAGACATATTAGTTTAGGTGGTGCTTACTTAGCAGATAAATTATGTATGTATTATTAATAAATAAATAAATCTCAAATTGTTTAACACCGAAACTATAAATATATGCCATATTTATTTAAATATGCGAGTCTATTTTATTTTAATTAAAATTAGACATTTCTTTTATGTTGGTATACAAATATGGATATTTGATGATATTAAATATATTTTTAGTTATATTATAAGTAGTAGATAGTTTATTTAACTAATTTTAATAAACAGTTTATGTATCTATTGGAGCAAGTAATTAATTTGTAATTGGTTATTGCGTTGATTTATTCTCGCTCGCGGACTATTAGAGACGGTGGTTGGCGAAGACACGACACATTAAATCAGCGGATCGACTTCGTTGGGAGGAATCTTCAGCTAAGGTAAGGGGTGAGATGAGGTTCGATTTTATGAATATAAAATAACGTGAGATGAACGGGAATACCGAAATTCCCAGATATCCATCCGAGGCTCATTACGTACGGTCGAGCCCTATTGAGCGATAATAATTAATTAATAATATACGAATGGTAATAGTGAGGACTAAAATATGATTTAGCAACCTATAGAATTGTTGTGAATTTATTTATAGCAAGATTGCACGTTGAATGATTTTATGAAATGTGATGCTGATTGTTACAGGATGAATAATATATATTGGAGTGTTCTTGCTATTTGATTGAAATCGTGAAATTATTTGAATGTACTACCTGATGATTTTTTTTATTGCGATTGATAAGATTGGATTGTGCATTGTGAGTAGTGTAAACCAAATATTGGGATTGTATCGTGATTGACTGATATACATAAAATGATGAATATTATGAAGTCAAACTGAAATTCGTTGAGTTGTGATGATCGAGTAAGTATGAGATATGCGTTGTAGATATTCGGAGTTCGGATTATTTTGTCAACACATAGGGAGGGTCTGACAATCCTAGCGATTCGGGGAAGTACAACTGAATGAGCCTGATCGTGGAGGGCTACAGTCGAACTGTAAGGTAAGACTAATAGACCTTGGGGGTACATCTAGTGGGGAATTCCTAAGTGGATTAGTGGGTTATTCCCTAACGCCGGGAACTACCGTGCAACACAAGAGTACCCCGACTGTGGCGTATATGTGTCTCGGGTTGAGTTGAGGGGACCTATGAGAACTTGGCCATTCATGAATTGTCCGTCCACTCTTGTAGTGGCATAGTATCAGGCCTCCTAACCAAGTACTTCAGAGTAGAATGGTACCAAGTGATGAAGTATAGAGTATAGGACATGCATAAGATTTTATCCTTGTAACTGTTTATTGTGATTGCATTAGAATAACCTTAGATATTATATTATTGAATGTTCTCCTTATTTGTACTGTTTGACCGATTGCGTGTTCTTCTCGTGTATTTTATATTGTTACATAATTTCGAAACTCAACCCTCGTTGCTTGTGTTTGGCGCTTGCGAGAGCGCAGTTATTTCAGGTTATCGATTGATGATCCATGCTCTGATAGGTGATACTGGGTGGGAGTAATTCGTTGTGTTTTATCGAGTTACGAACTAAATTTTTTATACTATCCTTTTGGACCGCTGTGAATCTCTTTCAAAACTTGTACATTTTACTTTTTATATCAATTTGGGTTTAGGGTGTCACACGCATTTTTTCTTTTAAATTGGAAGTTTTTACTTTTATATGTTTTGTGTTATTCTTCTATATGTTTATCTTTGGTTTGATGTGGATGATGGAAAAAAACTGACCCTTACAACAACATTTTAGGTACTATTGAGTTCAAGGAGATTCAAGATTAGTTAATGAGTATTGACGTGTGGCGAACGTGGGGTAAACATGGCTTTTTTCAAGACAACTTTGTAATAATAGAATTGTCCAATATTTTTAAGTTCTTTTTAATCGTTTGTCACAAAACTTTTAATATGTACTAGAATTGTAGAAATACGAAAGTGGTTCCCCTCCGTTAGGAATAATTGATTGTTTTAAATTTTGAATAAATATTTTCTTAATGATATTAAATAACGTGGTTATTACTAAATATTTAAATGAATAAATGCTAAGTATTAAAAAAATTGTAAACTTTTCTAAACAATAAGTATTTTTATTCAGTAACGTTTTGGATTAAAAAAAATCCGGGGCGTTACAGTTCCCCTATCAGTGAACGTTCTGCCGTTCCTTCCACTCCAAACACTCAGAAAACCCCTGTATCCACTCTAGAACATTCTCCCATTCAAGAACGTTCTCCTATCCATCACACATCTCCCTCAGCCACTCAAGAACGTTCACCTATAGAAGAACGTTCTCCGTCTTATGCTCCATCTCCTTCACAATCCACCAAACGTCCCATTTCACCTCAAAATCCTTCTTCTCCCTCCTTCAATCCTTCCTCTGGCTCTGATTCCTCTGCACCACCTTCTCCACCTTCCAAGAAAGCCAAAACTCAGACCACTCCTCTGATTCCTCCCACTACCACAAAACTATTTAAAGACAAATGGGCTCAGAGACCCATTGGTATTGGACGAGGTTTTGTCTTTGACAAACTCGTGGTAGATGGCAATGCTATCCAGCACTTCACTGATGCTTTATGATGGACTGCTTTTCTACAAACATCTGAGCCTCATTATCTAGATGTTGTCAGGGCATTCTACTGTCAGGCTCAAACATTCCCTGATAAATCACTTCTAATTTCAAACATTCCCCACTGAGGGTCCTACTGTTTTTGGCAAATCCTGGTATGCAACTCTCAATCTTAAAGAGACTGAAGTTCTCTTTGAGCTTTTTCAAGAGAACTCTACTAGGTACCTCTCCGCATACCTTCGACCTCTTCCAAAAAATTTCAACAACATGAGTCAGCATACTCTTCTTCCTCACTGTGGAAGCCATGAGTATGTCTCTGAAAATGACGCGCTGATCATCTATCATCTTCTCAACTGCAAGCGCCTCAATCTCCCTCATTTAATACTTCATCACATGATTGCAGCTGCAACCAAAGACTACAAGAAGAATATTGTTCCTTATGGTATGATTCTTACAAAAGTCTTTAAACATTTCAATATCCCTCTGTTCACTGAAAACTCCCTCTTCAAAATATCCAAATTCTCCACTAATAACATGGCTCATATGAAGATAACTGTCACAAGAGAGCCTTCCCCCACACTAGAAAAACATCAACACTACCCACCCACTAGCCGTCCCACAACCAGACAATCTGCCCCAATTATCTCGTATTTTCCCTCCCCTCTGAAAAGAAGACGCTCTGCAAGAAGAGGAGCTGCTATTCCAGACCCCACATTACCTTCCCCTTCTCCAACCAGAGCAGTTGAAAATGCTCAAGAACGTTCTCCTCCGAACCAAGAATGTTCTCCTGAACATGCTCCAGAACGTTCCTCTGAAAACCAAGAACGTTCTCCTAGCCTTCCTCCTGCAAATCCCACCTTCTCTATTTTTCCACAAACATCTACATTATCCTCCACTGACTTTATCTCTATCTCCCAACTCCTTCGTTCTCCCCAAAATGTATCAGCCATGTCAGCAACATACATTTCTCCACAAACAACCACTTCATCCTTTTTTGGAGTTAGTCAATTTTTTACTTCTCCCGAGCCTTCAAATAACCAGTCTTCATCAAATCAATCAAATCCTCAGCCACTACCAGCCTCTCTCCCAACTGTCTATGCTCCATCAAGCAGTGTTGCTCCAATTCCTCCTCCCATTATGACTCATCCCAAGGAACCCACCAACTCAGAACTGATGGCTACTCTGCAACTTCTTTTGGCTCGACAGACTCAGCACGATGTGGAATTTTCCATGTTGCGATCTTGGCTTGCAGAAACGATTGCCCCCAAGCTTGGTGTGCCTCCTTCTCTTGTTCAGCCTGCTCCTACTCCTGAACCTGTTCATGTTCCGTCCAAGTCTAAATCTTCAGAAGGATCTTCTCCCTCCATTTTGTATTACAAAGGGGAAGAATTAACTTTAGTCTTTATTCTGATTTTAATATGACCTTTTGTAAATCAGGATCTTGCTTTTTTGTCATTCAGCGATTGCATTATTAATGAAATATCCATTTCGCTTATAAATTGATTGCATTAGTTATGTTACTGTAATAAAAACATGTATTGCATCAATTGAGGGGGAGCTTTTACGATCTTCAAAATTAAAATTAGAATCAGAATTAAAATCTAAATTAACATGTTTGTCATCGTCAAAAAGTGGGATATTGTTAAGACAAACTCTCAAATTAAGTTTTGATGAAAATAAACAAAGGTTAAATAAGAATGTTAATTATGATTCTAAATGTTATGTTCATTTAATTTGTGCTCTTGAATGTCCAGAAGACCATCAGACCAGATTGATCATCAATCTCCACTTGTAATCAACGTTCTCCATTTTTAAGAAGAACAATCTCTATTTCTACAGAAACAGACTTCTCAGCTCTGCAGAAATTATTCACTCCTTTCCAATTAGTAATGGATCGAATCAAGTGTCCAAATCAAAGCCCAATTATGACCAAGTATTTTCGAAGCCTAATGGGTCATTAAGAGCGAAGGAAATATGTTTGAAAATTGAGCAAAACAGCCCAAACAAGCAAGGCCAAAACTGTCACATGAATGGTGTAATTTTTCAACAAAAAGGTTGCTTCTGTCAGAGGAAAACAGAGCACTACGAAAAGCTTTTTCTGATCAGAATTAAATGCTCAAATCATCTATAAAAGGAAGGAAAATTTGCAAGCATTATTCAGAACTTCAAGTGCCAAGTATTCTCATTAAATCACATTCACTTGCATTCTTGAAGCTATCTCATTCATAAAAGAAATCAGGCTGAAATTATTTCATACTTCCAGATTATCTTACTGAGTTCTTTTATTCTGAATTTATTCTCAAACAAGAGTTGAGCATAATCAGATTCAACCAAACCTTTTAAATCATTATTGTGTAAACTCATAACTATAAGGATTGTTTATAGTTTGAGTGTGATTAAAAGAGTTAACTGTAAAATCCTAGCAGATTAGTTAGATGACTTGATTGAATCCTTTCTGAGTGGAAAGGAAGTGTAGTTACAGATCAAGGTTAATTTTTAATTATGTAACCAAAAGATTATTCTCCGTTCCTTGAATACTTAGTGAAAATCTCACAATTGTGAGGACTGGACGTAGCCCACGTTGGGTGAACCAGGATATATCTTTGTGTGGTATCTATTCCTTATCTCTATTTACATTCAGTTTTTTTTATTGTCAAAATTAAATAGAGATTGTAAAAACTGTGATTTTAACTAATCAAGAACGTTCTCCGTTTTCTGTTTCAGAACCAAGAACGTTCTTCGTTTCTGTCTTTCATAACTAAGATCATTCTTGAGTTGCTTTTTCTTATGTTTTTAACAGGAAATTTTAAAAAAGCAAGATTACAATTCAAACCCCCTTCCTTTTAACTTGACATTGCTACTTCGTAAAATACATCGACTAAAATAATTTGTTTCGAATACATAAGTTCCATTTTTACAACAACAACTTGAAAAGAGAAAGGAAAAATAAATAAAATTCGTAATTTAAAACCCTAAGCTGATTATTAATCAACTTGCAAAACCAACCCATCGTTGTGCCACGCCTTAGATTGACGCTGGTTCTAATCTGAGGGCAAAGCCTAGATTTCCAAAAAATTGTAAAGGGTAACCAACCGAAATTAACAAATACTACATAACATTTAAATTTTAAATGCACAAAATCACCTTTCAACTTAGCATACATTTATAAAATGTTTGCCTATGCTAAACGTGCATAAACAAGGTTGAAAAATGAAGTTTTGGACAAAACTGCACTGTTGTATTCAAATATAGCATATCTTTATTCGAATACAGATGCGAAAATAGCAGAAAAATAGCAAAACAACAAAACAGTACAAACAGCACAACTGTATTCGACTACAGCCTCCATGTAGTCGAATACAGATGCAAAAACAGTGAAAAATCCTGTGATTTGTATTCGATTACAACTCCCTTGTATTCGAATACAAATGCTAAGTCAGTGGCAAAACTTTGAGATCTGTATTCGACTACACCCTCCTCGTAGTCGAATACACTTGCGAATACGCAAGTTAGAGGCAAAAGCAACTCATCTGTATTCGACTACAACCCTGTTGTATTCAAATACAGCTGCAAAAATGGCAGATTTTCAGTTTTGAAACACTTCAAAGTCATTCAAACACTTTCAACACCAATTCAATCAATCACAAACACAACCTACGACACAATTCACACACCACAATCAAGGACGCATATACAACCATCACAGTATATCAAACATGACTCGCGTGTCAAGCACCCTAATGCAATGCGTATATGCCAATGCACATGACATCATTGTGTGGCCCATCCAGTCACCACTATCACCATAGTCCATGCGGTCACCATGTACTATGAAATACATTATCTCGTGGCTCATCCAATCACCACTATCACCATGGCCCATCCGATCACCATGTACTATGAAATGCATTATCTCGTGGCCCATCCAGTCACCACTATCACCATGGCCCATCCGGTCACCATGTACTATGAATTGCATTATCTCGTGGCCCATCCGGTCACCACTATCATCATGGCCCATCTGGTCACCACTAACACCATGGCCCATCCGGTCACCATATACTATGAAATGCATTATCTCGTGGCCCATCAAGTCACCACTATCACCATGGCCCATCCGGTCACCATGTACTATGAAATGCATGAGCATACTCTGACTCGTAACACCACAATCATTAAGTAAATGCAACAATTAAAAGATTCCCCATTTTTAATGCTCATTTAACACTAATGATTATCAAATTTAACATAGAGCATACTCAACGCATATAATCCTCAAATCACATGAAATTGAATTTACAAGTTTCAATGAATTCAAATCACCATATACACCAATCTCATAAATTCATTTTACACAACAACCACACACAAATTGCACTTATTCAAAATCCCACATCTTTAAACATAAAGTGAATTTCAACATTCATGTTACTACCCATGAACACATCAATCACACCAAGCAAAAATCACCACCACCCACACCTCAAAACTCATTAAATTTAATTTCACCATTTCACTTATAAAATACATTAGATTCATTTCCCACAACATTACACCTTAAACCCATCAAATTTATTTTCCAAATTTTTTCAACCATAACACACCAAATCAAAACTCAAAATCTTTAAACATAAACCACCAAATTTCTTTTCCACAACACACATAAATCACATTCAATTCCTTTTCCCCAAATTCACTCATAAACTCCATCAAAAATAAATCCCACAAATACACATATAGAGTCTTATATGCAAGCTAAAAATTTGGAAGGAGCCCTTACCTTCGTTGTAGCTTTAACGGCCGATAACGGCACCGCGATTAAATTCTTGTAAAAATTCCCTTTGCACGACGCTTCCAAAGTTGGATCACTAGCACCGTAGCTTGGAGGTGAGTAACTTTCCCTTCTGTCACTTCGCGAGATAAAACTCAGAAGTCGAAGAAAAGTGGAGGTTTGTTTTTGGCGGTTTTGAAAACCGCTAACACGGTTTCGTGAAGCAGAGGGAGGAAGAAGAAAAGAATCGCAAGGCTGGGAGAGAAAATGTCTTCTTTCTTTCTCCTTTCTTATCACTTCCCAAATAATATATATATATATATATATATATATATATATATATATATATATATAACCCAGGCCAACAAATATCTAAATATTCTTACCCACATCACTTTTCTCACATCTCAAACTATTTTGATAAAATATCTACTCTTGTCGCAACTCAATTGACAGATAAAATTTTCAGCACCCAGAGATATTTTTAACAAAACAGTTCTGTAATAAATTATTCGTACCGTAAATAAATTATTTCTCGCCAAAGAATTTTCACCGGAACTAAATATATATATATATATATAAAGAACATAAAACAAACTCTAATAAAATATGCTTTTGGTATTTAATTCACAAAAATGAATTAAAATTGCATAAATTAGAGTTTAAAATTAAGGGTCTTACAATAAGCGCAAAAGTTTCAATGGATTAAGATTTATTGTCATTTTGGTCTTTACTAGGTTTATTCTAATTCATTTTGGTTCTTAGTCAATTTAGGTCCTCCAATAAGTGCACAAGTTTCAATAGATTAAGATTTTAGGTCGTTTTGTTCTTTAATAGTTTGCTCTTATCTATTTTGGTTCATAGGCAGTTTAGTTCGTTCAATAAGTCCACAAGTGTCAATTGATTAAGATTTAAGGTCATTTTGGTCTTTAATAGGTTTCTTCTAATCCAATAAGTGCACAAGTTTCAATGGATTAAGATTTGTGGTTGTTTTTTTCTTTCCTAAGTTTGTTCTTGTCCATTTTAGTTCTTAGTCAATGTTGTTCGTCCAATAAGTGCACAAGTCTCAATGGATTAACATTTAAGCTCATTTAGGTCTTTAATAGGTTTATTTTAATCTATTTTGGTTCTTAGGCAGTTTAGTTCGTTCAATAAGTGCACAAGTTTAAATGGATTATGATTTAAGATCATTTTGGTCATTAATAGGTTTATTCTAATATATTTTGGTTCTTAGGTAATCTAGTTCGTCCAATAAGTGCACAAGTTTCAATGGATAAAAATTTCTGGTCATTTTGGTCTTTAGTAAGTTTGTTCTTGTCCATTTTACTTCTTTGTCAATGTAGTTTGTCAAATAATTTCACAAGTATCAATAGATTAAGATTTTAGATCATTTTTCACTTTAATATGTTTATTCTATTCCAATTTTGTTCTTAGGCAATTTAGTTCGTCTAATAAGTACACAAGTTTCAATCGATTAAGATTTTAGGTCACTTTGGTCTTTACTAGTTTTATTCTAGTCTATTTTTGATCTTAGTCAATGTTGTTCGTTCAATAAGTGCACAAGTTTCGACGGATTAAGAATTTATGTCATTTTGGTCTTTAATAGATTTATTCTAATCCATTTTTGTTCTTAGGCAATTTAGTTCAACCCATAGGTTTATTCTAATCCATTTTGGTTCTTAAGCAATTTAGTTCATCCAGTATGTGCACAAGATTCAATCAATTATGATTTTAGGTCATTTGGGTTTTTAAAGATTTACTCTAATATATTTTGGTTCATAGGAAATTTAGTTCGTCCAATAAGTGCTCAAGTTTTAATGTTTTAAGATTTTAGGTCATTTTCGTCTTTACTAGGTTTATTCTAGTTAATTTTGGTTCGTATGCAATTTAGTTTGTCCAATAAGTGCACAACTTTCAATGGATTAAGAATTTATGTCATTTTGGTCATTAATAGGTTTATTCTAATCCATTGTTGTTCTTAGGCAATTTAGTTCTTCCAATAAGTGCACAATTTTCAATCTATTAAGATTTTAGGTCATTTTGGTCTTTAATAGTTTTGCTCTTATTTATTTTTGATCTAAGGCAGTTTAGTTCGTTCAATAAGTGCAGAAGTATCAATTGATTAAGATTTATGGTCATTTTGGCCATTAATAAGTGTATTCTACTCCTTTTTGGTTCTTATGCAATCTAGTTCGTCCAATAAGTGCACAAGTTTCAATGGACTAAGAGTTTAGGTCATTTTGGTCTTTCATAGGTTTATTCTAATCCATTTTGGTTCTTAAGCAATTTAGTTTGTCCAATAAGTGCACAAGTTTTAATGTATTTAGATTTTAGTTCATTTTGGTCTTTACTAAGCTTATTCAATGTTGTTTGTCCAATAAGTGCACAAGTCTCAATGAATTATGATTATAGGTCCTATGGGTCTTTAATAGGTTTACTATAATTTATTTTGTTTCATAAGCATTAGAGTTTTTATAATAGGTGAACAAGTTTCGAAGGATAAAGAATTTAGGTCATTTTGGTCTTTAATTGGTTTATTCAAATCCTTTTTTGTTCTTAGGCAATTTAGTTCGTCCAGTAAGTGCACAAGTTTCAATCGATTAAGATTTTAGGTCATTTTGGTTTTTTATAGGTTTACTCTAATCTATTTTGGTTCATAGGAAATTTAGTTCGCCCAATAAGTGCTCAAGCTTTAATGGATTAAGATTTTAGGTTATTTTGGTCTTTACTAAGCTTATTTCAGTCCATTTTGGTTTTTATTCAATGTTGTTTGTCCAATAAGTGCACAAGTCTTAATGAATTTTGATTTTAGTTCATTTTGGTCTTTACTAAGCTTATTCTGGTCCATTTTGGTTTTTGTTCAATGTTATTTGTCCAGTTAATGCACAAGTCTCAACGGATTATGATTTTAGGTCACTTTGGTCTTTAATAGGTTTATTTTAATCCATATTGGTTCTTAGGAAATTTAGTTTATCAAATAAGTGCACAAGTTTCAATGGATTAAGATTTTAGCTCATTTATTTCTGTAATAGTTTTCTCTTATCTATTTTTGTTCTTAGGCAGTTTATTTCGTTCAATAAGTTCAAAAGTAACAATTGATTAAGATTTAAGGTCATTTTGGCCATTAATAGGTGATTTCTACTCGATATTGGTTCTTAGCTAATTTAGTTCGTCCAATAAGTGCACAAGTTTCGATGGATTAAAATTTCTGGTCATTTTAGTCTTTACGAAGTTTGTTCTTGTCCATTTTAGTTCTTAGTCAATGTTGTTTGTCCAATAATTGCACATGTCTCAATGGATTAAGATTATAGGTCATTTTGGTCTTTAATAGGTTTAATATATTTTATTTTGGTTCGTATGCAATTTAGTTTGTCCAATAAGTTTAATATTTTATAGGTTTAATATATTCTAACCCATTTTTGTTCTCAGGCAATTTAGTTCATCAAATAAGTGCACAAGTTTCAATGGAGTATTATTTTAGCTCATTTATGTTTTTAATAGTTTACTCTTATCTATTTTTTATCTTAGGCAGTTTAGTTTGTTTAATAAGTGCAGAAGTATCAATTGATTAAGATTTATGGTCATTTTGGCCGTTAATAGGTGTATTCTACTGCATTTTGTTTCTTAGGCAATCTTGTTCATCCAACAACTGCACAAGTTTCAATGGATTAATATTTCTGGTCATTTTTGTCTTTCATAGGTTTATTCTAATCCATTTTGGTTCTTAAGCAATTTAGTTCGTCCAATAAGTGCACAAGTTTTAATGGATTAAGATTTTAGGTCATTTTGGTCTTTTATAAGCTTATTCTAGTCCATTTTAGTTTTTATTCAATGTTGTTCGTCCAATAAGTGCACAAGTCTCAATGAATTATGATTATAGGTCATTTGGGTCTTTAATTGGTTTAATATAATTTATTTTGGTTGGTAGGCAATTTAGTTTGTCTAATAGGTGGACAAGTTTCGAAGGATAAATAATTTAGGTCATTTTGGTGTTTAGTAGGTTTATTCAAATCCATTTTTGTTCTTAGGCAATTTTGTTCGTCCAGTAAGTGCACAAGTTTAAATCGATTAAGATTTTAGGTCATTTTGGATTTTTATAGGTTTACTCTAATGTATTTTGGTTCATAGGAAATTTAGTTCGTCCAATAAGTGCTCAAGTTTTAATGGATTAAGATTTTAGGTCATTTTGATCTTTACCAAGCTTATTCTAGTCCCTTTTGGTTTTTATTCAATGTTGTTTGTCCAATAAGTGCACAAGTCTCAATGATTTATGATTTTAGTTCATTTTGGTCTTTAATTAGTTTATTCTAATCCATTTTGGTTCGTACGCAATTTAGTTCGTCAAATAAGTGCACAAATTTCAATTGATTAAGAATTTAAGTGATTTTGGTCTTTACTAAGCTTATTCTGGTCCATTTTGATTTTTATTCATTGTTGTTTGTCTAATTAGTGCACAAGTCTCAACGGATTATGATTTTAGGTCACTTTGGTCTTTAATAGGTTTATTCTAATCCATTTTGGTTCTTAGGCAATTTTGTTCATCAAATAAGAGCACAAGTTTCAATGGATTAAGATTTTAGGTCATTTAGGTCTTTAATAGTTTTACTCTTATCTATTTTGGTTTTTAGGTAGTTTAGTTCGTTCAAGAAGTGCAAAAGTATCAATGATTAAGATTTAAGGTCATTTTTACCATTAATAGGTGTATTCTACTCCATTTTGGTTCTTAGGCAATCTTGTTCGTCTAATAAGTGCACAAGTTTCATTGGATAAAGATTTCTTGTCATTTAAGTCTTTATTAAGTTAGTTCTTGTCCATTTTAGTTCTTTGTCAATGTAGTTTGTCCAATAATTGCATAAGCCTCAGTGGATTAAGATTTTAGGTCATTTTGGTCTTTCATAGGTTTATTCTAGTCAATTTTGGTTCTTAGGCAATGGTGTTCGTCTAATAAGTGCACATGTCTCAACGGATTAAGATTTTAGGTCATTTGGTTCTTTAATAGGTTTAATATAATTTATTTTGGTTCATAGGCAATTTAGTTTGTCTAATAAGTGCACAAGTTTCGAAGGATAAAGAATTCATGTAATTTTGGTCTTTAATAGTTTTATTCTAATCAATTTTTGTTCTTAGGCAATTTAATTCATCCAAAAAGTACACAAGTTTCAATTGATTAAGATTTAATGTCATTTTGGTATTTACTAGGTTTATTCTAATCAATTTTGGTTCTTAGTCAATTTAGTTTGTCCAATAAGTGCACAAGTTTCAATCGATTAAGATTTTAGGTCATTTTGTTCTTTAATTGTTAACTCCTATCTATTTTGGTTCATAGGCAGTTTAGTTCGTTCAATAAGTGCAGAAGTGTCAATTGATTAAGATTTAAGGTCATTTTGGTCTTTAATAGGTTTCTTCTAATCCATTTTGGTCTTTAATAGGTTTCTTGTAATCCAATAAGTTCACAAGTTTTAATGGATTAAGATTTAATGGTTATTTTTTTCTTTACTAAGTTTGTTCTTATCCATTTTAGTTCTTAGTCAATGTTGTTTGTCCAATACGTGCACAAGTGTCAATGGATTAAAACTTTAGGTCATTTGGATCTTTAATAGGTTTATTCTAATATATTTTGGTTCTTAGGCAGTTTAGTTCGTGCAATATGTGCACAAGTTTAAATTGATTATGATTTAAGGTCATTTTGGTCATTAATAGGTTTATTCTAATCTATTTTGGTTCTTAGGCAATCTAGTTCGTCCAATAAGTGCACAAGTTTGAATGTATTAAAATTTCTTGTCATTTAGGTCTTTACTTAGTTTGTTCTTATCCATTTTACTTCTTAGTCAATATAGTTTGTCAAATAATCGCACAAGTCTCAATAGATTAAGATTTTAGGTCATTTTTTTACTTTAATATGTTTATTCTAATTGATTTTTGTTCTTGGGCAAATTAGTTCGTCCAATAAGTACACAATTTTCAATCGGTTAAGATTTTAGGTCACTTTAGTCTTTACTAGTTTTATTCTAGTCAATTTTTGTTCTTAGTCAATGTTGTTCGTCCAATAAGTGCACAAGTTTCGATGGATTAAGAATTTAGGTCATTTTGGTCTTTAATAGATTTATTCGAATCCATTTTTGTTCTTAGGCAATTTAGTTCGTCCAATAAGACCACAAATTTCAATCGATTAAGACTTTAGGTCATTTTGGTCTTTAATAGGTTTATTGTAATCCATTTTGGTTCTTAGGCAATTTAGTTCGTCAAATAACTGCACAAGTTTCAATCGAATAAGATTTTAGGTCAATTTTGTCTTTACTAAGCTTCTTCTAGTCCGTTTTGGTTTTTATTCAATGTTGTTTGTCAATGAATTATGATTTTAGTTCATTTTGGTCTTTAATAGGTTTGTTTAATCCATTTTTGTTTGTACGAAATTTAGTTTGTCCAATTATGAACATGTTTAAGAGAATTAAGATTTAACTTCATTTTGGTCTTTAATAAGTTTATTCTAATCAATTTTCGTTCTTAGGAAATATAGTACGTAAAATATGTGCAAAAGTTTCAATAGATTAAGATTTTAGGTCGTTTTGGTCTTTACTAAGCTTATTCCAATCCATTTTTTTTATTCAATGTTGTTTGTCCAATAAGTGCACAAGTTTCAATGAATTATTATATTAGGTCATTTTGGTATTTAGTAGGTTTATTCTAATCCAGTTTTGTTCGTAAGCAATTTAGTTTGACCAATAATGCACAAGTTTCAAATGATTAGGATTTTAGGTCATTTTTGTAACGCCTCAGATTTTTAATCCACAACGTTACTTAAAAGAAATACTTATTGATAAGAAAAGTTTACGAACTTTTTTTAGAATACTTAACATTTATTCGTTTAAATAAGTTAGTAACAATCACATTATTTAATATCATTAAGAAAATATTTATTCAAAATTTAAAAAACAACGTGAAGGCAATTATTCCTAACGGAAGGGAACCACTTCTGTATTTCTAGAATTCTACCATATTAAAAGTTTGTGACAAAAGATTAAAAAGAACATAGAAATATTGGACAATTCTATTATAACAAAATTGTCTTGAGAAAAAACCCGTGTTTACCCCACGTTCGCCACATGTCAATATTCATTAACTAATCTTGAATCTCCTTGAACTCATTAGTACCTAAAATGCTGTTGTATGGGTCAGTTTTTTCTATTATCCACATCAAATCAAAGCTAAACATATAGAAGAATAACACAAAACATATAAAAGTAAAAACTTCCAATTTAAAAGAAAAAATGTGCAAACCGGTAAATTTTATATCAAAACATATGCAAAATGCATGCTCCTAAAACTATATGATCCAGATATAAACCTGCCACTAAGGCAACTTCCACACAGAAAGGTCACCCATACCAATGGGGAAAACATACCAGCCACTAACGCAACTCCCACGAAGATGCATATGCCATGACATGATGATATAGTATCAAGAGATATATTCCCACACAACCCACTAAGAATCATGTCATATGCATCCAAAATTACTTTTTTAAAATCATCACTTATTCACATATCACTAAAACACATACCACACATCCTTATCATGAGTATCACATATTCATAGACAAATAATCATAAAAATTATGACTTTCACCACATACACATAAAAATAGAAACTTTATATCATATAGGCCATAAAAATTACCACTTTAACATATATATCTAGAAAATTCAAACTCCAACTCATATATATAATAAAACTTAACACTTTATCACATATGAAGTAAAAATTCAAACTTTATTTCATATTCATCATAAAACTTTAATTTTATCACACATTGTATAAAATTTCATACTTTACTCCATATAAGTCATATATTACAATTCAATCTCAACAAAAATTGGGGTTTTATTATTTTAATCTATTATTCGTTTTAAAATAAAAGTAATCACGATTATTTATTTCATGTCATCCAACCAACGGCCTAACTATCATTTGTGTTGGGAAAAGTCCTTACCTTGGCCACTTTTCTTCCTAGTACAAAGTTTTAAGCCCCATGGAGTTGTTCACAAGGAAAAGACGTTCCAAGCTTTGGATACACGAAGAAAATGAGGTGTGAAGGTGGTGGTGGCTAGGGTTTCGGTATTCTTTTTTGTTTATTCTTAGTGAGTATACAAAAGTTGTGGATTTAGGGAAATTTAAAGTGGAAATTGTCGGTTAGATAATGTTGGGCCTAACTGAACAATATTTTAGGTACTAATGAGTTCAAGGAGATTCAAGATTAGTTAATGAATATTGACGTGTGGCGAATGTGGGGTTAACATGGGTTTTTTCTCAAGACAATTTTGTAATAATAGAATTGTCCAATATTTCTAAGTTCTTTTTAATCTTTTGTCACAAACTTTTAATATGTACTAGAATTCTAGAAATACGTAAGCGGTTCCCTTCCGTTAGAAATAATTGCTTTTACTTTGTTTTTTAATTTTTGAATAAATATTTTCTTAATGATACTAAATAACGTGGTTGTTACTAACTTATTTAAACGAATAAATGTTAAGTATTCTAAAAAATAAAATCATAAACTTTTCTAAACAATAAGTAATTTTTTAAGTAACGTTGTGGATTAAAAATCCAGGGCGTTACCATTTTGGTCTTTAATAGGTTTATTCTAATCCATTTTTGTTCTTAGGCAATTTAGTTCGTGCAATAAGTTGACAAGTTTCAATCGATTAAGATTTTAGGTCATTTTGGTCTTTAATAGTTTTACTCCTATCAATTTTAGTTCTTAGGCATTTTAGTTCGTTCAATAAGTGCACAAGTTTCAAATAATTAAGATTTAAGGTCATTTTGGTCATTAATAGGTTTATTCTAATCCATTTTAGTTTTTAGGCAATCTAGTTTGTCCAATAAATGCACAAGTTTTAATTGATTAAGATTTCTAGTCAAGTTGGTCTTTACTAAGTTTGTTCTTGTCCATTTTAGTTCTAAGTCAATGTAGTTCGTCCAATAATTGCACAAGTCTTAATGGATTAAGAGTATAGGTGATTTTGTTCTTTAATAGGTTATTCTGATTCATTTTTGTTCGACTAATAAGTGCACAAGTGTCAATGGATTAAGGTTTTATGCCATTTTCGTCTTTACTAGGTTTATTCTAGTTAATTTTGGTTCTTAGTCAATGTGGTTCGTCCAATAAGTGCACAAGTCCCAATGGATTAAAATTTTAGGTCATTTAGGTCTTTAATAGGTTTAATATAATTTATTTTGGTTCTTATGCAATTTAGTTTGTCCAATAAGTGCGCAAGTTTCAATGGATTAAGAATTTATGTCATTTTGGTCATTAATAAGTTTACTCTAATCCATTTTTGTTCTTATGCAATTTAGTTCTTCCAATAAGTGCACAAGTTTCAACCGATTAAGATTTTAGGTCATTTTGGTCTTTAATAGTTTTACTCTTATCTATTTTAAATCTTAGGCAGTTTAGTTCGTTCAATAAGTGCAGAAGTATCAATTGATTAAGATTCATGGTGATTTTGGCCATTAATAGGTGTATTCTATTCCATTTTGGTTCTTAGGCAATCTAGTTTTACCCTTAAGTGCACAAGTTTCAATGGACTAAGATTTTAGGTCATTTTGGTCTTTCATAGGTTTATTCTAATCCACTTTGGTTCTTAAGAAATTTAGTTCCTCCAATAATTGCACCAGTTTTAATGGATTAAGATTTTAGGTCATTTTGGTCTTTAATAAGCTTATTCTAGTCCATTTTAGGTCAATACTAAGCTTATTCTAGTCCATTCTAGTCCATGTTCGTCCAATAAGTGCAGAAGTCCCAAAGAATTATGATTTTTGGTCATTTGGGTCTTTAATAGGTTTAATACAATTTATAATTGTTCGTAGGAAATTTAGTTTGTCAAATAGGTGGACAAACTAATTTAGGTCATTTTGGTCTTTTATAGGTTTATTCTAATCTATTTTGGTTATTAGGAAATTTAGTTTGTCCAATAAGTGCACAAGTTTCAATGGATTAGGATTTTATATCATTTTGGTCTTTAATAGGTTTATTCTAATGTATTTTTGTTATTACGCAATTTCATTGTCCAAAAAGTACACAAGTTTCAATTGATTAAGATTTAATGTCATTTTTGTCTTTACTAGTTTTATTCTAATCCATTTTGGTTCTTTGGCAATTTTGTTCGTCCAATAAGAGCACAAGTTTCAATGGATAAAGATTTTAGGTCATTTTGTACCTTAATAGTTTGCTCTTATCAATTTTGGTTCTTAGGCAGTTAAGTTCGTTCAATAAGTGCACAAGTTTCAATGGATTAAGATTTCTGGTCATTTTTTTTTTTACTAAGTTTGTTCTTGTCCATTTTAGTTCTTAGTCAATGTAGTTCATGCAATGATTGCACAAGTCTCAATGGATTAGGATTTTAGGTCATTTTTGTCTTCAATAGGTTATTGTAATTCATTTTTGTTCCAAGGCAATTTAGTTCGACTAGTAAGTGCACAAGTGTCAATGGATTAAGATTTTTGGTCATTTTGGTCTTTACTAGGTTCATTCTAATCAATTTTGGTTCTTAGTCAATGTTGTTCGTCCAATAAGTGCACAAGTGTGAACGGATTAAAATTTTAGGTCATTTGGGTCTTTAATAGGTTTCATTTAATTTATTTTGGTTCGTAGGCAATTTAGTTCGTCCAATAAGTGCACAAGTTTCAATTGATTAAGATTTTAGGTCATTTTGTTATTCAATAGTTTGCTCTTATCAAATTTGGTTCTTAGGCAATCTAGTTCGTCCCATAAGTGCACAAGTTTCAATGGATTAAGATTTCTGGTCATTTTTTTCTTTACTAAGTTTGTTCTTGTCCATTTTAGTTTTTAGCCAATGTAGTTTATGCAATAATTGCATAAGTCCAATGGATTAAGATTTTAGGTCATTTTGGTCTTTCATAGGTTATTCTAATTTATTTTTGTTCTAAGGCAATTAAGTACGAATAATAAGAGCACAAGGGTCAATGGTTTAGGATTTTAGGTCATTTTGGTCTTTACTAGGTTTATTCTAGTCAATTTTGGTTCTTATTCAATGTTGTTCGTCTAATAAGTGCAAAAGTCTCAATGGATTAAAATTTTATCTCATTTGGGTCTTTAATAGGTTTAATTTAATTTATTTTGGATCGTAGGTGTAACATCCTCTAAATTATTATTGAAAAATAATTAGAACCTCTCAATATTATTCAATATTAAATTATGTGTGATAATTATTTGCCTTGTTCGTTTTTTGTAGTTGATAAAGATGTGTTTTCCTAGTGCAAGAAGAATTTGGGGCTTAGTGTGACCCAACCCACTTGAATGAGTATAAATTTGGGCTATGTGCTTGTGGCTTGGTTTTTATTATCGAGGTTAAAAAAAAAGTGACATTTTATCCCTCATATTCTTCATTTAGGCCCAACATTATCTAACCAACAATTTCCACTTTAAATTTCCCTAAGTTCACAATTACTATATACTCACTAATATGAAACAAAAAGAATTCCGAAACCCTAGCCACCATCACCTTCACACCTCATTTTCTTCATGTATCCAAGCTTGGAACTTCTTTTCCTTGTGAATAACTCCATGGGGCTTAAAGCTTTGTACTAGGAAGAAAAACGGCCAAGGTAAGGGCTTTTCCCCACACAAATCATAGTTAGGCCGTTGGTTGGATGACATGGAATAAATGTAGACTAATGGATTAAAATAATAAAACCCCAATTTTTGTTGAGATTGAATTGTAATATATGACTTCTATGGAGTAAAGTATGAAATTTTATGCTATGTGTGATAAAATTGTAGTTTTACGATGAATATGAACTATAGTTTGAATTTTTACCTTATATGTGATAAAGTTTTAACTTTTATTACATATATGAATTGGAGTTTGAATTTTCTTGTCATATATGTTAAAGTGTTAATTTTTATGGCCTATATGATATAAAGTTTCTATCTTGATGTGTATGTGGTGAAAGTCATAATTTTTATGATTATTTGTTTATGATTATGTGATACTCATGATAAGGATGTGTTGTATGTGTTCTTAGTGATATGTGAATAAGAGATGATTTTGAAAAGTAATTTTGAATGCATATGACATGATTCTTAGTGGGCAGTGTGGGAATATATATGTTTGATACTATATCATCATGTCATGGCATATGCATCTTCGTGGGAGTTGCCTTAGTGGCAGGTTTGATTTCCCCATTGGTATGGGTGACCTTTCTCTGTGGAAATTGCCTTAGTGGCAGGTTGATATACAAATTACCGGTTTGCCAATTTTTTTCTTTTATTGGAAGTTTTAACTTTTATATGTTTTGTGTTATTCTTTCATATGTTTAGCTTTGGTTTGATGTGAATGATGGAATAAAACTGACCCTTACAACAACATTTTGGGTACTAATAGGTTCGAGGAGATTCAAGAGTAGTTAATGAGTATTGATGTGCGGCGAACGTGGGGGTAAAAATGGATTTTCCGAGACAATTTTGTAATAATAGAGTTGTCGCAATATTTCTAAGTTCTTTTTAATCTTTTGTCACAAACTTTTAAAATGTACTAGAATTTTAGAAATACAGAAGTGGTTCCCTTCCGTTAGAAATAATTGTATTTACTTTGTTTTAAATTTTGAATAACTATTTTCTTAATGATATTAAATAACGTGTTTCTTACTAGCTAATTATTTAAATGAATAAATGCTAAGTATACAAAAAAAAATCGTAAATGTTTCTAAACAATAAGTATTTTTTTTAAGTAACGTTTTGGATTAAAAATACGGGGCGTTACAGTAGGGAATTTAGTTTGTCCAATAAGTGCACAAGTTTCAATGGATTAAGAACTTAGGTCACTTTGGTCTTGAATAGGTTTATTCTAATCTATTTTGGTTCTTAGGTAGTTTAGTTCGTTCTATAAGTGCACAAGTTTAAATTGATTATGATTTAAGGTCATTTTGGTTATTAATAGGTTTATTCTAATCAATTTTTGTTCTTAGGCATTCTAGTTCGTCCAATAAGTGCACAAGTTTCAAATGATTAAGATTTCTGGTCATTTTGGTCTTTACTAAGTTTGTTCTTGTCCATTATAGTTCTTTGTCAATGTAGCTTGTCGAATAATTGCATAAGTCTCAATGGATTAAGATTTTAGGTCATTTTGGTCTTTCATAGGTTATTCTAATTCATTTTGGTTCTAAGGCAATTAAGTTCGACTAATAAGTGCCCAAGTGTCTATGGTTTAAGATTTTAAGTCATTTTGGTCTTTACTAGGTTTATTCAAGTCAACTTTGGTTCTTAGTTAATGTTGTTCGTCTAAAAAGTGCACAAGTCTCAATGGATTTAAATTTTAGGTCATTTGGATCTTTAATAGGTTTAATATAATTTATTTTAGTTCGTAGGCAATTTAGTTTGTCTAATAAGTTGCACAAGTTTCGAAGGATAAAGAATTTAGGTCATTTTAAACTTTAATAGTTTTATTCTAATCCATTTTTGTTCGTAGGTAATTTATTTCGTCCAAAAAGTACACAAGTTTCAATTGATTAAGATTTAATGTCATTTTGGACTTTACTAGGTTTATATTAATCCATTTAGGTTCATACGCAATTTTGTTCGTCCAATAAGCGCAATTGATAGTAGGACAGTGATGATGTTATGATGTTAGGTCATTTGGGCCTTTAATAGGTTTAATATAATTTATTTTGGTTCGTAGGAAATTTAGTTTGTCTAATAGGTGGAAAAGTTTCGAAGGATAAAGAATTTATATTATTTTGGTCTTTAATAGGTTTATTCAAATCCATTTTTGTTGTTGGGCAATTTAGTTCGTCTAGTAAGTGCACAAGTTTCAATCGATTAAAATTTTAGGTCATTTTGGTTTTTTATAGGTTTACTCTAATTTATTTTGGTTCATAGGAAATTTAGTTCGTTCAATAAGTGCTCATGTTTTAATGGGTTAAGATTTTAGGTCATTTTGGTCTTTACTAAGCTTATTCTAGTCCATTTTTGTGTTTATTCAATGTTGTTTGTCCAATAAGTGCACAAGTCTCAATGAATTATGATTTTAGTTCATTTTGGTCTTTAATAGGTTTATTCTAATCCATTTTTGTTCCTTTGCAATTTAGTTTGTCCAATAATGCACAAGTTTAAAAGGATTAAGATTTAAGGTCATTTTGTTCTTTAATAGGTTTATTGTAATCAATTTTGGTTCTTAGGCAATTTAGTTCGTCAAATAAGTGCACTAGATTCAATGGATTAAGATTTTAGGTGATTTTGGTCTTTACTAAGCTTATTCTAGTCCATTTTGGTTTTTATTCAATGTTATTTGTCCAATTAGTGCACAAGTCTCAATGGATTATGATTTTTGGTCACTTTGGTCATTAATAGGTTTATTCTAATCCATTTTGGTTCTTAGGCAATTTAGTTCATTGATCCGCTGTCGCACACGGATCAAATACAATTGAAAATATAAATGTAAACAGTGGTAATAACTCGAGTCGTTTCACAATTAATCCACTTATTCGATTTTCGGACCTATCACAGATTTTATCAATGAGTTTAATTTCTAATTCGTGATTTTATTCTTATTTGACTATAGAATTGATCAAACAAGCGTACAATCAACGGTTTGTGAATTCGGTTTCATTGACTGGATTTAGCATCACAATAATCAAAATATTACAATTAATGATCACGCGTCGCATAATTATAATTCAATTAAATTAGAGACTAAAATCAAATTCTGTCAAATAAATTTAGTCGATCCTATTGAAATTCAATTTAAGCAGTCAAAATATTAATATAATCAAATAAACAAAAAAAGAATCATGAATCAGAATCGTCGGTATAACCTGAATCTCCAGGTGTGATGAAACTCTGAACTCGTGGATTAACCTTATGAAATTAGCCTTACATGGAATTAAAAATAAAAAAGTGTTTATATTTCTGATTTCTGGTTGTCTTAATCCGAAAATAGTCTAATTCAAGAAAGGAAAGAAACCCCAAATATATAGTGCTCGGGTTTTTGGGCTTTTATAGCAAGTAGGCCGCTATTTAAATTATTACAAAGGTCCAGATTACAAAATCTGCAATTTATGCCAGTAAAGTTCGGCATTGAGATTTTATTCCAACACAAAAGTTGTAGCTTTGATTTTTACCTTTCCAACGACTGCTCACAAGCTTCAATCTGATATCCAGAGCTCAAGTTATGGCCTACAGAGCGAGCAGGGGTCATAATGCAAATAATAAAATTATAATTCAATTTCAACCCAAAGTTTTAGAAACAAGCTAAAAAATTATTCTAAGCTATAAAGAGTTTTTTAAAAAAAAAAGAAATTAAAAAGCTAGAAACATGCGCCCAAGTGCTATGATCAAATTCCCCCACACTTAAGCTTTTGCACTCCGTGCAAAGCAATGCATGCGATTCCAAATATTCTCAGGATTGCAAAGTGGTGAGCAAAAGGAAAAAAAATTTAAACTTCAAGGAATATGGCATTCATGAATAATTTTCATAACCAAGGCAAACAAGAGGATAAATTAACTAAAAAATGCATCATAAGTGATAGAGTCCTCACAAGATATAAAATTCTCTCAATCACAAGATATAAAATTCCCTCAAAGCACATCATGAAAGCTAGCACTACCATAGGCTTGACAAGCCTCTAACATCTATATTTGAAACACATGCATCATAATGGCCAAGGTAAGGGTGAGATAATCCTAAGGAGACTAGGGCTAAAAATCAAAGAGGATAAAGGAGTAATGATCAAGAGAGAAAAATAACATTGAGAAGTAACTCAACAAAATATCATTGACTTTTATTATCAACTCTGTTTGCTCACAACACAACCATTTTCCTCATTTTATTTCTCATCTCATTTTTTTGTTTTTTTGTTTTTTTTTTGTTTTTGTTTTTATAAACCTCAAATTTAACAAACAAGTTGAGCACCCCCACACTTATTTAAGGAAAGACTCATTTATCCCCCAAGATTGGGTCAATTCATTATTTTTCACTTTTAGGCTTGTAATGAGCTGTATATCAAAGAATGGGATAATTAGGCTCAAAGGGGTTTAAACAAATGGATAATTGAAGGGTAAGCTTATTTGGCTAGTAGCTTAATGTAACGCCCCTAATTTTTAATCCAAAACGTTACTTAAAAAAAATACTTATTGTTTAGAAAAGTTTACGAAATTTTTGAATACTCAGCATTTATTCATTTAAATAATTAGTAACAAGCACGTTATTTAATATCATTAAGAAAATATTTATTCAAAATTTAAAACAAAGTAAAGGCAATTATTCATAACGGAAGGGAACCACTTCCGTATTTCTACAATTCTAGTACATATTAAATGTTTGTGACAAACGATTACAAAGAAATTATAAATATTAGACAATTCTATTATTACAAAATTGTCTTGAAAAACCCATGTTTACACCACGTTCGCCACACGTCAATACTCATTAACTAATCTTGAATCTCCTTGACCTCATTAGTACCTAAAATGTTGTTATAAGGGTTAGTTTTTTTCCATCATCCACATCAAACCAAAGCTAAACATATAGAAGAATAACACAAAACATAAAAAAATGTAAAAACTTCCAATTTAAAGAAAAAAAACGAGCACACTGGTAAATTGTATATCAAAACATATGCATAATGCATGCTCCTAAAATTATATGATCCGGATATAAACTTGCCACTAAGGCAACTTCCACACAGAAAGGTCACCCATACCAATGGGGAAAACAAACCTGCCACTAAGGAAACTCCCACAAAGATGCATATGCCATGACATTATGATATAGTATCAAGAGATATATTCCCACACAGCCCACTAAGAATCATGTGATATGCATTCAAAATTACTTTTTAAAATCATCACTTATTCACATATCACTAAGAATACATACCACACATCCTTATCATGATTATCACATATTCATAGACAAATAATCATAAAAATTATGACTTTCACCACATACACATAAAAATAGAAACTTTACATCATATAGGCCATAAAAATTACACTTTCACATATATAAGAAGAAAATTCAAACTCCAACTCATATACATAATAAAAGTTAAATCTTGATCACATATAAGGTAAAAATTCAAACTTTATTTCATATTCATCGTAAACTACAATTTTATCACACATAGCATAAAATTTCTTACTTTACTCCATAAAAGTCATATATTACAATTCAATGTCAGCCAAAATTGGGGTTTTATTATTTTAATCTATCAATCTACATTTATTCATTTTAAAATAGAAGTAATCATGATTATTTATTTCATGTCATCCAACCAACGGCCTAACTCTAATTTGTTTGGGGAAAAGCCCTTACCTTGGCTGCTTTTCTTCCTAGAACAAAGCTTTAAGCCCCACGGAGTTGTTCACAAGGAAAAGAAGTTCCAAGCTTTGGATACACGGAGAAAATGAGGTGTGAAGGTGATGGTTGTTAGGGTTTCGGTATTCCTTTTGGTTTATTATTAGTGAGTATACATAAATTGTGGACTTAAGGGAAATTTAAAGTGGAAATTGTTGGTTAGAAAATGGTTGGCCTAAATGAAGAATAAGAGGGATAAAATGTCACTCTTTTTTTTGTGTTAACCTTGATCATAAAAACCAAGCCACAAACACATAGCCCACTTTTATACTCATTCAAGTGGGTTGGGTCACACTAAGCGTCAAACCCTTAGTCCAATTTCTTCTTGCACTAGAAAAACACATCTACATATAATATATATCTACTTATATATATGTATATATATTTAAACTCCCCATATATTTGAACTCCCCATTGAATAAATAATTTTTACTAATAACTTTATCAACTACAATAAATCGAACGAGGCAAATAAATATCACACATAATTTAATATTGAATAATATTGGTAGGTTTTAATTATTTTTAAATAATAAAATTTTAGAGGATGTTACACTTAACAAGAAACAAATGCCTATATCATTTCAATATATGCATGCGGACAAGAGTCAAGTCAAGTTCTAGCGTAACTAGCAATCATGAGTGAGATATCACAATAAAAAAGGAAGATGGAAAAATGTATTCCATTCGTAATAGGCTCAAAATCTCAGAAGGGTTAATGACCTATCTCAAATGATACACAATTTAGCAATTTAATCCAACTTATTTTACCAAGAATGCAAAGATACTATCCAATCATGCCAGTCCAAACAAACTCACAACATTTGCTCACAACATTTACAACCACAAAATCTGATGAAAAAGCATGCAATGCAATGCACTACCATATATATATATATATATATATATATATATATATATATATATATATATATTTTTGAAATCCTATAACAAATAATATCCTAAATACTACCCCCACACTTAAATTACACATTGTCCTCAATGAAAGTAACAAGTATGAATTAAGATTAAGGAAAGGGAACTCCCTATTCAAACTTCAGTGTAGGTGGGCTTTTCCAAGGAGAGTTCTTCTATGGTAGTATCTTCAAGCACAGAGCTCTCGTGGAATAGCTTGAGGCATTGTCCATTTACCATGAGGAAAAGTGTTAGTAACAACAAAAGGACCTAGAAATCATCTTATCGGCCAATGGAAAACTTTTTGGCCAATGGAAAATTCCTTCCTAGAAATCATCTTATCATGATAAGACTTTGTTTTCTCTTTATAGATCGGGAGTTCTCATAAGCTTCTAGTCTAAGCTCTTCAAGTTGCTGTAATTGAAGCTTTCTCTCCAAACCTGCTTTCTCCATCTCAAAGTTGCAGCTTTTAACAGCCCAATAAGCACGGTGCTCTATTTGCACTGGGAGGTGGCATGCCTTACCAAACACAAGTCGATAAGGGGATATTCCTATTGGTGTTTTGTAGGCTATTCTATGAGCCCAAAGAGCATCTTCTAGCCGACGACTCCAATCCTTCCTGTTTGGTTGTACCATCTTGTCTAAGAATTATTTGATTTCCCTGTTTAAGATTTCAGCTTGCCCATTAGTTTGGGGATGATAAGGTGTAGAGACTCTGTGCACAACCCCATACTTCCGAAGCAAAGCGTCCATGGTGCGGTCACAAAAATGAGTGCCTTGATCACTTATGATGGCCCGAGGTATTCCAAACCTGCAAAAAAATATTTGATATGATAAAACCTGCAACAACTTTAGAATCATTAGTCCTAGTGAAGGTGCGAACACGAGAAGGGGGGGTTGAATTGTGTTTGCACAAAGTTGATAACTTTATGATAATTTATAAATAATTAAAAAATTAGTTTGGCTTTGGTGACTTACTTGGAATAAAAGCAATCGGATTCAGAAGCAGGAAACAACGAAAGCATAAATGATTTGACACATAGCTTTATGCTTGTTCACCTTTAATTTGGCTACATCCAGTCCCCTCATTCAGAAGGCTTTAATCCACTAAATCAAATACCTTGAATTACAAAGCACCTGACCCTCCAAGCCAGTCTTCCCAAACAACCTGACCACCCCAGACTTTTGAGGAACTAACCACCTTGACCCTACAAGCCAAGTCTTCTCCTAACAACCTGACAACCCAGATTGAAGAAGGAACTAAACCACTATCAGATTGGATACAAGAGATTGAAACTTGAGTAATTGCTTCTAACAAAGCTGATAATAATAATAATAACTCTCACACTATAAGAAAAGTACACTCAAAAAATATTTCTAACCTGAACAAGTTTTTCTTTCTTTGAACTCTAAGATGAATTGAGAACTTTGAGCTTGAGTTACTCTTTTCTGCTTTTCGATGCTTTTCTCCTTTAGCCTTGAGTGTCTATTTATAGTGAAAATTTGGGCTTCAATTTAGTCCTTATTTAATTCTGAATTGTATCTTGTTTAGATTGAGTTTGTAAATTCTTCAAATTGATTAGGTTTCTATTTTGTGTAGATTGACTTTGTAAATTCTTCAGGAAGATTATGTTCCTATTTTGTGTTGATTGACTTTGTAAATTCTTCAAATCAAATATTCTTCAAATCTTCATTAAATGTTGGATCAAATATTCTTCAAATCTTCATTAGAATGTTGATCAAATATTCTTCAAATCTTCATTAATTGTAGATCAAATATTCTTCAAATCTTCATTAAATGTAGATCAAATATTCTTCAAATCTTCATTAAATGTTGATCAAATATTCTTCAAATCTCCTTCAAATATTCTTCAAATCTTGACCATATTTTCTTTTCAACTTGGTCAAAGATTTTCTTCAATTATAAATTTGAATCAAATCTTATTTTAGATTTTCATCAATTATAATTTTGAATCAAATCATATTTAAGATTTTCTTCAATTATAAATTTGAATCAAATCTTATTTTGGATTTTCTTCAAAAACATGAATCTTCTTTCATACTCTTTGAAGTCAAATATATTGTTCTCCTAAAATACTTTTGTTAACATCAAAACTCTAAATGTAAAACCAACTTGGTTCCAACACCTAGTAGGTATTGCTTCCACCCACTTCGAAACATAATCAACAGCAAGTAAAATGTAGACAAAACCAAAAGACACAGGAAAAGGGCCCGTAAAGTCAATGGCCCACACATCAATTACTTCACAGAAAAGCATAGGTTGTTGAGGCATCTCACTCCTACAAGTGATTGTTGTTCCTGCTATTTTAGATTTTTCACAAGTTTTGTAAGTCTCAAAAGCATCTTTAAACAAAGTGCGCTAAAAGAAACCTGAGTCCAAGACTTTTTTGGCTGTTCGTTGAGGACCAAAATGTCGCCCAGCTTGAGAGGCATGACAAAAATTAAGAATGGATTGAGCCTCATCTTGGGGAACACATCGCCTAATCACCTGGTCACTACAGAATTTCCACATATATGGATCATCCCACACATAGTATTTGGCATCACTCATAAGTTTGTGTATTTGTGTTTTGGATGCATCTGCAGAAAGGACTCCAGCAACTAGATAATTAATTAAATCAGCAAACCAAGGAGTTACCTCACGCAACTGTAGCAGTTGCTCGTCAGGGAAGTCATCTTAAATGGGGATGGGATCCTTATCCAATTCTATTATGCTCAAATGATCTGCCACCAGATTTTCAGCTCCACTCTTATCTTTAATCTCTAAATCAAATTCTTGGAGTAACAACATCCATCAGATCAATCTCGGTTTCGCTTCTGGTTTCTTCACCAAGAACTTCAAAGTTGCATGGTCAGTAAAAACAACTACCTTCGAACCTAGCAAATATGATCTAAACTTATCAAGAGCAAAAGCAATAGCTAAAAGTTCTTTTTCAGTGGTAGTATAATTAGCTTGTGCAGAATCTAAAGTCCTAGAAGCATAATAAATAACATTGGCAGCCTTGTCAACCCTTTGTGCAAGGACCGCCCCCACTGCATAGTTAGATGCATCACACATAATTTCAAAAGGGAGGGTCCAATTGGGTGGGTGAATGATGGGACTAGAGGTCAGGGTTGCCTTTAAGAAATCAAACGCCTTCCTGCATTTGTCATCAAAAGTGAATCTGACATCTTTTTGTAGCAAATTCGATAGTGGAAGAGCTATCTTGTTGAAATCCTTGATAAAGCGTCTGTAAAAATCTGCATGGCCAAGAAAAGACCGAATCTCGCGGATGCAAGATGGATAAGGCAAATTAGAAATCACATCAATCTTGGCAGGATCCACTTCCATCCCATTCTTAGAGATCACATGTCCCAAAACTATGCCTTGTTCAATCATAAAATGACATTTTTCATAATTCAGCACAAGGTTAGTTTCGATACATCTATGTAAAACTCTATCTAAATTGTTCAAGCATACATCAAATGAGGAACCATACACGGTAAAATCATCCATGAAAACTTCTATACAACTTTCTATCAAATCAGCAAAAATACAAATCATGCAGCGTTGGAAAGTTCCAAGAGCATTGCATAGGCAAAAGGGCATCCTCCTATAAGCAAATGTGCCGAAAGGGCAAGTGAATGTGGTCTTTTCTTGGTCCTCCGGTGCAATATGGATCTGAAAATAACCAGAAAAACCTTCAAGAAAACAATAATGTGACTTACCAGCCAACTGTTCAAGCATCTAATCAATGAATTGTAAAGGAAAATGATCCTTTCTAGTTGCCTGGTTTAGTCTCCTGTAATCGATGCATACCCTCCAGCTGTTCTGCACTCGTGTGGAGATAAGTTCATTATTTTCATTTTTAACCATTGTGAGTCCAGTTTTCTTAGGGACTACCTGTAACACCCCAAATTTTATAATAAACTATTTTAATAATGAAATATAATTTTAAATAATTAATTTGGTATTAAAGTTATTTTAGAATACATGTGATAAATTTCGTGATTAGTTTGCGTTATATGGGTGCTTTAGATGATGTGTTACTATTATACATATTAGACTACATGAATAATCTAAATAACAAATATTATATTTTATATATTTTTCTAAATAGTATTTTAGTGTAATATTTTAAAGATTAAGATTTTAGAAGATTACGTGTATATACTTATACCAAATTGATGTAATATTTTTCTGTGCGTTTGATTGATATTAAGTATGCACGTAGTTATATTTCAATTATCTATAACTATTTTCTATTTTTAGTTATTTATTTTATAAATAATTATCTCGGAATAGTAGTGATATATTATTGTG
>JBBPBP010009778.1:24699721-24726393 GCA_037974735.1 Cicer chorassanicum
TATAACTATTTTCTATTTTTAGTTATTTATTTTATAAATAATTATCTCGGAATAGTAGTGATATATTGTGTTTGATTTCCTTCATTTTTATATACTTGTTATGACATAGTGATTTTATATATATTTATTATGATATAATAATTAATATAGAGTGTTGATGTTATATTTATTTATTTTATAATTTTGACTATTCTCTAATGATGGTAGTATTTTAATGTGAATATTTTATAAAATAAGTATAATTATAGTAATTATTTTGAATATGAATCTTGGTTATTAATGTATTTTAAAAGATTAACTACTTTAATGATTTTATTTTATAAAATATGGGTTTTGAAATATTAATAATTTTGTGTTTATTTTCTTTATATGTGTGTTTGTCAAGTTGTGCCTATTTTATATATATTCCATTGATTTAGTGGCTTATATAGAATATTGATGTTATATTTTTTTATTGTCATTTTAACTATTCTCATAATATAATAATCTTTTAATTTGATATTTTGAAAGATATTATTATTGTAGTGGCAAATAAATAAATTAAAATAAATATTTAATTAGTTGGACCTTGTGAAAAAATAAAATAAAATGGAGTTCAATGAGTTAGGTTAACAATAACTAATATGTTAAAAAAAAAAATCAAATATACCCTAATATGACAGCGCTACAGTAGAAAGATAGAAAGGGAGAGAAAAGGCAGCGACCATACTAAGAGAAAAGAAAAGAAATCGGTTCCGGCGATCGACAACTGTCCAGAAAAACTTCCTCCGTTTTCGTTCAAATTTCAGTATGTTATTTAATTTATTGAGTTAGTCAATTAAACACAATTTTCCAGATTTTTAACAACCCCAATTTCTCTCTAAAATACCCGACTTCTCCGTTTGTAGAATTCGTTATTTTGCACCGTTCTTCTTCACCGTAAGTCCGATTTGAGTGAAACCAACGCCAAAACGATCGTGTGTAAAGTGGCTATGTTATCCACTTATTGGTTTTCTGATTTATGGTAAGATTCCTTGACCGAATTTCGAAATTAATTTTGGAGTGTCTTCTCATAATTTATTTTTAAGGTTTACCCATAAATTGTCGAGTTAGATCGATTGAAGGACAAAGAGTCGGAGAATAAAGGTTGTTTGTTCGTGGAATCGTATTCGTGTGTGAAAGCATCGAAATAAAGTTAAGGTAAGGGGTGAGAGAGCGTTTGAATTCATGAGTGTAATATATTGTGAGATGAACGGGAAAACCGTATCTCCCAACGATTCATCCGGGGCTTGCTACTTACGGCAGTAGCCCTTTGAGTGATAAATTAATTAATGTGCAAATATGGGAATTGTGAGATTAAAATGTGGAATAGAAATATTTATAAGGTGTTGATTGATTTAATTCCATTGAATGTGTGTTATTTGATATTATTGTGATATTTGATTTATTTTTGTTAAATGTGTGATATTTGATATTATTGTGACATTGGATGTCGAATGAATTTTATGTATATGTTTGATTAGATGAGTTTATGTGATATGATGATAAAAGATGGATGTGTTGTGATAATTTTATGTGATGATGATGATGTATGAATAATAATTGTGATTTCATAAATTTGTGATAAGTTTATGTGATGAGTTACAATTGATGATAGTGATGTCCTAAATTTGTGATGAGTTATGTAATGATGATGATGTGTGATTTATAATAGTGATGTTATGAATTTGTGATGAAAATATTGAAGTAACCCCTGATGAAATGATTGTGATTCCAATTTGTGTTTGAGATGACGGTCTTAATGGAGTATCATAGGCCAACGAGGGGAGAAAATAAATATTGTGAATTTGTGAAGTGAAGATTACTTTGTCATCATATAGGTAGGGCCTGACAAGCCTTGCGATTTCGGGGAAGTACAACTGAATTGAGCCTGATCGTGGCGGTCTAATGTTGAGCCTTAAGGCAAGATTGTTAGACCTTGGAGGTATTCGGGTGGGGAATTCCTAGGTGACTTGGAGGTAGCACTCCAAATGTCGGGAGCTACCATGCAACACATGTTTACCTCGACTGTCGCGTATATGTGTCTCGGGTTGAGTTGAGGGGATCTATGAGGACATGGCCAATTTGAATTGTCCGTCCACCGGCATGGTGGCATAGTATCATGGCCTCCTAACTAAGTACTTCAGAGTTAGAATGGTACCACATTGTGAAGTAGAGTCTAAGCTCATGCATAGCATTGCATTTTCTTGTGATTGTTTTGTTGTGATTAATATGTGTCGTGTGCGATAATAATTCTTCTTAGATGATTTGATGTTATTGTGAAATGTATTGATTTTTCCTTGGTTTTGACTTTATAATGTTATGTTTTTCCTTGAAGAATGTTTGTCTAATGATACGATTTATTTATAATTAAATGTGTGTTCTCCTTACTTATATTATACTATTAACATGATTTCAAAACTCACCTCCTTCGTTGTTTGTGTTTGACGGGCTTGGCCCTGCGTTTGCGAAATCGCAGTTATTACAGGTTAATGAGTCTTGAAGTTCAAAGTTGGGAGGAACCCCGCTCTGATAGGTGATACCGGGAATAAGGGTTGTAATTTGTTTTTTTCTTATTTAATTTGAAAAGACTTTTTGTATGAAAACCTTATAAGTACTAGTAAGTTTTTAAAATTAAATCAAGTAATTATACTTAAATCAAGCTCATTGAGATTGCATTGTCTTAATTGAGGAACAAAGTTGAATTGTTACATATGTATTTAGAGAAACGTGATATCCTAAAATAGATATAAAAGTTTTTATTTTCTTGAACATATTTTCTTCATCCGCCGCGAGTTTTCTTCAAATAATTTAGTATATATTATTGTAAATGTTATTTTGGGTTTTGGGTGTCACACTACCTGCACAGACTCACCCATTGGTCACTTCCTTTTTCACAAAATCCAGAATTAATGGGTTAAGTCGCCTTTGGGGCTTCCTGACTGATTTTACTCCATCCTCTAGTATTATCCTATGCATGTACATGGATGGGCTAATACCAGGAATATCAGCCAAGGTCCATCCGATTGCCTTCTTGTGTTTTCTCAAAATCTACAACAGCTTCAAGTTTGGTTGAAATAATCATAGGTAATTTGCCATTTCCTTCTAAATATGCATATTTCAAATTTTCAGGAAATGGTTTAAGCTTTATAGTCGGTGGCTGCTCAATGGAGGGTACAATACCAGTGGCCGAAGCTAAGTCTACAAAATCAATTATGTTAGTAGAAAAGTCAACATCAACATAATGATCAACTTGCAAAGTAGCTTCGATCTCACCACACACAGAGCACAACTGAGTATCTGTGCAAAATTCACAAATATAAGTATCATCAAAATCAGACAGTGAAGGAAAATCAGCAGCAAACATATCAGGGTAAGTGTCATCAACCAAATAAGCAAGTAATTCAATTTGAAAAATAGAATGCTCTTCCATGGGGTGTTTCATAGCATCAAAGATGTTTAATTTTACAATGCTATCACCAAATTCCATGGATAGAGTTCCAGCATGCACATCAATTTTTGTTCTAGCAGTTTTCAAGAATGGTCTGCCTAAACTGATAGGCGCCCTGTTGGAATTATTCTTTCCCTCCATGTCCAGAATGTAAAAATCTGCAGGAAATATTAGTTCATTTACTCGAACAAGTACATCATCCATAAGCCCAGCAGGGCGAGCATTGCTTATGTTCGCCAACTGAATGGTAACACCTGTACTCTGTAAAGGTCTAAGAGCAAGAGAGTTAAAAATAGATGTGGGCATAACATTAATAAAAGCTCCTAAATCTAACATGGCATTTTCAAATTGACTATTGCCTATGGTACATGGAATAGAAAAAGTTCCTAGATCTTTGCATTTCTGGGGCATGGGTTGAATGAGGGCTGAAACATTACGCCCTATGTTTACTCTTTCATTACCTTTTAACCTTCTCTTGTGTGTGCACAACTCTTTTAGATATTTGGCATATCTTGGGATCTGTTTAATTGCTTCAAGGAGGGGAATGTTCGCTTCCACCTTCTTAAATGTATCCAAGATCTCCATATCCCTATCTGCCTCGTCCATTTTCTTAGTCTTCACTACCCTTTGAGGAAAAGGAAGTGGTATATTTTGCTCAACATCAGGTATCAAAATTTCTTCAGCAACCTTGTTATTTTTCACAATAGTTTCAGGTACCTTTTGTGTTTCAACAGCTTTCCAAGACCTCAATGTAATTGCACTAACATTAGGGGCATTTGGATTTACTATTGATTGGGCACGTAGTTGGTTTGATCCCTGAGTCTGCAGCTGATTAATTGAAGTGGCCAATTGGCCAATCTTTGTCTCCAAATTCTGAATTGTTGAATCTGCTCTTTGTTGAAATTGAAGATTATGGACAACCATTTGCTTGACAAGGTCCTCTAATGAAGGTGTACTGTTTGCCTGTTGATGTGGAATGTTTTGTTGATGTGAACTGTTTTGTTGCCTAGGTTGCTGCTGTTGTTGTGCAGATGAATTCCCCCATCTCAGGTTGGGATGGTTTTTCCAACTGGGATTGTACCTGTTAGACGACAGGTCATAGTTGGTTTGAGGGCTGAATATGTTAGCTGCATATGCTTAAGGAGCATCAACAATTGCATCGTCTTGCAAAGTAGGACATGAATCTGAAGGATGCTCTAGAGAAGTGCATATACCACATAACACTGCTTGGGCTGTACCTACTGCCAAATTCTTTACTAAGGATGCAAGCTCATCAAGTCTGCTTTTATATTCTTGTGGGAAGAAGCTTGAATCTCATTCACTCCCTTTGTCAAAACTGCTGAATTGCTTCTAGTTGTAAACTGTTGGGAATTAATGGACATGTTCTCAATCAAAGCTTTTTCCGTTTCTTGGGTCTTATCGACAATTTCTCCCCCACTAGCAGCATCTAAAATACTTTTATCCATAGGTGGCAAGCCTTCATAAAAATAATGGATAAGCAGTTGATTAGAAATCTTGGGGAAAGGACAGCTAGACACCAATTTCTTGAATCTCTCCCAATACTCATGTAGTGATTCCCTGTCAATCTGTCTAATGCCACATATTTCTTTTCTGATTGAAGCGGCTCTTAAGGCATGGGAGAATTTTTCTAGAAACAATTTCTTCAAATCATTCCAAATTGTAACAGAACCTGGCTGAAGGTAGTATAACCAATCCTCGGCAGCATCTTGAAGTGGGAATGGGAAGGCTCTCAGCTTGATATGATCTGCTATGACTCTGTGAGGTTTAATGGTAGAACACACCAAATGGAACTCCTTCAAGTGTTTGTGGGGAACCTCACCTACAAGACCAAGTGATTCCAAGTGTTATGATCATTCATCAAATAAGTGTAGAAGTATCATTTGATTAAGATTTAAGGTCATTTTGGCCATTAATAGGTGTATTCTACTCCATTTTGGTTCTTTGGAAATCTAGTTCGTCCAATAAGTGCACAAGTTTCAATGGATTAAAATTTCTGGTCATTTTAGTCTTTACTAAGTTTGTTCTTGTCCATTTTAGTTCTTAGTCACTATAATTAGTCCAATAATTGCACAAGTCTCAATGGATTAAGATTATAGGTAATTTAGGTCTTTAATAGGTTATTCTAACTCATTTTTGTTCTAAGGCAATTTAGTTCGACTAATAAGTGCACAAGTGTCAATGGATTAATGTTTTAGGTCATTTTCGTCTTTACTAGGTTTATTCTAGTAAACTTTGGTTCTTAGTCAAAGTTGTTCGTCCAATAAGTACACAAGTCTCAATGGATTAAAATTTTAGGTCATTTAGGTCTTTAATAGGTTTAATATAATTTATTTTGGTTCGTATGCAATTTAGTTTGTCCAATAAGTGCACAAGTTTCATTGGATTAAGAATTTATGTCATTTTGGTCATTATTAAGTTTATTCTAATCCGTTTTTGTTCTTAAGCAATTTAGTTCTTCCAAGAAGTGCACAAGTTTCAATCGATTAAGATTTTAGGTCATTATCGTCTTAAATAGTTTTACTCTTATCTAATTTTGATCTTAGGCAAATTAGTTCGTTCAATAAGTGCAGAAGTATCAATTCATTAATATTTAATAGGTCATTTTTTATCTTAGGCAAATTAGTTCGTTCAATAAGGTAAATTCGGTCATTTTGGCCATTAATAGGTGTCTTCTACCCCATTTTCATTCTTAGGCAGTCTAGTTCGTCCAATAAGTGCACAAGTTTCAATGAACTAAGGTTTTAGGTCATTTAGGTCTTTTATAGGTTATTCTAATTCTTTTTTGTTCTAAGGCAATTAAGTTCGACTAAGTGTTAATGGTTTAAGATTTTAGGTCATTTTGGTCGTTACTAGTTTTATTCTAATCAATTTTGGTTCTTAGTCAATGTTGTTCGTCTAATAAGTGCACAAGTCTCAATGAATTTAAATTTTTGGTCATTTGGGTCTTTAATAAGTTTAATATAATTTATTTTGTTTCGTAGGCAATTTAGTTTGTCTGATAAGTGCACAAGTTTCGAAGGATAAAGATTTTAGGTCATTTTGGTATTAAATAGTTTTATTCTAATCCATATTTGTTCTTAGGCAATTTAATCGTCTAGTAAGTGCACAAGTTTCAATCGATTAAGATTTTAGGTAATTTTGGTGTTTTATAGGTTTACTCTAATCAATTTTGGTTCTTACGCAATTTAGTTCGTCCAAAAAGTACACAAGTTTCAATTGATTAAGATTTAATGTCATTTTGGTCTTTACTAGGTTTATTCTAATGCATTTTGGTTCTTAGACAATTTAGTTCCTCCAATAAGCGCGCAAGTTTCAATGGATTTAGATTTATTGTCATTTTGGTCTTTATTAGGTTTATTCTAATCCGTTTAAGTTCTTAGGCAATTTAGTTCGTCCAATAAGTGCACAAGTTTCAATCGATTAAGAATTTACGTCATTTTGTTCTGTAATTGTTTGCTCTTATCTACTTTGGTTCTTAGGCAGTTTAGTTCGTTCAATAAGTGCACAAGTGCCAATTGATTAAGTTTTAAGGTCATTTTGGTCTTTAATAGGTTTCTTCTAATCCTTTTTGGTTCTTAGGCAATCTAGTTCGTCCAATAAGTGCAATATTTCAATGGATTAATATTCCTGGTCATTTTGGTCTTTAATAAGTTTCTACTGGTCCATTTTAGTTCTTAATCAATATAGTTCATGAAATAATTGCACAAGTTTCAATGGATTAAGATTTTAGGTCATTTTAATCTTCAATAGCTTATTGTGATTCATTTTTGTTCTAAGGCAATTTAGTTCGACTAATAAGTGCACAAGTGTCAATGGATTAAGATATTAGGTCATGTTGGTCTTTACTAGGTTCATTCTAGTCAATTTTGGTTCTTAGCCCATGTTGATCGCCTAATAAGTTCACAAGTTTCAATCGATTAAGCATTTGGGACATTTTGGTCTTTAATAGATTTATTCTAATCCATTTTCGTTCTTAGGCAATTTAGTTCGTCCAATAAGTCCACAAATTTCAATCGATTAAGACATCAGGTCATTTTGTGGTTTACTAAGCTTATTCTAGTTCATTCTGGTTTTTATTCAATGTTGTTTGTCAAATAAAGGCATAAGTCTCAAAGAATTATGATTTTAGTTCATTTTGGTCTTTAATAGGTTTATTCTAATCCATTTTGGTTCGCATGCAATTTAGTTTGTCCAATTATGCACAAGTTTCAAATGATTAAGATTTACCGTTATTTTGGTCTTTAATAGGTTTATTCTAATCCATTTTCGTCTTAGGCAATTTAGTTCGTAAAATAAATGCACAAGTTTCAACGGATTAAGATTTTAGGTGGTTTTGGTTTTTAATAAGCTTATTCAAGTCCATTTTGGTTTTTATTAAATGTTGTTTGTCTAATAAGTGCACAAGTCTCAACGAATTATGATTTTAGGTCATTTTGGTCTTAAATAGGTTTATTCGAATCCATTTTGGTTCATAAGCAATTTAGTTTGTCTAATAATGCACAAGTTTCAAATGATTAATATCTTAGGTCGTGCTGGTCTTTAATAATTTTACTCTTATCTATTTTAGTTCTTAGGCAATTTAGTTCGTCCAATACGTGCACAAGTTTCCATGGATTTGGATTTTAGGTCATTTTGGTTTTTACTAGGTTCATTCTAGTCAATTTTGGTTCTTAGCCAATGTTGATCGCCCAATAAGTGCACAAGTTTCAATCGATTAAGAATTTGGGACATTTTGGTCTTTAATAGATTTATTCTAATCCATTTTTGTTCTAAGGCAATTTAGTTCGTCCAATGACAGCACAAATTTCAATCGATTAAGATTTTAGGTCATTTTGGTGTTTACTAAGCTTATTCTAGTCCATTTTGGTTTTTATTCAATGTTGTTTGTCCAATAATTATACAAGTCTCAATGAATTATGATTTTTGTTCATTTTGGTCTTTAATAGGTTTATTCTAATCCATTTTGGTTCGCATGCAATTTAGTTTGTCCAATTATGCACAAGTTTTAAATGATTAAGATTTACCGTTATTTTGGTCTTTAATAGGTTTATTCTAATCCATTTTTGTCTTAGGCAATTTAGTTCGTAAAATAAATGCACAAGTTTCAACGGATTAAGATTTTAGGTCGTTTTGGTTTTTAATAAGCTTATTCAAGTCCATTTTGGTTTTTATTCAATGTTGTTTGTCTAATAAGTGCACAAGTCTCAACGAATTATGATTTTAGGTCATTTTGGTCTTAAATAGGTTTATTCGAATCCATTTTGGTTCATAAGCAATTTAGTTTGTCTAATAATGCACAAGTTTCAAATGATTAATATCTTAGGTCGTGTTGGTCTTTAATAATTTTACTCTTATCTATTTTAGTTCTTAGGCAATTTAGTTCGTCCAATACGTGCACAAGTTTCCATGGAATTGGATTTTAGGTCATTTTGATTTTTACTAGGTTCATTCTAGTCAATTTTGGTTCTTAGCTAATGTTGATCGCCCAATAAGTGCACAAGTTTCAATCCATTAAGAATTTGGGTCATTTTGGTCTTTAATAGATATATTCTAATCCATTTTTGTTCTAAGGCAATTTAGTTCGTCCAATAAGTCCACAAATTTCAATCGATTATGACTTTAGGTCATTTTTGTCTTTAATAGGTTTGTTGTAATCCATTTTGCTTCTTAGACAATTTAGTTCGTCCAATGACAGCACAAGTTTCAATCGATTAAGATTTTAGGTCATTTTGGTGTTTACTAAGCTTATTCTAGTCCATTTTGGTTTTTATTCAATGTTGTTTGTCCAATAATTGTACAAGTCTCAATGAATTATGATTTTTGTTCATATTGGTCTTTAATAGGTTTATTCTAATCCATTTTGGTTCGCATGCAATTTATTTTGTTCTTTTATGCACAAGTTTTAGATGATTAAGATTTATCGTCATTTTGGTCTTTAATAAGTTTATTCTAATCCATTTTGCTCTTAGGCAATTTAGTTCGTAAAATAAGTGCACAAGTTTAACCGGATTAAGATTTTAGGTCGTTTTGGTCTTTGGTTAAGTCCATTTTGGTTTTTATTCAACGTTGTTTGTCTAATAAGTGCACAAGTGTCAACAAATTATGATTTTAGGTCATTTTGGTCTTAAATAGGTTTATTCGAATCCATTTTGGTTCGTAAGCAATTTAGTTTGTTTAAAAATGCACAAGTTTCAAATGATTAATATTTTAGGTCGTGTTGGTCTTTAATAGTTTTACTCTTATCTATTTTAGTTCTTAGGCAATTTAGTTTGTCCAATAAGTGCACATGTTTCAATAATTAGGATTTTAGGTCATTTTGGTCTTTAATAGGTTTATTCTAATCCATTTTTGTTCTTAAGCAATTTAGTTCATCCAAAAAGTACACAAATTTCAATGGATTAGGATTTAATGTCATTTTGGTTTATTCTTGTTCTTTGGCAATTTTGTTCCTCCAATAAGCGCACTAGTTTCAATGCATTAAGATTTATTGTCATTTTGGTCTTTACTAGGTTTATTCTAATCCATTTTGGTTCTAAGGCAATTTAGTTTGTCCAATAAGTGCACAAGATTCAATAGATTAAGATTTTAGGTCATTTGTTTCTTTAATAGTTTGCTCTTATCTATTTTGGTTTTAGACAATTTAGTTTATTCAATAAGTGCACAAATGCCAATTGATTAAGATTTAAGGTCATTTTGTTCTTTAATAGGTTTCTTCTAATCCATTATGGTTCTTAGGCAATCTAGTTTGTCCAATAAGTGCAAATGTTTCAATGGATTTAGATTTCTTGTCATTTTGGTTTTTACGAAGTTTGTTCTTGTCCATTTTAGTTCTTAGTCAATGTAGTTCATGCAATAATTGCCCAAGTCTCAATGGATTAAGATTTTAGGTCGTTTTGGTCTTCAATAGGTAATTGTATTTATTTTTGTTCTAAGGCAATTTAGTTCAACTAATAAGTGCACAAGTGTCAATGGATTAAGATTTTAGGTCAATTTGGCCTTAACTAGGTTCATTCTAGTCAATTTTGGTTCTTCGTCAATGTTGTTCGTCCAATAAGTGCACAAGTCTCAATGGATTAAAAATTTAGGTCATTTGGGTCTTTAATAGGTTTAATTTAATTTATTTTTGTTCGTAGGCAATGGATTAAGAATTTATGTCATTTTGGTCATTAATAGGTTTATTCTAATCAATTTTTGTTCTTAAGCAATTTATTTCTTCCAAGAAGTGAACAAGTTTCAGTCGATTAAGATTTTAGGTCATTTTCGTCTTTAATAGTTTTACTCTCATCTATTTTTGATCTTAAGCAGTTTAGTTCGTTCGATGAGTGCGGAAGTATCAATTGATTAAGATTTAAGGACATTTTGGCCATTAATAGGTGTATTCTACCCCATTTTGGTTCTTAAGCAATCTAGTTCGTCCAATAAGTGCACAAGTTTCAATGGACTATGATTTTAGGTCATTTTGGTCTTTCATAGGTTATTCTAATTCTTTTTTGTTCTAAGGCAATTAAGTTCGACTAATAAGTGCACAAGTGTCAATGGTTTAAGATTATAGGTCATTTTGGTCTTTACTAGGTTTATTCTAATCAATTTTGGTTCTTAGTCAATGTTGTTCGTCTAATAAGTGCACAAGTCTGGATGAATTAAAATTTTAGGTAATTTGGCTCTTTAATAAGTTTAATATAATTTGTTTTGGTTCGTAGGCAATTTAGTTTGTCTAATAAGTGCACAAGTTCCGAAGCATAAAGAATTTAGGTCATTTTGGTATTTAATAGTTTTATTCTAATCCATTTTTGTTCTTAGGCAATTTAGTTCGTCTAATAAGTGCACAAGTTTCAATCGATTAAGATTTTAGGTCATTTTGGTCTTTTATACGTTTTCTCTAATCTATTTTGGTTCTTACACAATTTAGTTCGTCCAAAAATTACATAAGTCTCAATTGATTAAGATTTAACGTCATTTTGGTCTTCACTAGGTTTATTCTAATCCATTTTGGTTCTTTGACAATTTTGTTCCTCCAATAAGCACACAAGTTTCAATGGATTAAAATTTATTATCATTTTGGTCTTTACTAGGTTTATTCTAATTCTTTTTGGTTCATTGGCTATTTAGTTCGTCCAGTTAGTGCACAAGTTTCAATCGATTAAGATTTTAGGTCATTTTGGTAAATTATAGGTTTACTCTAATATATTTTGGTTCTTACACAAGTTAGTTCGTCCAAAAAGTACTCCAGTTTCAATTGATTAAGATTTAACGTCATTTTGTTCTTTACTAGGTTTTATTCTAATTCATTTTTGTTCTTTGGCAATTTTGTTCCTCCAATAAGCGCACAAGTTTCAATGGATTAAGATTTATTGCCATTTTGGTCTTTACTAAGTTTGTTCTTGTCCATTTTAGTTCTTAGTCAATGTAGTTCATGGAATAATTGCACAAGTCTCAATGGATAAAGATTTTAGGTCATTTTGGTCTTCAATAGGTTTTTGTGATTCATTTTTGTTCTAAGGCAATTAAGTTCGACTAATAAATGCACAAGTGTCATTGGATTAAGATTTTAGGTCATTTTGGTTCGTAAGATATTTAGTTCGTCCAATAATGCACATGTTTCAAATGATTAATATTTTAGGTCATGTTGGTCTTTAATAGGGTTATTTTAATCCATTCTTTTCTTAGGCAATTTAGTTCGTCCAATATGTGCACAAGTTCAATCGATTAAGATTTTAGATCATTTTGTTCTTTAATAGTTTTACTCTTACCTATTTTAGTTCTTAGGCAGTTTAGTTCGTTCAATAAGTGCACAAGTTTTAAATGATTAAGATTAATGGTCATTTTGGTCATTAATAGCTTTCTTCTAATCTATTTTAGTTTTTAGGTAATTTAGTTTTTCCTATAAGTGCACAAGTTTTAATGGATTAAAATTTCTGGTCATTTTGGTCTTTACTAAGTTTGTTATTGTCTATTTTAGTTCTTATTCAATGTAGTTGGTCGAATAGTTGCACAAGTCTCAATGGATTAAGATTTTAGGACAATTTAGTCTTTAATAGCTTATTCTAAATCATTTTTGTTCGAAGGCTATTAGTTCGACTAATAAGTGCACAAGTGTTAGTGGATTAAGGTTGTAGGTCATTTTGGTCTTCACTAGGTTTATTCTAGTCAATTTTTGTTGTTAGTCAATGTTGTTCATCCAATATGTGCACATGTTTTAATGGATTAAGAATTAAGGTCATTTTAGTCTTTAATAGGTATATTCTAATCCATTTTTGTTCATAGGCAATTAAGTTCGTCCGATAAGTGCACAAGTTTTAATGGATTAAGATTTTAGGTCATTTTGGTCTTTAGTAAGCTTATTCTAGTCCATTTACGTTTTTATTCAGTATTTTTGGTCGAATAAGTGCACAAGTCTCAATGAATTATGATTTTAGGTCATTTTGGTCTTTAATAGGTTTATTTTAATCCATTTTTGTTCGTAAGCAATATGCTTTGTCCAATAATGCCCATGTTTCAACGGATTGTGATTTAAGGTCATTTTGGTCTTTAATAGGTTTATTCTAATCCATTTTGGTTCTTAGGCAATTTGGTTCATCAAATAAGTGCACAAGTTTCAATGGATTAAAATTTTAGGTCATTTAGGTCTTTAATAGTTTTACTCTTATCTATTTTGATGCTTAGGTAGTTTAGTTCGTTCAATAAGTGCAGAAGTATCAATTGATTAAGATTTAAGGTCATTTTGGCCATTAATAGGTTTATTATACTCAATTTAGGTTCTTAGCAGTCAAGTTCGTCCAATATGTGTACAAGTTTCAATGGATTAAGATTTCTGGTGATTTTGGTATTTACTAAGATTTTAGGTCATTTTGGTTTTTAATAGACTTGATATAATTGTTTTTGGTTCGTATGCAATTTAGTTTTTCCAATAAGTGCAAAAGTTCGATAGATTAAGAATTTAGGTAATTTTGGTCATTAATAGGTTTATTCTTAACTATTTTTTGTTCTTAGGCAACTTAGTTCTTCCAATAAGTCCACAAGTTTCAATCAGTTAAGATTTTAGGTCATTTTCGCCTTTAATAGTTTTACTCTTATCTATTTTTGATGTTAGGCAGTTTAGTTCGTTCAATAAGTGCAGAAGTATCAATTGATAAAGATTTAAGGTCATTTTGGCCATTAATTGGTGTATTGTACTCCATTTTAGTTCTTATGCAGTCTAGTTTGTTCACAAAGTGCACAAGTTTCAATGGATTAAGATTTTAGGTCATTTTGGTCTTTCATAGGTTGTTCTAATTCATTTTCGTCTATGAAAGTGAAGTTTGACTAATAAGTGCACAAGTGTCAACGATTTAAGATTTTGGGTCAGTTTTGTCTATACTAGGTTTTTTCTAGTCAATTTAGGTTCTTAGTCAAAGTTGTTCGTCCAATAAGTGCACAAGTCCTAATGGATTAAAATTTTAGGTCATTTGGGTCTTTAATATGTTTAATATAATTTATTTTGGTTCGTAGGCAATTTAGTTTGTCTAATAGGACGACAAGTTTTGAAGGATAAAGAATTTAGGTCATTTGGTCTTTAGTAGGTTTATTCAAATCTGTTTTTGTTCTTAGGCAATTTAGTTCGTCTAGTAAGTGCACAAGTTTCAATTGATTAAGATTTTAGGTCATTTTGGTTTTTTATAGGTTTACTCTAATCTATTTTGGTTATTAGGAAATTTAGTTCGTCCAATAAGTACACAAGTTTCAATGGATTACAATTTTTGGTCATATTTGTCTTTAATAGGTTTATTCTAATCCATTTTTGTTCTTACGCAATTTAGTTCGTCCAAAAAGTACACAAGTTTCAATTGATTAAGATTTAATGTCATTTTGATCTTAACTAGGTTTATTCTAATCCATTTTGGTTCTTTGGCAATTTTGTTCGCCCAATAAGCACACAAGGTTGAATAGATTAAGATTTAATGTCATTTTGGTCTTAAGAAGTTTATTCTAATCCATTTTAATTCCTAGGTAATCCAGTTCGTCTAATACGTGCACAAGTTTTAATGGATTGAGATTTCTGGTTATTTTGGTCTTTGCTAATTTGTTATTGTCCATTTTAGTTCTTAGTCAATGTAGTTAATATAATAATTGCACAAGTCTCAAAGGATAAAGATTTTAGGTCATTTTGATCTTTAATAGGTTTATTCTAAGCCATTTTGGTTCTTAGGCAATTTAATTCGTCAAACAAGTGCACAAGTTTCAATTGATTAAGATTTTAGGTCAGTTTGGTCTTTACTAAGCTTATTCTAGTCCATTTTTGTTTTTATTCAATGTTGTTTGCCCAATTAATGCACAAGTCTCAACCGATTATGATTTTAGGTCATTTTGGTCTTTAATAGGTTTATTCTAATCCATTTTGGTTATTAGGAAATTTAGTTCATCAAATAAGTGCACAAGTTTCAAATGATTAAGATTTTAGGTGATTTTGGTCTTTAATAGGTTTATTCTAATCAGTTTTTTTTCTTAGTCAATTTAGTTCGTCCAATAAGTGCACAACTTTCAATAGATTAAGATTTTAGGTCATTTTGGTCTGTAATAGTGTTACTCTTATCTATTTAGTTCTTGGGCAGTTTAGTTCGTTCAAAAGTGCACAAGTTTGAAATGATTAAGATTTGACGTCATTTTGGTCATTAATAGGTTTATTCTAATCAATTTTAATTTTTAGGCAATCTAGTTTGTCCAATAAGTGCACAAGTCTCAATGAATTAAGATTTTAGGTCAATTTAGTCTTTAATAGCTTATTCTAATTCATTTTTGTTCTAAGGCAATGGAGTTCGACTAATAAGTTCACAAGTTTCAATGGATTAAGGTAATAAGGCCTTTTGGTATTCACTAGGTTTATTCTTGTCAATTTTGGTTCTTAGTCAATGTCGTTCGTCTAAAAAGTGCACAAGTTTCAATCGATTAAGATTTTAGGTCATTGTGGTCTTTAATTGGTTTATTCTAATCCATTTTGGTTCTTAGGCAATTTAGTTCGTCCAATAAGTGCACAAGTTTTAATGGATTAATATTTTAGTTCATTTTGGTCTTTACTAAGCATATTCTAGTCCATTTTAGTTTTTATTCAATGTTGTTTGTCCAATAAGTGCACAAGTCTCAATGGATTATGATTTTAGGTCATTTTGGTCTTGAATAGGTTTATTCTAATCCATTTTTGTTCGTAAGCAATTTTCTTTGTCCAATAATACACAATTTTCAAAGGATTAGATTTAAGGTCATTTTTGTCTTTAATAGGTTTATTTTAATCCACTTTTGTTCTAAGGCAATTTAGTTCATCAAATTAGTGCACAAGTTTCAATTGATTAAGATTTTAGGTCATTTAGGTCTTTAATAGTTTTACTCTTATCTATTTTGGTTCTTAGGCAATCTAGTTTGTTCAATAGGTGCAGAAGTATCATTTTATTAAGATTTAAGGTCATTTTGGCAATTAATAGGTGTATTCTACTCCACTTTAGTTCTTAGTCAATGTAGTTCGTCCAATAATTGCACAAGTCTCAATGGATTAAGATTTTAGGTCATTTTGGTCTTTAATATGTTATTCTAATTCATCTTTGTTCTAAGGCAATTTAGTTCGACGAATAAGTGCACAAGTGTCAATGGATTAAGGTTTTAGGTCATTTTCTTCTTTACGTGGTTTATTCTAGTCAATTTTGGTTCTTAGTTAATGTTGTTCTCCCAATAAGTGCATAAGTTTTGATGGATTAAGATTTTAGGTCATTCTGGTCTTTAATAGGATTATTCTATTCCATTTTTGTTCTTAGGAAATTTAGTTCGTCGAAGAAGTGCACAAGTTTCAATTGATTAACATTTTAGGTCATTTTGGTGTTTAATAGTTCTACTCTTATCTATTTAGTTCTTATGCATGTTTAGTTCGTTCAATACGTGCACTAGTTTCAAATGATTAAGATTTAAGGTCATTTTGGTCATTAAAAGGTTAATTCGAATCCGTTTTAATTTTTAGGCAATCTAGTTTGTCCAATAAGTGCACAAGTATCAATGGATTAAGATTTTAGGTCAATTTAGTCTTTTATAGCTTATTCTAATTCATTTTTGTTCCAAGGCAATGTAGTTCGACCAATAAGTGCAAAAGTGTCAATGGATTAAGGTTATAAGGCATTTTGGTATTCACTAGGTTTATTCTTGTCAATTTTGGTTCTAAGTCAATGTTGTTCGACTAATAAGTGCATAAGTTTCAATCGATTAAGATTTTAGGTCATTGTGGTCTTTAATAGGTTTATTCTAATCCATCTTGGTTCTTAGGCAATTTAGTTTGTCCAATAAGTGCACAAGTTTTAATGGATTAATATTTTAGTTCATTTTGGTCTTTACTAAGCATATTCTAGTCCATTTTAGTTTTTATTCAATGTTGTTTGTCCAATAAGTGCACAAGTCTCAATGGATTAAAATTTAAGGTCATTTTGGTCTTTAATAGTATTATTTTAATCCATTTTGATTCTAAGGCAATTTAGTTCATCAAATTAGTGCATAAGTTTCAATTGATTAAGATTTTATGTCATTTAGGTCTTTAATAGTTTTAATCTTATCTATTTTGGTTCTTAGGCAGTTGAGTTCGTTCAATAAGTGCAGAAGTGTCAATTGATTAACATTTAAGGTCATTTTGGCCATTAATAGGTATATTCTACTCCATTTTAGTTCTTAGTCAATATAGTTCGTCCAATATTTGCACAAGTCTCAATGGATTAAGATTTTAGGTTATTTTGGTCTTTAATATATTATTCTAATTCATTTTTGTTCTAAGGCAATTTAGTTCGACTAATAAGTGCACAATTGTTAATGGATTAAAGTTTTAGGTCATTTTCGTCTTTACTAGGTTTATTCTAGTCTATTTTGGTTCTTTGTCAATGTTGTTCTCTCAATAAGTGCACAAGTTTTGATGGATTAAGAATTAAGGTCATTTTGGTATTTAATAGGTTTGATATAAGCGCACAAGTTTCAATGGATTAAGGTTTCTTGTCATTTTGGTAGTTACTAGGTTTACTCTAATCCATTTTGGTTTATAGGCAATTTAGTTCGTCCAATAAGTGCACAAGTTTCAATCGGTTAAGAATTTAGGAAATTTTGTTCTTTAATAGATTTATTATAATCCATTTTTTTCTTTGGCGATTAAGTTTGTCCAAGAAGTGCACAAATTTGAATCGATTAAGACTTTAGGTAATTTTCGTCTTTAATAGGTTTATTCTAATCCATTTTGGTTATTAGGCAATTTCGTTCGTCCAAAACTGCACAAGTTTATTGGATTAAGATTTTAGGTCCATTTGTTCTTCACTAAGCTAATTTTAGTTCATTTTGGTCTTGAATAGGTTTATTTTAATCCATTTTGGTTCGTAAGTAATTTAGTTTGTCCAAAAATGCACAAGTTTCAAATGGTTAAGATTTTAGGTCATTCTGGTCTTTAATAGGTTTATTCTAATCCATTTTGGTTCTTAGGCAATTTAGTTCGTCCAATAAGTGCACAACTTTCAATCGATTAAGATTTTAGGTCATTTTGGTCTTTAATAGTTTTTCTCTTATATGTTTAGTTCTTATGCAGTTTAGTTCGTTCAACAAGTGCACAAGTTTCAAATGATTAAGATTTAAGGTCATTTTGGTCATTAATAGGTTTATTCTAATCCATTTTGGTTCATAGGCAATCTAGTTCGTCTAATACGTGCACAAGTTTTAACGGATTAAGATTTTTTGTTATTTTGGTCTTTGCTAAGTTTGTTATTGTATATTTTAGTTCTTAGTCAATGTAGTTCATGGAATTATTGCACAAGTCTCAAAGAATAAAGATTTTAGGTCAATTTGGTCTTTAATAGGTTTATTCAAATCCTTTTTTGTTCTAAGGCAATTTAGTTTGTCAAATAAGTACACAAGTTTCAATCGATTAAGATTTTAGGTCATTTTGGTCATTACGAGGGTTATTCTTGTCAACTTTTGTTGTTAGTCAATGTTGTTCTCCCAATAAGGGCACAAGTTTTGATGGATTAAGAAATTAGGTCGTTTTGGTCTTTAATAGATTTATTCTAATCCATTTTTATTCTTCAACAATTTAGTTCGTCCAATAAGTGCACAAGTTTTAATGGATTAAGATTTTAGATCATTTTGGTCTTTACTAAGTTTATTCTAGTCCATTTTGGTTTTTATTCAATGTTGTTTGTCCAATAAGTGCACAATGTAACACCCCAAATTTTATAATAAATTATTTTAATAATGAAATATAATTTTAAATAATTAATTTGGTGTTAAAGTTATTTTAGAATACATGTGATAAATTTCGTGATTAGTTTGCATTATATGGGTGCTTTAGATGATGTGTTACTATTATACATATTAGACTGCATGAATAATCTAAATAACAAATATCATATTTTATATATTTTTCTAAATAGTATTTTAGTGTAATATTTTAAAGAATAAGATTTTAGAAGATTTTACGTGTATATACTTATACCAAATTAATGTAATATTTTTCTGTGCGTTTGACTGATATTAACTATGCACGTAGTTATATTTCAATTATCTATAACTATTTTCTATTTTTAGTTATTTATTTTATAAATAATTATCTCGGAATAGTAGTGATATATTGTGTTTGATTTCCTTCATTTTTATATACTTGTTATGACATAGTGATTTTATATATATTTATTATGATATAATAATTAATATAGAGTGTTGATGTTATATTTATTTATTTTATAATTTTGACTATTCTCTAATGATGGTAGTATTTTAATGTGAATATTTTAAAAAATAAGTATAATTATAGTAATTATTTTGAATATGAATCTTGGTTATTAATGTATTTTAAAAGATTAACTACTTTAATTATTTTATTTTATAAAATATGGGTTTTGAAATATTAATAATTTTGTGCTTATTTTCTTTATATGTGTGCTTGTCAAGTTGTGCCTATTTTATATATATTCCATTGATTTAGTGGTTTATATAAAATATCGATGTTATATTTTTTTTATTGTCATTTTAACTATTCTCATAATATAATAATCTTTTAATTTGATATTTTGAAAGATATTATTATTTTAGTGGCAAATAAATAAATTAAAATAAATATTTAATTAGTTGGACCTTGTGAAAAAATAAAATAAAATGGAGTTCAATGAGTTAGGTTAACAATAACTAATATGTTAAAAAAAAATCAAATATACCCTAATATGAAAGCGCTACAGTAGAAAGATAGATAGAGAGAGAAAAGGCAGCGGCCATACTAAGAGAAAAGAAAAGAAATCGGTTCCGGCGATCGACAACTGTCTAGAAAAACTTCCTCCGTTTTCGTTCAAATTTCAGTATGTTATTTAATTTATTGAGTTAGTCAATTAAACAAAATTTTCCAGATTTTTAACAACCCCAATTTCTCTCTAAAATACCCGACTTCCCCGTTTGCAGTGTTCTTCTTCACTGTAAGTCCGATTTGAGTGAAACCAACGCCAAAACGATCGTGTGAAAAGTGGCTATGTTATCCACTTATTGGTTTTCTGATTTATGGTAAGACTCCTTGACCGAATTTCGAAATTAATTTTAGAGTGTCCTCTCATAATTTATTTTTAACGTTTACCCATAAATTGTCGAGTTAGATCAATTGAAGGACAAAGAGTCGGAGAATAAAGGTTGTTTGTTCGTGGAATCGTATACGTGTGTGAAAGCATCGAAATAAGGTAAGGGGTGAGAGAGCGTTTGAATTCATGAGTGTAATATATTGTGAGATGAACGGGAAAACCGTATTTCCCAACGATTCATCCGGGGCTTGCTACGTACGGCAATAGCCCTTTGAGTGATAAATTAATTAATGTGCAAATATGGGAATTGTGAGATTAAAATGTGGAATATAAATATTTATAAGGTGTTGATTGATTTAATTCCATTGAATGTGTGTTATTTGATATTATTGTGATATTTGATTTATTTTTGTTAAATGTGTGATATTTGATATTATTGTGATATTGGATGTCGAATGAATTTGGTGCATATGTTGGATTAGATGAGTTTATGTGATGTGATAATAAAAGATGTGTGCATTGTGATAATTTTATGTGATGATGATGATGTATGAATAATAATCGTGATTTCATAAATTTGTGATGAGTTATGTAATGATGATGATATGTGATTTATAATACTAATGTTATGAATTTGTGATGAAAATATTGAAGTAACCCCTGATGAAATAATTGTGATTCCAATTTGTGTTTGAGATGACGGTCTTAATGGAGTATCATAGGCCAACGAGGGGAGAAAAATAAATATTGAGAATTTGTGAAGTGGAGATTATTTTGTCATCATATAGGTAGGGCCTGACAAGCCTAGCGATTTCGGGGAAGTACAACTGAATTGAGCCTGATCGTTGCGGTCTACTGTTGAGCCTTAAGGCAAGATTGTTAGACCTTGGAGGTATTCGGGTGGGGAATTCCTAGGTGACTTGGAGGTAGCACTCCAAATGTCGGGAGCTACCATGCAACACACGTTTACCTCGACTGTCGCGTATATGTGTCTCGGGTTGAGTTGAGGGGATCAATGAGGACATGGCCAATTTGAATTGTCCGTCCACCGGAATGGTGGCATAGTATCATGGCCTCATAACCAAGTACTTCAGAGTTAGAATGGTACCACATTGTGAAGTAGAGTCTAAGCTCATGCATAGCATTGCATTTTCTTGTGATTGTTTTGTTGTGATTAATATGTGCCGTGTGCGATAATAATTCTTCTTAGATGATTTGATGTTATAGTGAAATGTATTGACTTTCCTTGAGTGGTTTTGACTTTATAATGTTATGTTTTTCTTTGAAGAATGTTTGTCTAATGATACGGTTTATTTAGAATTAATTGCGTGTTCTCTTTACTTACATTATACTATTAACATGATTTCAAAACTCACCTCCTTCGTTGTTTGTGTTTGACTGGCTTGGCCCTGCGTTTGCGAAATCGCAGTTATTACAGGTAAATGAGTCTTGAAGTTCAAATTTGGGAGAAGTTCCGCTCTGATAGGTGATACCGGAAATGAGAGTCATAAGTTGTATTTTTATTTGTTTAATTAGAAACAACTTTTGTATGAAACCTTATAACTAGTAAATTTTTGGAAATAAATTAAGAAATTCTAGTTAAATCAAATTTTATGATGATTGCACTATTTTGGAGGAAAAAGTTTAAAGCGTTCATTTTGAATTTTAAAGAATGTGATATCTCAAATTAATTATAATGTTTTTTTTTATTTCCCTTGAAAACGTATTTGCTTTACCCGCTGTCAATTAAAGTTAAAAATTCTATTATAAATTATTATATATTATTTTGGGGTTTAGGGTGTCACACACAAGTCCCAATGAAATATGATTTTAGTTCATTTTGGTCTTCAATAGGTTTATTCTAATCAATTTTGGTTCGTAAGAAATTTAGTTTGTCCAATAATTCACAAGTTCCAAAAGGATTAAGATTTATTGTCATTTTGGTCTTTAACAGGTTTATTCTAATCCATTTTGGTTCTTAGGCAATTTAGTTCGTCAAACAAGTGCACAAGTTTCAATGGATTAAGATTTTAGGTCATTTTCGTCTTATGTAAACTTATTCAAGTTCATTTTTGTTTTTATTCAATGTTGTTTGCCCAATTAATGCACAAGTCTCAACGGATTATGATTTTAGGTCATTTTGGTCTTTAATTGGTTTACTCTTATCTATTTTGGTTCTTAGGCAGTTTGGTTCGTTCAATAAGTGCAGAAGTATCAATTGATTAAGATTTTAGGTCATTTAGGTCTTTAATTGTTTTACTCTTATCTATTTTGGTTCTTAGACAGTTTAGTTTGTTCAATAAGTGCAGAAGTATCAATTGATTAAGATTCAAGGTCACTTTGGCCATTAATAGGTGTTTTCTACTCCATTTTTGTTCTTAGGCAATTTAGTTCATCTAGTAAGTGCACAAGTTTCAAACGATTAAGGTATTAGGTCATTTTGTACTTGTATAGCTTTACTCTAATCTAGTGTAGTTCTTAGGAAATTTAGTTCGTCCAATAAGTGCACAAGTTACAAAGGATTAGGATTTTAGGTCATTTTGGTCTTTAATAGGTTTTCTCTAATCCATTTTGGTTCTTACCCAATTAATTCTCCCAAAAAGTACAAAAGTTTCAATTGATTAAGAGTTAATGTCATTTTGGTCTTTACTAAGTTAATTCTAATCCATTTTGGTTCTTTGGCAATTTTTTTTGACCAATAAGCGCACAAGTTTTAATTGAGTAAGAATTTAGATCATTTTGTTCTTTAATAGATATATTATTATCCATTTTTTTCTTAGGCAACTATGTTTGTCCGATAAAGACTTTAGGTCATTTTGGTGTTTAATAGACTTTAGATCATTTTGGTGTTTCAGTGTACAAAGTTCAATCGATAAAGACTTTAGGTCATTTTGGTGTTTAATATGTTTAATCTAATCCATTTTGGTTCTTAGGCAATTTAGTTCGTCAAATAACTGCACAAGCTTATTGGATTAAGATTTTAGATCCATTTGGTCTTTACACAACTTATTCTAGTCCATTTTAGTTTTTATTCAATGTTGTTTTTCCAAAAAGTTCACAAGTCTCAAAGAATTATGATTTTAATTCATTTTTGTCTTCAATAGGTTTATTTTAATTCATTTTTATTGGTAAGCAATTTAGTTTGTCCAATAATTCACAAGTTTCAAATGATTAAGATTTTAGGTCATTCTGGTTTTTAATAGGTTTATTCTAATCCATTTTTGTTCTTAGGCAATTTAGTCTGTCCAATAAATGCACAACTTTCAATCGCTTAAGATTTTAGTTCATATCGGACTTTAATAGTTTTACTGTTATCTATTTAGTTCCTAGGCAGTTTAGTTCATTCAATAAGTGCACAAGTTTCAAACGATTAAGATTTAAGATCATTTTGGTCATTAATAGGTTTATTCTAATCCATCTTAATTTTTAGGCAATCTTGTTTGTCCAATAAGTGCACAAGTCTCAATGGATTAAGATTTTAGGTTTATTTAGTCTTTAATAGCTTTTCTAATTCATTTTTGTTCTAAGGCAATGTAGTTCGACTAATAAGTGCACAAGTGTCAATAGATTAAGGTTCTTGTCAACTTTGGTTCTTAGTCAATATTGTTCTTCTAATAAGTGCACAAGTTTCAATCGATTAAGATTTTAGGTCATTTTGGTCTTTAATAGGTTTATTCTAATCCATCTTCATTTTTAGGCAATCTAGTTTGTCCAATAAGTGCACAAGTCTCAATGGATTATGATTTTAGGTCATTTGTGTCTTTAATAGGTTTATTCTAATCCATTTTTCTTCTTAAGCAATTTAGTTCGTCCAAAAAGTACACAAGTTTCAGTTGACTAAGATTTAATGTCATTTTGGTCTTTACTAGGTTAATTCTAATCCATTTCAATTCTTTGGCAATTTTGTTTGTCCAATAAGCGCACAAGTTTCAATGGATTAAGATTTATTGTCACTTTGGTATTTACTAGGTTTATTCTAATCCATTTTGGTTCTTAGGCAATTAAGTTCGTCCAATAAGTGCACAAGTTTCAATCGATTAAGAATTTAGGTCATTTTATCCTTTAATAGATTTATTTAAATCCATTTTTTTCTTAGGCAATTTAGTTGTTCCAATAATTGCACAAATTTCGGTCATTTTGGTCTTTCTTAGGTTTGTTGTAATCCATTTTGGTTCTTAGGCAATTTAGTTAGTTCAATAAATGCACAAGTTTATTGGATTAAGATTATAGGTCCTTTTGGTCTTTACTAAACTTATTCTAGTCCATTTTTGTTTTTATTCAATGTTGTTTGTCCAAAAAGTACACAAGTCTCGAAGAATTATGATTTTAGTTCATTTTGGTCTTTAATAGGTTTATTTTAATCCATTTTGTTTCGTAAGCAATTTAGTTTGTCTAATAATGCACAAGTTTCAAATGATTAAGATTTTAGATCATTCTGGTCTTTAATAGGTTTATTCTAATCCGTTTTGGCTCTTCGGCAATTAAGTTCATCCAATAAGCGCACAAGTTTCAATCGATTAAGAATTTAGGTCATTTTGTTCTTTAATAGATTTATTATAATCCATTTTTTTTTCTTTGGCAGTTTAGTTTGTCCAATAAGTGCACAAATTTCAATCGATTAAGATTTTAGGTCATTTTGGTATTTAATAGGTTTATTCTAATCCATTTTGGTTCTTAGGCAATTTAGTTCGTCCAATAACTGCACAAGCTTATTGGATTAAGCTTATTGTCCTATAAGTGCACAAGTTTCAATAGAATAAAATTTCAGGTCATTTTGGTCTTTACTAAGTTTGTTCTTGTCCATTTTAGTTCTTAGTCAATGTAGTTCGTCTAATAATTGTACAAGTCTCAATCGATTAAGATTTTAGGTCATTTTGGTCTTTCATAGGTTATTCTAATTCATTTTTGTTCTAAGGCAATTAAGTTCGACTAATAAGTGCACAATGTCAAGGGATTAAGATTTTTGGCCATTTTGGTCTTTACAAGGTTTGTTCTACTCAATTTTGGTTCTTAGGCAATGGTGTTCGTCCAATAAGCGCACATGTCATTGGATTAAAATTTTAGGTCATTTTGGTCTTTCTTAAGCTTATTCTTGTCTATTTTGGTTTTTATTCAATGTTGTTTGTCTGATTAGTCCACAAGTCTCAATGGATTATGATTTTAGTTCATTTTGTTATTTAATAGGTTTATTCTAATCTATTTTTGTTCTTAGTCAATTTAGTTCGTCCAATAGGTGCACAAGTTTCAGTCAATTACGATTTTTTGCCATTTTGGTCTTTAACATATTTACTCTAGTTAAATTTGGTTCTTAGGCAATTTAGTTCGTCCAATAAGTCCACAATTTTCAATTGATTAAGATTTAATTTCATATTGGTCTTTGATAGATTTATTCAAATCCATATTGGTTCGTAGGCAATTTAGTTTGTCCAATAAGTGCACAAGTTTCAATGGATTCAGAATTTAGGACATTTTGTAGTTTAATAGTTTTACTCCTATCTATTTTGGTTCTTAGGAAGTTTAGTTCGTTCAATAAGTGCACAAGTTTAAATTGATTAAAATTTTAGGCCATTTTGGTCTTTAATAGGTTTATTCTAATCTATTTTAGTTCGTCCAATAAGTGCACATGTTCAATGGATTAAAATTTCTGATCATTTTCATCTTTACTAAGTTTGATCTTGTCCATTTTACTTCTGAGTCAATGTAGTTATTCCAATAATTGCACAAGTCTCAATGGATTATGATGTTAGGTCATTTTTCTCTTTAATAGGCAATTTAGTTCGACAAATAAGTGCACAAGTGTCAATGGATTAAGATTTTTAGTCGTTTTAGTCTTTACTAGAAAAATTCTAGTCAATTTTAATTCTTTGTCAATGTCGTTCGTCCAATAAGTGCACAAGTCTCATTGGATTAAAATTTTACATAATTTGGATCTTTTGTTGGTTTAATATAATTTATTTTTGTTCGTAGGTAATTTAGTTCGTCCAATAAGTGCACAAGTTTCAATCGATTAAGATTTTAGGTCATTTTGTTCTTTAATAGTTTGTTCTTATCTATTTGGTTCTTAAGCAGTTTAGTTCGTTCAATAAGTGCACATGTTTCAATTGAATAAGATTTAAGGTCATTTTTGTCTTTAATAGGATTATTCTAATCCATTTTGGTGAAGGTGCGAACACGAGAAGGGGGGGTTGAATTGTGTTTGCACAAAGTTGATACCTTTTTGATAATTTATAAATAATTAAAAAATTAGTTTGGTTTTGGTGACTTACTTGGAGTAGAAGCAATCGAATTTAGAAGCAGCAAGCAATGAAAGCATAAATAATTTGACGCGTAGAATTATCCTGGTTCACCACTAACTTGGCTACATCCAGTCCCCTCATTCAGAAGGCTTTAATCCACTAATTCAAAAACCTTGAATTACAAAGCACCTGACCCTCCAAGCCAGTCTTCCCAAACAGCCTGACAACCCCAGACTTTTGAGGAACTAACCACCTTGACCCTACAAGCCAAGTCTTCTCCTAACAACCTGACGACCCCAGATTGAAGAAGGAACTAAACCACTATCGGGTTGGATACAAGAGATTGAAACTTGAGTAGTTGCTTCTAACAAAGCTGATAATAACAATAACTCTCACACTTTAAGAAAA
>JBBPBP010009778.1:24739945-24826045 GCA_037974735.1 Cicer chorassanicum
TAGTCGTTTTAGTCTTTACTAGAAAAATTCTAGTCAATTTTAATTCTTTGTCAATGTCGTTCGTCCAATAAGTGCACAAGTCTCATTGGATTAAAATTTTACATAATTTGGATCTTTTGTTGGTTTAATATAATTTATTTTTGTTCGTAGGTAATTTAGTTCGTCCAATAAGTGCACAAGTTTCAATCGATTAAGATTTTAGGTCATTTTGTTCTTTAATAGTTTGCTCTTATCTATTTGGTTCTTAAGCAGTTGAGTTCGTTCAATAAGTGCACATGTTTCAATTGAATAAGATTTAAGGTCATTTTTGTCTTTAATAGGATTATTCTAATCCATTTTGCTTCTTAGGCAATCTAGTTCGTCCATTAAGTGCACAAGTTTCAATGGATTAAGATTTCAGGTCATTTTTGTCTTTACTGTGTTTTTTCATGTCCATTTTGGTTCTTAGCCTATGTAGTTCATCCAATAATTGCACAAGTTTTAATGGATTAAGATTTTAGGACATTTTTTTCATTAATAGGTTATTGTAATTCACTTTTGTTCTAAGGCAATTTAGTTCGACTAATTAGTGCGCAAGTGTCAATGGATTAAGATTTTAAGTCATTTTGGTCCTTACTAGGTTCATTCTAGCAAATTTTTGTTCTTAGTCAATGTTGTTCGTCCAAGAAGTGCACAAGTCTCAGATGATTAAAATTTTAGTTCATTTAGCTCTTTAATACGTTTAATTTAATTTATTTTGGTACATAGTTAATTTAGTTTGTCCAATAAGTGCACAAGTTTCAATGGATTAAGAATTTAGGTCATTTTGGTCTTTAATAGGTTTATTCTAATTTATTTTGGTTCTTAGGCAGTTTAGTTCGTTCAATAAGTGCACAAGTTTAAATTGATTAAGATTAAATGTCATTTGGCTCATTAATAGGTTTATTCTAATTTGTTTTGGTTCTTGTCCATTTTACTTCTTAGGCAATTTATTTCATCCAATAGGTGCATAAGTTTCAATAAATTACGATTTTTGGCCATTTTTGTCTTTAACAGGTTTACTCTAATTTACTTTGGTTCTTAGGCAATTTAGTTCGTCCACTAAGTGCATTAGTTTCAATAGGTTATTGTAATTCACTTTTGTTCTAAGGCAATTTAGTTCGACTAATTAGTGCGCAAGTGTCAATGGATTAAGATTTTAAGTCATTTTGGTCCTTACTAGGTTCATTCTAGTAAATTTTTGTTCTTAGTTAATGTTGTTCGTCCAATAAGTGCACAAGTCTCAGATGATTAAAATTTTAGGTCATTTAGCTTTTTAATACGTTTAATTTAATTTATTTTGGTACATAGTTAATTTAGTTTGTCCAATAAGTGCACAAGTTTCAATGGATTAAGAATTTAGGTCATTTTGGTCTTTAATAGGTTTATTCTAATTTATTTTGGTTCTTAGGCAGTTTAGTTCGTTCAATAAGTGCACAAGTTTAAATTGATTAAGATTAAATGTCATTTGGCTCATTAATAGGTTTATTCTAATTTGTTTTGTTTCTTGTCCATTTTACTTCTTATGCAATTTATTTCATCCAATAGGTGCATAAGTTTCAATAAATTACGATTTTTGGCCATTTTGGTCTTTAATAGGTTTACACTAATTTGCTTTGGTTCTTAGGCAATTTAGTTCGTCCACTAAGTGCATTAGTTTCAATGGATTAAGATTTTAGGTCATCTTGGTCTTTAATAGGTATATTCTAATCCATTTTTGTTTTTACGCAATTTAGCTCGTCTAATAAGTCCCCAAGTTTCAATTGATTAAGATTTAAGGTCATTTTGGTCACTAATAGGTTTATTCCAATCCATTTTGGTTCTTAGGAAACCAAATTAGTCTAATAAGTGCACAAGTTTCAATCAATTAAGATTTTTGGTCATTTTGTTCTTTAATAGTTTGCTCTTATCTATTTGGTTCTTAAGCAGTTTAGTTCGTTCAATAAGTGCACAAGTTTCAAATGAATAAGATTTAATGTCATTTGTGTTTTTAATAGAATTATTCTAATCCATTTTGCTTCTTAGGCAATCTAGTTCGTCCATTAAGTGCACGAGTTTCAATGGATTAAGATTTCAGGTCATTTTTGTCTTTACTAAGTTTTTTCATGTCCATTTTGGTTATTAGCCTATGTAGAGTATCCAATAATTGCACATGTTTTAATGGATTAAGATTTTAGGACATTTTGTTCATTAATAGGTTATCGTAATTCACTTTTGTTCTAAGGCAATTTAGTTCCACTAATTAGTGCCCAAGTGTCAATGGATTAAGATTTTAGGTCATTTTGGTCCTTACTAGGTTCATTCTAGTTAATTTTTGTTCTTAGTCAATGTTGTTCGTCCAATAAGTGCACAAGTCTCAGATGATTAAAATTTTAGGTCATTTAGCTCTTTAATACGTTTAATTTAATTTATTTTGGTACATAGTTAATTTAGTTTGTCCAATAAGTGCACAAGTTTCAATGGATTAAAAATTTAGGTCATTTTGGTCTTTAATAGGTTTATTCTAATTTATTTTGGTTCTTAGGCAGTTTAGTTCGTTCAATAAGTGCACAAGTTTAAATTGATTAAGATTAAATGTCATTTGGCTCATTAATAGGTTTATTCTATTTTGTTTCGGTTCTTGTCCATTTTACTTCTTAGGCAATTTATTTCATCCAATAGGTGCATAAGTTTCAATAAATTACGATTTTTGGCCATTTTGGTCTTTAATAGGTTTACTCTAATTTGTTTTGGTTCTTAGGCAATTTAGTTCGTCCACTAAGTGCATAAGTTTCAATGGATTAAGATTTTAGGTCATCTTGGTCTTTAATAGGTATATTCTAATCCGTTTTTGTTTTTACGCAATTTAGCTCGCCTAATAAGTCCCCAAGTTTCAATTGATTAAGATTTAAGGTCATTTTGGTCACTAATAGGTTTATTCCAATCCATTTTGGTTCTTAGGAAACCAAATTAGTCTAATAAGTGCACAAGTTTCAATCAATTAAGATTTTTGGTCATTTTGTTCTTTAATAGTTTGCTCTTATCTATTGGTTCTTAAGCAGTTGAGTTCGTTCAATAAGTGCACATGTTTCAATTGAATAAGATTTAAGGTCATTTTTGTCTTTAATAGGATTATTCTAATCCATTTTGCTTCTTAGGCAATCTAGTTCGTCCATTAAGTGCACAAGTTTCAATGGATTAAGATTTCAGGTCATTTTTGTCTTTACTATGTTTTTTCATGTCCATTTTGGTTCTTAGCCTATGTAGTTCATCCAATATTTGCACAAGTTTTAATGGATTAAGATTTTAGGACATTTTTTTCATTAATAGGTTATTGTAATTCACTTTTGTTCTAAGGCAATTTAGTTCGACTAATTAGTGCGCAAGTGTCAATGGATTAAGATTTTAAGTCATTTTGGTCCTTACTAGGTTCATTCTAGCAAATTTTTGTTCTTAGTCAATGTTGTTCGTCCAAGAAGTGCACAAGTCTCAGATGATTAAAATTTTAGTTCATTTAGCTCTTTAATACGTTTAATTTAATTTATTTTGGTACATAGTTAATTTAGTTTGTCCAATAAGTGCACAAGTTTCAATGGATTAAGAATTTAGGTCATTTTGGTCTTTAATAGGTTTATTCTAATTTATTTTGGTTCTTAGGCAGTTTAGTTCGTTCAATAAGTGCACAAGTTTAAATTGATTAAGATTAAATGTCATTTGGCTCATTAATAGGTTTATTCTAATTTGTTTTGGTTCTTGTCCATTTTACTTCTTAGGCAATTTATTTCATCCAATAGGTGCATAAGTTTCAATAAATTACGATTTTTGGCCATTTTTGTCTTTAACAGGTTTACTCTAATTTACTTTGGTTCTTAGGCAATTTAGTTCGTCCACTAAGTGCATTAGTTTCAATAGGTTATTGTAATTCACTTTTGTTCTAAGGCAATTTAGTTCGACTAATTAGAGCGCAAGTGTCAATGGATTAAGATTTTAAGTCATTTTGGTCCTTACTAGGTTCATTCTAGTAAATTTTTGTTCTTAGTTAATGTTGTTCGTCCAATAAGTGCACAAGTCTCAGATGATTAAAATTTTAGGTCATTTAGCTTTTTAATACGTTTAATTTAATTTATTTTGGTACATAGTTAATTTAGTTTGTCCAATAAGTGCACAAGTTTCAATGGATTAAGAATTTAGGTCATTTTGGTCTTTAATAGGTTTATTCTAATTTATTTTGGTTCTTAGGCAGTTTAGTTCGTTCAATAAGTGCACAAGTTTAAATTGATTAAGATTAAATGTCATTTGGCTCATTAATAGGTTTATTCTATTTTGTTTTGGTTCTTGTCCATTTTACTTCTTAGGCAATTTATTTCATCCAATAGGTGCATAAGTTTCAATAAATTACGATTTTTGGCCATTTTGGTCTTTAATAGGTTTACTCTAATTTGTTTTGGTTCTTAGGCAATTTAGTTCGTCCACTAAGTGCATAAGTTTCAATGGATTAAGATTTTAGGTCATCTTGGTCTTTAATAGGTATATTCTAATCCGTTTTTGTTTTTACGCAATTTAGCTCGCCTAATAAGTCCCCAAGTTTCAATTGATTAAGATTTAAAGTCATTTTGGTCATTAATAGGTTTATTCTAATCCATTTTGGTTCTTAGAAAACCAAATTAGTCTAATAAGTGCACATGTTTCAATGGATTAAAATGTGTGGTCATTTTGGTCATTACTAAGTTTGTTCTTGTCCATTTTACTTCTTAGTCAATGTAGTTTGTACAATAATTGCACAAGTCGCAATGGATTAAGATTTAAGGTATTTTTGTCTTTAATAGGTTATTCTAATTTATTTTATCTCTATAGCAATATAGTTCGACTAATATGTGCACAAGTGCAATGGATTATTATTTTAATGTTGTTCGTCCAATAAGTGCAGAAGTTTCAATAGATTAGGATTTTAGGTCATTTTTGTCTTTAATAGGTTTATTCTAATCCATTTTTGTTATGAGGCAATTTAGTTCGTAAAATAAGTGCAAAAGTTTTAATTGATTAAGATTTAATGTCATTTTAGTCTTCACTATGTTTATTCTAATCCATTTTAGTTTTTTTGGCAATTTAGTACGTCCAATAAGTGCACAAATTGCAATGGTTTAAGATTTTAGGTCATTTTGGTCTTTACTTAACTTATTCTAGTCCACTTTGGTTTTTATTCAATTTAGTTTGTCCAATAAGTGCACAAGTATCAATGGATTATGATTTTAGGTCATTTTTGTATATAATAGGTTTATTCTAATCCATTTTGGTTCTTAGGCAATTTAGTTTGTCCAATAAGTGGACAAATTTCAATGGTTAAAGATTTTAGATCATTTTAGCCTTTAATAGGTTTATTCTAATCCATTTTTGTTCTTAGGCAATTTAGTTCGTCCAAAAGGTGCACAAGTTTCAATCAATTACGATTTTTGGCTATTTTGGTCTTTAATAGGTTTACTCTAATTTGTTTTGGTTCTTAGACAATTTAGTTAGTCCACTAAGTGCACAAGTTTCAATGGATTAAGGTTATAGGTCATCTTGGTCTTTAATAGGTATATTCTAATCAATTTTGTTTTTACGCAATTTAGTTCGTCCAATAAGTCCCCAAGTTTCAATTGAATAAGATTGAAGGTTATTTTGGTCTAATAGATTTATTTTAATCGATTTTGATTCTTAAGCAATCTGGTTCGTCCAATAAGTGCACAAGCTTCAATCAATTAAGATTTTAGGTCATTTTGTTCTTTAATAGTTTTACTCTTATCTATTTTTGTTCTTAGGCAGTTTAGTTTGTTCAATAAGTGCAAAAGTTTCAATTGATTAAGATTTAAGGTAATTTTGGTCATTAATAGGTTTATTCCAATCCATTTTCGTTTATAGGCATCCTTGTTCTTCCAATAAGTACACAAGTTTTAAGGGATAAAGATTTCGGGTCAATTTGGACTTTACGAAGTTTGTTTTTGTCCATTTTAGTTCTTAGTCAATGTAGTTTGTCAAATAATTGCACAAGTCTTAATGGATTCGGGTTTTAGGTCATTTTGTGCATTCATAGGTTATCCTAATCCATATTTGTTCTTACGCAATTTAATTCATCCAATAAATGCAAAAATTTCAATTGATTAAGATTTAATATCATTTTGGTCTTTGCTATGTTTATTCTAATCCATTTTTGTACTTTGGCAATTAAGTTCGTCCAATAAGTGCACAAGTTTCAATGGATTATTATTTTAGGTCATTTTGGTCTTTACTAATCTTATTTTAGTCCATTTTCGTTTTTATTCAATGTTGTTTGTCCAATAAGTGCGCAAGTCTCAATGGATTATGATTTTATGTTATTTTGTATTTAATAGGTTTGTTCTAATCCATTTTGGTTCGTAGGCAATTTATTTTGTCCAATAAGTGGACAAGTTTCAATGGATTAATATTTAAGGTCATTTTGGCCTTTAATAGGTTTATTCTAATCCATTTTTGTTCTTAGGCAATTTAGTTCGTCCAAAAGGTGCACAAGTTTTAATCAATTACGATTTTTGGCCATTTTGGTCTTTAAAAGGTTTACTCTAATTTGTTTTGGTTCTTAGACAATTTAGTTCCTCCACTAAGTGCACAAGTTTCAATAAATTAAGATTATAGGTCATCTTGGTCTTTAATAGGTATATTCTAATCAATTTTTGTTTTTATGCAATTTAGTTCGTCCAATAAGTCCCCAAGTTTCAATTGAATAAGATTTAAGGTTATTTTGGTCTTTAACAGATTTATTCTAATCCATTTTGCTTCTTAGGCAATCTAGTTCGTCCAATAAGTGCACAAGCTTCAATCTATTAAGATTTTAGGTCATTTTGTTCTTTAATAGTTTTACTCTTAGGCAGTTATGTTTGTTCAATAAGTGCAAAAGTTTCAATTGATTAATATTTGAGGTCATTTTGGTCATTAATAGGTTTATTCCAATCCATTTTGGTTCTTAGGCAACCTAGTTTGTAAAACAAGTGCACAAGTTTCAATGGATAAAGATTTTTGGTCATTTGGGGCTTTACTAAGTTTGTTTTTGTCCATTTTAGTTCTTAGTCAATGTAGTTCGTCCAATAATTGCCCAACTCTTAATGGATTAAGATTTTAGGTCATTTTGGTCTTTCATATGTTATTCTAATTTATTTTTGTTCTAAGGTTATTTACTTCGACTAATAAGTGCACAAGTGTCAATGGATTGAGATTTTAGGTCATTTTGGTCTTTACTAGTTAAATTCTAGTCAACTTTGGTTCTTAGTCAATGTTGCTCGTCCAATAAATGCACATGTCTCAATCGATTAAAATATTAGGTCATTTGTGTCTTTAATACGTTTAAAATAATTTATTTTGGTTCTTAGGCAATTTAGTTTGTCCAATAAGTGCACAAGTTTCAATGGATTAATATTTTAGATCACTTTTGTCTTTAATAGGTTTATTCTAATCCATTTTTGTTCTTAGGCAATTTAGTTCGTCCAAAAGGTACACAAGTTTCAATCAATTACGATTTTTGGCTATTTTGGTCTTTAATAGATTTACTCTAATTTGTTGTGGTTCTTAAGCAATTTAGTTCGTCCTCTAAGTGCAGAGGTTTCAATTGATTAAGATTTTAGGTCATCTTTGTCTTTAATAGGTATATTCTAAACCATTTTTGTTCTTACGCAATTTAGTTCATCCAATAAGTCCACAAGTTTCAATTCAATAAGATTTAAGGTCATTTTGGTTTTTAATAGATTTATTCTAATCCATTTCAGTTCTTAGGCAATTTAGTTCATCCAATAAGTTCATAAGCTTGAACCAATTAAGATTTTAGGTCGATTTGTTCTTTAATAGTTTTACTGTTATCTATTTTTGTTCTTAGGCAGTTTTGTTTGTTCAATAAGTGCACAAGTTTCAATTGATTAAGATTTAAGGTCATTTTGGTTATTAATAGGTTTATTCTAATTCATTTTTGTTCTAAGGCAATTTAGTTCGTCTAATAAAAGCACATGTGCCAATGGATATGATTTTAGGTCATTTTGGTCTGAACAAGGTTCATTCTAGCCAATTTTGGTTCTTACGCAATTTTGTTCGTCTAATAAGTCCACAAGTTTCAATAAGGCAGTTTAGTTCTAAGGCAGTTAAGTTCGTCCACTAAGTACAGAAGTTTCAATGGATTAAGATTTTAGGTCATCTTGGTCTTTAATAGGTTTATTCTAATCCATTTTTGTTCTTAGGCAATTTAGTTCGTCCAAAAGGTACACAAGTTTCAATCAATTACGATTTTTGGCTATTTTGGTCTTTAATAGATTTACTCTAATTTGTTGTGGTTCTTAAGCAATTTAGTTCGTCCTCTAAGTGCAGAGGTTTCAATTGATTAAGATTTTAGGTCATCTTTGTCTTTAATAGGTATATTCTAAACCATTTTTGTTCTTACGCAATTTAATTCATCCAATAAGTCCACAAGTTTCAATTCAATAAGATTTAAGGTCATTTTGGTTTTTAATAGATTTATTCTAATCCATTTCAGTTCTTAGGCAATTTAGTTCATCCAATAAGTTCATAAGCTTGAACCAATTAAGATTTTAGGTCGATTTGTTCTTTAATAGTTTTACTGTTATCTATTTTTGTTCTTAGGCAGTTTTGTTTGTTCAATAAGTGCACAAGTTTCAATTGATTAAGATTTAAGGTCATTTTGGTTATTAATAGGTTTATTCTAATTCATTTTTGTTCTAAGGCAATTTAGTTCGTCTAATAAAAGCACATGTGCCAATGGATATGATTTTAGGTCATTTTGGTCTGAACAAGGTTCATTCTAGCCAATTTTGGTTCTTACGCAATTTTGTTCGTCTAATAAGTCCACAAGTTTCAATAAGGCAGTTTAGTTCTAAGGCAGTTAAGTTCGTCCACTAAGTACAGAAGTTTCAATGGATTAAGATTTTAGGTCATCTTGGTCTTTAATAGGTATATACTAATTCATTTTTGTTCTTACGCAATTTAGTTTGTCCAATAATTCCACAAGTTTCAATTGAATAAGATCTAAGGTTATTTTTGTCTTTAATAGATTTATTCTAATCCATTTTTGTTCTTAGGAAATTTAGATCGTCCAACAAGTGCACAAGCTTCAATTAATAAAGATTTGACGTCATTTTGTTCTTTAATAGTTTTACTCTTATCTATTTTGGTTAAGATTTAAGGTCAATTTTGTCTTGAATAGGTTTACTCTAATCTATTTTGGTTCTTAGGAAATTTAGTTTGTTCAATAAGTGCACAAGTTTCAATGGATTAGCATTTTAGGTCATTTTGGTCTTTAATAGGTTTATTCTAATCTACTTTGGTTCTTAGACAATTTAGTTCGTCCAACAAGTTCATAAGCTTCAATTGATTTAGATTTAATCTCATTTTGGCCATTAATAGGTTTATTCTAATCTACTTGTGTTCTTAGGCAACCTAGTTAGTCTAACATGTGCACAGGATTCAATGGATTAAAATTCGTGATCATTTTGGTCTTTACTAAGTTTGTTCTTGCCCATTTTACTTCTTAGTCAATGTAGTTTGTCCAATAATTGCACAATTGTCATTGGATTAAGATTTTAGTTCATTTTGGTCTTTAATAGGTTATTCTAATTCATTTTTGTTCTAAGGCAATTAAGTTCGACGAAGAAGTGCACGAGTGTCAATGAATTAATATTTTATGTCATTTTTGTCAGTACTAGGTTCATTCTGGTCAATTATGGTTCCTAGTCCATGTTGTTTTTTCCCAATAGGGGAACAAGTCTCAATGGATTAAAATGTTAGTTCATTTGGGTCTTTAGTAGGTTTCATATAATTTATTTTGGTTCGTAGACAATTTAGTTTGTCGAATAAGTGCACAGGTTTCAATCGATTAAGATTTTAGGTCATTTTGGTCTTTAATAGGTTTACTCTAATCTACTTTGGTTCTTAGGTAATTTAGTTTGTCCAATAAGTGCACAAGTTTCAATGGATTAAAATTTAGGTCATTTGGTCTTTAATATGTTTATTTTAATTCATTTTTGTTCTTAGGCAATTATGTTCGTCCATTAAGTGCAGAAGTCTTAATGGATTAAAATTATAGGTCATTTTGGTGTTTAATAGGTTTAATATTATTTATTTAGGTTTGTAGGTAATTTATAATTAGTCCAATAAGTGCACAAGTTTCAATGGATTAAAATTTTAGATCATTTTGGTGTTTTATAGGTTTATTCTAATCCATTTTTGTTCTTAGGCAATTTAGTTCGTCCTAAAGGTGCACAAGTTTCAATCAATTACGATTTCTGGTCATTTTGGTCTTTAATAGGTTTACTCTAATTTGTTTTGCTTCTTAGGCAATCTAGTTCGTCCAATAAGGGCACAAGTCTCAATGGATTAAAATTTTAGGTCATTTGGGTCTTTAGTAGGTTTAATAAAATTTATTTTGGTTTGTAGGCAATTTAGTTTGTCCCATAAGTGCACAAGATTCAATGGATTAAGATTTTAGATCATTTTGGTGTTTTAAAGGTTTATTCTAATCCATTTTTGTTCTTAAGCAATTAAGTTCGTCCAAAAGGTGCACAAGTTTCAATCAATTACGATTTTTGGTCATTTTGGTCTTTAATAGGTTTACTCTAATTTGTTTTGGTTCTTAGGCAATTTAGTTCGTCCACTAAATGCACAAGTTTCAATGGATTAAGATTTTAGGTCATTTTGGTCTTTTATAGGTATATTCTAATCAATTTTTGTTCTTACGCGTTTTAGTTTGTCCACAAGTTTTAATTGAATAAGATTTAAGGTTATTTTGGTCTTTAATAGATTTATTCTAATCCATTTTGGTTCATAGGAAATTTAGTTCGTCCAACAAGTGCACAAGCTTCAATCAATTAAGATTTTAGGTCATTTTGTTCTTTAATAGTTTTACTCTTTTCTATTTTTGTTCTTAGGCAGTTTAGTTTGTTCAATAAGTGCACAAGTTTCAATTTGTTAATATTTAAGGTCATTTTGGTCTTTAATAGGTTTACTGATAAGGATCTCAATAGCATGAAGATGATCCATATTTTTAAGATATTAGGATGAACTTTATTTATTTTCATTTGGTTTGTAATAATTCTTAGTTTGCTTTAATTTGGTAATGTAATAGTTTTAATATAGATTTAGTTGATGTTATATGTAAGTGAAGATACTTTGCTTCCTTATATTTAGTGTATTTTTATATAAAAAAATGATGTAAGCCCAATTTGAGCCGAATGGTGTAACTTATGACCCATTTAGGTTTAGAGATAATTTTACTATAACTAAGAATTTGTAACCTCATTGAAAGGGATTTTTGGGAATGAATTAAAATGTCTCTAATGAGAATTGTGAGTGAGTTAGGTCTCCTCTTTAAGTTCTTGGATTAGAACTTGTTTGAGTCTTATCAATGGCTTTCTTACCATTGTGGCGATTCTTCATTGGCTTATCAATCATCCTTCATTGTGGTGCCTTCTTCATCTTCTCAACCTAATCCATCTTTTATTTCTTTATAATTTTCAGTTTCCTTTACATCAAACCCTAATACACAATTTCTACCAATTTTCGTGTTCACCAACCTGCGATCATATCTTCAATTCTACAAACTTGTTTTCGGTGATTCAACGGCCTAATTTGCGTTTTAGAACGTCATCTTTCACCCCATTTTGGAATCGTTCGATTCGGATTTTAGTAGCTCTGTTTATCGTGTTCTCCAGCAATACGCGATTTTGGATCCAATCTGTAAGTTTCCAACCTAGAACGATCCTTAAAGTGAATCATTACAAATAGGATCATATCATTTACTCTAATTTATTTTGGTTCTTAGGAAATTTAGTTCGTTCAATAAGTGCACAAGTTTCAATGGATTAGCATTCTAGGTCATTCTGGTCTTTAATAGATTTATTCTAATCTACTTTGGTTCTTAGACAGTTTGGTTCGTTCAATAATTCCACAAGTTTCTATTGATTAAGATTTAAAGTCATTTTGTTCATTAATAGGTTTATTCTAATCTATTTGTGTTCTTAGGAAACCAAATTAGTCTAATAAGTGCACAAGTTTCAATGGATTAAAATTTGTGGTCATTTTGGTCTTTACTAAGTTTGTTCTTGTCCATTTTACTTCTTAGTCAATGTAGTTTGTCCAATAATTGCACAAGTCTCAATGGATTAAGAATTTAGGTCATTTTTTTCTTTAATAGGTTATTCTAATTCATTTTTGTTCTAAGGCAATTAAGTTCGACTAATAAGTGCACCAGTGTCAATGGATTCAAATTTTATATCTTTTTGGTCTGTACTGGGTTCATTCTAGTCAATTTTGGTTCTTAATCAATGTTGTTTTTCCAATACGGGCACAAGTCTCAATGGATTAATATTTTAGGTCATTTAGGTCTTTAGTAGTTTTAATAATTTTTTTTTTCGTAGGCAATTTAGTTTGTCCAATAAGTGCACAGGTTTCAATCGATAAAGATTTTTGTTCTAAATGGATTAAAATTTTAGGACATTTTGGTCTTTAATAGATTTAATACAATTTATACTGGTTTGTAGGCAATTTATATTTTGTCCGATATGTGGACAAGTTTCAATGTATTAAATTTTTTGGTCATTTGTGTCTTCAATAGGTTTATTCTAATCTATTTTGTTTCTTAGGCAGTTTAGTTCCTTCAATAAGTGCACAAGTTTTAATTTATTAAAATTTAAGGTCATTTTTGTCATTAATAGCTTTATTCTAATCTATTTTAGTTCTTAGGCAATCTAGTTAGTTCAATAAGTGCACAAGTTTCAAAGGATAAAGATTTCTGGTCATTTTGGTCTTTACTAAGTTTCTTCTTGTCTATTTTAGTTATAAGTCAATGTAGTTTGTCCAATAATTGCACAAGTCTCAATGGATTAAGGTTTTAGATCATTTTGGTCCTTCATCGGTTATTCTAATTCATTTTTATTCTTAGGCAATTTAGTTCGACTAATAAGTGCATAACTGTCAGTGGATTAAGATTTTAGGTCATTTTGGTCTTTACTAGATTTATTTAGTCCATTTTGGTTCTTAGTCATTGTTGTTCGTCCAATAAGTGCACAAATTTCAATGGAATAAAATGTTAGGTCGTTTGGGTCTTTAACAGGTTTAATTTAATTTATTTTGGTTCGTTAGCAATTTAGTTTGTCCAATAAGTGCACAAGTTTTAATGGATTAAATTTTTTGGTCATTTTGGTCTTTGATGGGTTTATTCTAATATAATTTGTTTCTTAGGCAGTTTAGTTTGTACAATAAAAGCACAAGTTTTAATGAATTAAGATTTAAGGTCATTTTGGCCGTTAATAGCTTTATTCTAATCTAATTTTGTTCTTAGGCAATCTAGTTCGTCCAATAAGTGCACAAGTTTCAATGCATAATGATTTCTGGTCATTTTGGTCTTTACTATGTTTGTTCTTGTCCATTTTAGTTTTGAGTCAACGTAGTTCGTTCAATAAGTGCACAAGTTTCAATTGATTAAGTTTTAATGCCATTTTCGTAATTAATAGGTTTATTCTAATCTATTTTGCTTCTTAGGCAATCTACATCGTCCAACAAGTGCACATGTTTCAAACGATTAAAATTTCTGATCATTTTGGTCTTTACTTAGTTTGTTCTAGTCCATTTTACTTCTTAGTAAAAGTTGTTTGTCCAATAAGTGCACAAGTCTCTATGGATTAAAACTTTAGGTCATTTGGGTCTTTAATAGGTTTAATTTAATTAATTTTGGCTTGTTGGCAATTTGGTTTCTCCAATAAGTGCACAAGTTTTAATGTATTAAGAATTTTGGTCATTTCGGTGTTTAATAGCTTTATTATAATATATTAAGGTCATTTTGGTCATTAATAGGTTTATTCTAATATATTTTGGTTCTTAGGCAATCTAGTTCGTCCAATAGGTGCACAAGTTTCAATGGATTAAGATTTTTGGTCATTTTGGTCTTTACTATGTTTGTTCTTGTCCATTTTAATTCTTAGTTAATGTAGTTCGTCCAAAAATTGCACAAGTCTCAATGGTTAAGATTTTAGGTCATTTTGGTCTTTAATAGGTTATTCTAATTCATTTTTTTTTTGTAAGACAATTTAGTTCGACTAGTAAGTGCACAAGTGTCAATGGATTAAGATTTTTGGTCATTTTGGTCTTTACTAGGTTTATTCTAGTCAATTTTGGTTCTTAGTCAACGTTGTTCCTTCAATAAGTGCACAAGTCTCAATGGATTAAAATTTTAGGTCAATTGGGTCTTTAATAGGTTTAATTTAATTTATTTTGGTTTGTAGGCAATTTAGTTTCTCCAATAAGTGCACAAGTTTCAATGGATTAAGAACTAAGGTAATTTTGGTCTTTAAAAGATTTATTCTAATCTATTTTGGTTCTTATGCAGTTTAGTTCGTTCAATAAGTGCACAAGTTTCAATTGATTAAGTTTTAATGCCATTTTCGTAATTAATAGGTTTATTCTAATCTATTTTGCTTCTTAGGCAATCTACGTCGTCCAACAAGTGCACATGTTTCAAACGATTAAAATTTCTGATCATTTTGGTCTTTACTTAGTTTGTTCTAGTCCATTTTACTTCTTAGTAAATGTTGTTTGTCCAATAAGTGCACAAGTCTCTATGGATTAAAACTTTAGGTCAGTTGGGTCTTTAATAGGTTTAATTTAATTAATTTTGGCTTTTTGGCAATTTGGTTTCTCCAATAAGTGCACAAGTTTTAATGTATTAAGATTTTTCGTCATTTCGGTGTTTAATAGCTTTATTATAATATATTAAGGTCATTTTGGTCATTAATAGGTTTATTCTAATATATTTTGGTTCTTAGGCAATCTAGTTCGTCCAATAGGTGCACAAGTTTCAATGGATTAAGATTTTTGGTCATTTTGGTCTTTACTATGTTTGTTCTTGTCCATTTTAATTCTTAGTTAATGTAGTTCGTCCAAAAATTGCACAAGTCTCAATGGTTAAGATTTTAGGTCATTTTGGTCTTTAATAGGTTATTCTAATTCATTTTTTTTTTGTAAGACAATTTAGTTCGACTAGTAAGTGCACAAGTGTCAATGGATTAAGATTTTTGGTCATTTTGGTCTTTACTAGGTTTATTCTAGTCAATTTTGGTTCTTAGTCAACGTTGTTCCTTCAATAAGTGCACAAGTCTCAATGGATTAAAATTTTAGGTCAATTGGGTCTTTAATAGGTTTAATTTAATTTATTTTGGTTTGTAGGCAATTTAGTTTCTCCAATAAGTGCACAAGTTTCAATGGATTAAGAACTTAGGTAATTTTGGTCTTTAAAAGATTTATTCTAATCTATTTTGGTTCTTATGCAGTTTAGTTCGTTCAATAAGTGCACAAGTTTCAATTGATTAAGTTTTAATGCCATTTTCGTAATTAATAGGTTTATTCTAATCTATTTTGCTTCTTAGGCAATCTACATCGTCCAACAAGTGCACATGTTTCAAACGATTAAAATTTCTGATCATTTTGGTCTTTACTTAGTTTGTTCTAGTCCATTTTACTTCTTAGTAAAAGTTGTTTGTCGAATAAGTGCACAAGTCTCTATGGATTAAAACTTTAGGTCATTTGGGTCTTTAATAGGTTTAATTTAATTAATTTTGGCTTGTTGGCAATTTGGTTTCTCCAATAAGTGCACAAGTTTTAATGTATTAAGAATTTTGGTCATTTCGGTGTTTAATAGCTTTATTATAATATATTAAGGTCATTTTGGTCATTAATAGGTTTATTCTAATATATTTTGGTTCTTAGGCAATCTAGTTCGTCCAATAGGTGCACAAGTTTCAATGGATTAAGATTTTTGGTCATTTCTGTCTTTACTATGTTTGTTCTTGTCCATTTTAATTCGTAGTTAATGTAGTTCGTCCAAAAATTGCACAAGTCTCAATGGTTAAGATTTTAGGTCATTTTGGTCTTTAATAGGTTATTCTAATTCATTTTTTTTTTGTAAGACAATTTAGTTCGACTAGTAAGTGCACAAGTGTCAATGGATTAAGATTTTTGGTCATTTTGGTCTTTACTAGGTTTATTCTAGTCAATTTTGGTTCTTTGTCAACGTTGTTCCTTCAATAAATGCACAAGTCTCAATGGATTAAAATTTTAGGTCAATTGGGTCTTTAATAGGTTTAATTTAATTTATTTTGGTTTGTAGGCAATTTAGTTTCTCCAATAAGTGCACAAGTTTCAATGGATTAAGAACTTAGGTAATTTTGGTCTTTAAAAGATTTATTCAAATCTATTTTGGTTCTTATGCAGTTTAGTTCGTTCAATAAGGGCACAAGTTTCAATTGATTAAGTTTTAATGCCATTTTCGTAATTAATAGGTTTATTCTAATCTATTTTGCTTCTTAGGCAATCTACTTCGTCCAATAAGTGCTCATGTTTCAAACGATTAAAATTTCTGATCATTTTGGTCTTTACCTAGTTTGTTCTAGTCCATTCAACTTCTTAGTAAATGTTTTTTGTCCAATAAGTGCACAAGTCTCTATGGATTAAAACTTTAGGTCAGTTGGGTCTTTAATAGGTTTAATTTAATTAATTTTGGCTTTTTGGCAATTTGGTTTCTCCAATAAGTGCACAAGTTTTAATGTATTAAGTTTTTTCGTCATTTCGGTGTTTAATAGCTTTATTATAATATATTAAGGTCATTTTGGTCATTAATAGGTTTATTCTAATATATTTTGGTTCTTAGGCAATCAAGTTCGTCCAATAAGTGCACAAGTTTCAATGGATTAAGATTTTTGGTCATTTTGGTCTTTACTATGTTTGTTCTTGTCCATTTTAATTCTTAGTTAATGTAGTTCGTCCAAAAATTGCACAAGTCTCAATGGTTAAGATTTTAGGTCATTTTGGTCTTTAATAGGTTATTCTAATTCATTTTTTTTGTAAGGCAATTTAGTTCGACTAGTAAGTGCACAAGTGTCAGTGGATTAAGATTTTTGGTCATTTTGGTCTTTACTAGGTTTATTCTAGTCAATTTTGGTTCTTAGTCAACGATGTTCCTTCAATAAGTGCACAAGTCTCAATGGATTAAAATTTTAGGTCAATTGGGTCTTTAATAGGTTTAATTTAATTTATTTTGGTTTGTAGGCAATTTAGTTTCTCCAATAAGTGCACAAGTTTCAATGGATTAAGAACTTAGATAATTTTGGTCTTTAAAAGATTTATTCTAATCTATTTTGGTTCTTATGCAGTTTAGTTCGTTCAATAAGAGCACAAGTTTCAATTGATTAAGTTTTAATGCCATTTTCGTAATTAATATGTTTATTCTAATCTATTTTGCTTCTTAGGCAATCTACTTCGTCCAATAAGTGCACATGTTTCAAACGATTAAAATTTCTGATCATTTTGGTCTTTACTTAGTTTGTTCTAGTCCATTTTACTTCTTAGTAAATGTTGTTCGTCCAATAAATGCACAAGTCTCTATGGATTAAAACTTTAGGTCATTTGGGTATTTAATAGGTTTAATTTAATTAATTTTGGCTTGTTGGCAATTTGGTTTCTCCAGTAAGTGCACAAGTTTTAATGTATTAAGAATTTTGGTCATTTCGGTGTTTAATAGCTTTATTATAATATATTAAGGTCATTTTGGTCATTAATAGGTTTATTCTAATATATTTTGGTTCTTAGGCAATCTATTTCGTCCAATAAGTGCACAAATTTCAATGGATTAAGATTTTTGGTCATTTTGGTCTTTACTATGTTTGTTCTTGTCCATTTTAATTCTTAGTTAATGTAGTTCGTCCAAAAATTGCACAAGTCTCAATGGCTAAGATTTTAGGTCATTTTGGTCTTTAATAGGTTATTCTAATTCATTTTTTTTTGTAAGACAATTTAGTTCGACTAGTAAGTGCACAAGTGTCAATGGATTAAGATTTTTGGTCATTTTGGTCTTTACTAGGTTTATTCTAGTCAATTTTGGTTCTTAGTCAACGTTGTTCCTTCAATAAGTGCACAAGTCTCAATGGATTAAAATTTTAGGTCAATTGGGTCTTTAATAGGTTTAATTTAATTTATTTTGGTTTGTAGGCAATTTAGTTTCTCCAATAAGTGCACAAGTTTCAATGGATTAAGAACTTAGGTAATTTTGGTCTTTAAAAGATTTATTCTAATCTATTTTGGTTCTTATGCAGTTTAGTTCGTTCAATAAGTGCACAAGTTTCAATTGATTAAGTTTTAATGCCATTTTCGTAATTAATAGGTTTATTCTAATCTATTTTGCTTCTTAGGCAATCTACATCGTCCAACAAGTGCACATGTTTCAAACGATTAAAATTTCTGATCATTTTGGTCTTTACTTAGTTTGTTCTAGTCCATTTTACTTCTTAGTAAAAGTTGTTTGTCCAATAAGTGCACAAGTCTCTATGGATTAAAACTTTAGGTCATTTGGGTCTTTAATAGGTTTAATTTAATTAATTTTGGCTTGTTGGCAATTTGGTTTCTCCAATAAGTGCACAAGTTTTAATGTATTAAGAATTTTGGTCATTTCGGTGTTTAATAGCTTTATTATAATATATTAAGGTCATTTTGGTCATTAATAGGTTTATTCTAATATATTTTGGTTCTTAGGCAATCTAGTTCGTCCAATAGGTGCACAAGTTTCAATGGATTAAGATTTTTGGTCATTTTGGTCTTTACTATGTTTGTTCTTGTCCATTTTAATTCTTAGTTAATGTAGTTCGTCCAAAAATTGCACAAGTCTCAATGGTTAAGATTTTAGGTCATTTTGGTCTTTAATAGGTTATTCTAATTCATTTTTTTTTTGTAAGACAATTTAGTTCGACTAGTAAGTGCACAAGTGTCAATGGATTAAGATTTTTGGTCATTTTGGTCTTTACTAGGTTTATTCTAGTCAATTTTGGTTCTTTGTCAACGTTGTTCCTTCAATAAATGCACAAGTCTCAATGGATTAAAATTTTAGGTCAATTGGGTCTTTAATAGGTTTAATTTAATTTATTTTGGTTTGTAGGCAATTTAGTTTCTCCAATAAGTGCACAAGTTTCAATGGATTAAGAACTTAGGTAATTTTGGTCTTTAAAGATTTATTCAAATCTATTTTGGTTCTTATGCAGTTTAGTTCGTTCAATAAGGGCACAAGTTTCAATTGATTAAGTTTTAATGCCATTTTCGTAATTAATAGGTTTATTCTAATCTATTTTGCTTCTTAGGCAATCTACTTCGTCCAATAAGTGCTCATGTTTCAAACGATTAAAATTTCTGATCATTTTGGTCTTTACCTAGTTTGTTCTAGTCCATTCAACTTCTTAGTAAATGTTGTTTGTCCAATAAGTGCACAAGTCTCTATGGATTAAAACTTTAGGTCATTTGGGTCTTTAATAGGTTTAATTTAATTAATTTTGGCTTTTCTGCAATTTGGTTTCTCCAATAAGTGCACAAGTTTTAATGTATTAAGTTTTTTCGTCATTTCGGTGTTTAATAGCTTTATTATAATATATTAAGGTCATTTTGGTCATTAATAGGTTTATTCTAATATATTTTGGTTCTTAGGCAATCAAGTTCGTCCAATAAGTGCACAAGTTTCAATGGATTAAGATTTTTGGTCATTTTGGTCTTTACTATGTTTGTTCTTGTCCATTTTAATTCTTAGTTAATGTAGTTCGTCCAAAAATTGCACAAGTCTCAATGGTTAAGATTTTAGGTCATTTTGGTCTTTAATAGGTTATTCTAATTCATTTTTTTTGTAAGGCAATTTAGTTCGACTAGTAAGTGCACAAGTGTCAATGGATTAAATTTTTTGGTCATTTTGGTCTTTACTATGTTTATTCTAGTCAATTTTGGTTCTTAGTCAACGTTGTTCCTTCAATAAGTGCACAAGTCTCAATGGATTAAAATTTTATGTCAATTGGGTCTTTAATAGGTTTAATCTAATTTAGTTTTGTTTGTAGGCAATTTAGTTTCTCCAATAAGTGCACAAGTTTCAATGGATTAAGAACTAAGGTAATTTTGGTCTTTAAAAGATTTATTCTAATCTATTTTGGTTCTTATGCAGTTTAGTTCGTTCAATAAGTGCACAAGTTTCAATTGATTAAGTTTTAATGCCATTTTCGTAATTAATAGGTTTATTCTAATCTATTTTGCTTCTTATGCAATCTACTTCGTCCAATAAGTGCACATGTTTCAAACGATTAAAATTTTTGATCATTTTGGTCTTTACTTAGTTTGTTCTAGTCCATTTTACTTCTTAGTAAATGTTGTTCGTCCAATAAGTGCACAAGTCTCTATGGATTAAAACTTTAGGTCATTTGGGTCTTTAATAGGTTTAATTTAATTAATTTTGGCTTTTTGGCAATTTGGTTTCTCCAATAAGTGCACAAGTTTTAATGTATTAAGAATTTTGGTCATTTGGTGTTTAATAGCTTTATTATAATATATTAAGGTCATTTTGGTCATTAATAGGTTTATTCTAATATATTTTGGTTCATAGGCAATATAGTTCGTCCAATAAGTGCATAAGTTTCAATAAATTAAGATTTTTGGTCATTTTGGTCTTTACTATGTTTGTTCTTGTCCATTTTAATTCTTAGTTAATGTAGTTCGTCCAAAAATTGCACAAGACTTAATGGTTAAGATTTTAGGTCATTTTGGCCTTTAATAGGTTATTCTAATTCATTTTTTTTGTAAGGCAATTTAGTTCGTCTAGTAAGTGCACAAGTGTCAATGGATTAAGATTTTTGGTCATTTTGGTCTTTACTAGGTTTATTCTAGTCAATTTTGGTTCTTAGTCAACGTTGTTCCTTCAATAAGTGCACAAGTCTCAATGGATTAAAATTTTAGGTCATTTGGGTCTTTAATAGGTTTAATTTAGTTTGGTTTGTAGGCAATTTAGTTTCTCCAATAAGTGCACAAGTTTCAATGGATTAAGAACTTAGGTAATTTTGGTCTTTAAAAGATTTATTCTAATCTATTTTGGGTCTTATGCAGTTTAGTTCGTTCAATAAGTGCACAAGTTTCAATTGATTAAGTTTTAATGCCATTTTCGTAATTAATAGGTTTATTCTAATCTATTTTGCTTCTTAGGCAATCTACTTCGTCCAATAAGTGCACATGTTTCAAATGATTAAAATTTCTGATCATTTTGGTCTTTACTTAGTTTGTTCTAGTCCATTTTAATTCTTAGTCAATGTAGTTTGTCCAATAATTGCACAAGTCACAATGGATTAAGATTTTAGGTCATTTTTTCTTAAATAGGTTATTCTAATTCATTGTAGTTCTAAGGCAATTTAGTTCGACTAATAAGTGCACAAGTGTCAATCGATTAAAAATTTACGTCATTTTGGTCTTTATTAGTTAAATTTCAGTCATTTTTTGTTTTTAGTCAATGTTGTTCATCCAATAAGTGCACAAGTCTCAATGGATTAAAATTTTAGGTCATTTGGGTCTTAAGTAGGTTTAATATAATTTATTTTGGTTGTTAGGCAATTTAGTTTTACCAATAAGTGCATACGTTTCCATGGATTAAGAATTTTGGTCATTTTGGTGTTTAATAGGTTTATTATAATCTATTTTGGTTCTTAGGCAATTTAGTACGTTCAATAAGTGCAAAAGTTTCAATGGATAAAGATTTAATGTCATTTTGGTCATTAATAGGTTTATTCAAATCTATTTTAGTTTTTAGGCAATCTAGTCTGTCCAATAAGTGCACAAGTTTCAATGGATTAGGATTTTACGTCATTTTTGTCTTTAATAGGTTTATTCTAATCCATTTTTGTTCTTACCCAATTTAGTTTGTCCAATAAGTGCACATGTTTCAATCGATTAAGATTTTTGGTCGTTTTGGTCTTTAATAGGTTTACTCTAATCTTTTTTTGTTCTTAGGAAATTTAGTTCGTCCAATAAGTGCACAAGTTTCAATGGATTAGGATTTTAGGTCATTTTGGTCTTTAATAGGTTTATTCTAATCCATTTTTGTTCTTATCCAATTTAGTTCGTCCAATTAAGTGCACAAGTTTCAATTGATTAAGATTTAATGTCATTTTGGTCTTTACTAGGTTTATTCTAATCCATTTTTGTTCTCACCCAATTTAGTTTGTCCAATAAGTGCACAAGTTTCAATGGATTAAAATTTTAGGTTATTTTGGTCTTTACAAAGCTTATTCTAGTCCATTTTGGTTTTTAGTCAGTGTTGTTTGTCTAATAAGTGCACAAGTATCATTGGATTATGATTTTAGGTCATTTTGGTATTTAATAGGTTTATTCTAATCCATTTTGGTTTGTAAGCAATTTAGTTTGTCCAATAATGCAGAAGTTTCAAAGGATTAAGATTTTAGGACTTTTTGGTCTTTAATAGGTTTATTCTAATCTATTTTGGTTGTTAGTCAATGTAGTTTGTCCAATAGGTGCACAAGTCTTAATGGATTAAGATTTTAGGTCAATTTGGTCTTTAATAAGTTTATTCTAATAAATTTTGGTTCTTAGGCAATTTAATTCGTTCAATAAGTGCATAAGTGTCAATGGATTAAGATTTTAGGTCATTTTTGTCTTTAGTAGGTTTATTTTCTTTCTTAGTCAATGTAGGTCGTCCAATCAGTTCACAAGTCTCCAATGATTAAAATTTTAGGTCATTTTGGTCTTTATTACGTTTACTCTAATCCACTATTTTTTGTTACGCAATTTAGTTAGAACAAAATGTGCAGAAGTCTCGATGGATTCAGTTAGGGGTCAATTTGGTGTTTCAATGGTTTATTCTAGTCCATTTTGGTTCGTTGTCATTTAAGTTCTTCCAATAAGTGCACAAGTGTCAATGGATTTTGGTCTTTACAAAGGTTATTCTAGTCCATTGTGGTTCCTAGCAATGTAGTTCGTCCAATAAGTGTACAAGTCTCCATAGATTAAGATTTTAGGTCATTTTGGTCTTTAATAGGTTTATGATTAACCATTTTGGTTCTTAGGCAGTTTAGTTCGATCAATAAGTGCACAAGTTTCAATTGATTAAGATTTAAGGTCATTTTGGTCATTAATAGGTCTCTTCAAATCATTTTAGTTCTTAGGCAATTTAGTTCGTCAAATAAGTGCACAAGTTTCAATGCATTAACATATCTAGTCATTTTGGTCTTTACTAAGTTTATTCTTGTCCATTTTAGTTCTTAGTCAATGTAGTTCGTCCAATAATGGCAAAGTTTCAATTGATTAAGATTTGAGGTCATTTTGGTCATTAATAGGTTGATTCTAATCAATTTTGGTTCTTAGGCAATTTAGTTCGTTCAATAAGTTTATTCTAGTCCATTGTGGTATGTAGTCAATTAAGTCCTTCCAATAAGTGCAAAAATCTCATTGGATTATGCTTGTCAATTAAGTCCTTCCAATAAGTGCAAAAATCTTATTGGTCATTTTGGTCTTTACTAGGTTTATTCTTGTCAATTTTGGTTTTTAGTGAGTGTTGTTTGTCCAATAAGTCCACAAGTCTCAATGGATTAAGATTTTTGCTCATTTTGGTCTTCAATCGGTTATTCTAATAAGTGCACTGTAAGTATAGATGTGCACCTAAGAAGGGAGGTGAATTAGGTGCTTAGGAAATTTTCTTGTTTTCAGCGATTTGGTGATCGATTTTTTTTTTCGCTTAAGGATAGTAAGTGATAAAAGTAAATGGTAGTAATCAAATGAACACAACAATATTATCATGGTTCCCCTTATAACCAAGGGTACATCCAGTCCTCTTGCACACCACAAGAGATTTCTCCACTATTGTCAAAAAATGTATAAGTCCCACCCTAAGATCTCTGTTACAAACTTCTAATAAAACTCCTAATATAGCACACCACTATCTTAGATAAGACTACTTTAAGAAAGTACTACTTTCTTTTACAAACAATGTGATTTGATAAGAATATAAGAATAAAAGAGAGGTATAATGATATCAATCCAATATTGCTTCAAGTACTTTGAGAACCTTTGTCAAGGATATGAAAATGAAATGCAAGTACTTGAATTATGATAAATAACTTTGAGAAAAATTTAGAAAATTGTTCAAAGTTGTTCAAGGTTTTGTAGTACGATTGTGTACGAATTAATCAGAGGTTATGGTGTATTTATACTCCATAAACATCTCTTCAGATTCGTGGCCATTGATCCAAAAGGTTTGATGAACAAATGCAATGATCTAGAACCATTTCAGATCTGAAAAATTGCATTGATTCCACTTGTATCCGAATACAGTATGTATGTATTCGAATACACCTCTTTATAACGTTCAAATTTATTCAAAATTTTCACCTTGTATTCGAATACACAGGCATGTAGTCGAATACAGATTTGTTAATTTTGCCACTAACTTGCTGTTTGTATTCGACTACAGCAGGTCGTAGTCGAATACAGATGTGTAGTCTGAGCTACTGACTTAGCACTTGTATTCGATAATAGCACCTCATAGTCGAATACAAATGTCAAGCTTTTGCTACTGATTTACCATCTCTATTCGAATACGCTATGTTGTATTCGAATACAACTATGCATTTTGTCAAAAATATTAATTTTAACACTTTTTATTGTAAGTTTGACACTTTTAAAAATACTTTTTATGCATATGTAAAGATGCATGGTTCTCATGTACTTGAACTTTTGATTATATCATTTACCTTTACATTAATTAAACATCTAATATGTTTCAATGTTGAACTATATGATATTTGGACTTCTTTTTTAACTTGTTGCCTTGATCACAACTATTGGTCTTTGTCTTCATCAAAAACATGTATTTTACATTCTCCCCCTTTTTTATTATGACAAAACTTTGTTGTTTGGAGACATTGACAAAACTTTATCGTTTGGAGACACTAACAAAACTTTGTTGTTTGGAGACACTGCATCATTGTAAAAGTACTCCCTCGTAATTCATGCGTACTCCCCGGTTGAATTGGAATTTGTTATGATCAATGTGAAATTTTTTTGAAGATCTACAAATGGTTTTATAACAACAATATACCAAATTTTCTCCCCCTTTTGACATGATCAAAGAGAAGGAAAAATATTGACAATACAAACAATATAATCTAAGCAAATAACGAAAAGAAAAACATCACACAAGATAATTGGTTCTTAGGCAATTTAGTACGTCATATATGTGCAGAAATCTCAATGGATTCGATTTGGGGTCATTCTGGTGTTTCCAAGGTTTATTCTAGTCCATTATGGTTTTTTGTCAATATGTTCATCCAACAAGTGCACAAGTCTCAATGGATAATGATTTCGTCCAATAATTGCAGAAGTCTCAATGGAATAAAATTTTAGGTCATTTGGGTCTCGAATAGGTTATTCCAATCCATTTTTGTTCTTAGGCAATTTAGTTCGTTCAATAAGTGCACATGTGTCAAAGAATTAAGGTTTTAATTCATTTTGGTCTTAACTACGTTTATTCTTATCCATTTTGGTTCTTAGTCAATGTAGTTCATCCAATAAGTGCACAACTCTCAATGGATTTAGATTTTACATCATTTCGGTCTAAAATAGGTTTACTCTAATCCAGTTTGGTTCATAGGCAATTTAGTTCGTCATATATATGCAAAAGTCTCAATGGATTCTGTTTGGGGTCATTTTGGTGTTTCCAAGGTTAATTCTAGTCCATTGTGGTTCTTATTCAATTAAGTTCTTCCAATAAGTGCACAAGTTTCAATGGATTAAGATTTTAGATCATTTTGGTCTTTACTAGGTTTATTCTAGTCAATTTTGCTCTTTAGTAGTTTTATTCTAATCCAATTTGGGTCGTAGGCAATTTAGTTTGTGCAATAAGTGCACAAGTTTCAATAGATTAAGATTTTAGGTCATTTTGGTATTTAATATGTTTACTCTAAATCATTTTGGTTCTTAGGCAATTTGATTTGTCCAATAAGTACACAAGTTTCAATTGATTAAGATTTTGGTGATTTTGGTCTTTAATAGGTTTACTCTAATCCATTTTGGTTCTTAGACAATTTGATTTGTCCAATAAGTGCACGAGTTTCAATAGATTAAGATTTTAGGTCATTTTGGTCTTTAATATGCTTACTCTAATCCATTTTGGTTCTTAGGCAATTTGGTTTGTACAATAAGTGCACAAGTGTCAATGCATTAGGATTTTAGGGCATTATGGTTTTTAAAAGGTTTACTCTAATCCTTTTTTATTGTTACGCTATTTTGTTCGTCCAATAGGTGCACAAATTTCAAATGATTAAGATTTAAGGTCATTTTGATCTTTAATAGGTTTATTCTAAACCATTTTGTTTCTTAGGAAATTTAGTTCGTTCAATAAGTGCACAAGATTCAATGGATAAAGATTTTAGGTGATTTTGGTCTTTACTAGGATTATTCTTGTCCATTCTGGTTCATAGTCAATCTAGTTCTTCCAACAAGTGCACAAGTCTCAATGCATTAAGATTTTAGGTCTTTTTGGTTGCTAATATGTTTATTCTAATCCTTTTTGGTTTTTAGGCAATTTAATTCGTTGAATAAGTGCACAGGTTTCAATGGATTAAGATTTTAGGTCATTTTGTTCTTTAATAGGTTTATTCTAATCAATTTTGTTCTTAGGCAATTTAGTTCGTGCAAAAAGTGCACAAGTGTCAATAGATTAATATTTTAGGTCATTTTGGTCTTTACGAGGTTTATTTTAGTTGATTTTGGTTCTTAGTCAATGTATTTTGTCCAATAAGTGTTCAAATCTCAATAGATTTCGTCCAATTATTTTGGTTCTTAGTCATTGTATTTTGTCCAATAAGTGTTCAAGTCAATGTATTTTGTCCAATAAGTGTCAATTGATTATGATTTTCGGTCATTTTGTGTTTTCTTATGTTTATTCTTGTCCATTTTGGTTCTTAGTCAATGTAGTTGATCCAATAAGTGCACAAGTCTAATTGGATTAAGATTTTAGGTTATTTTGGTCTTGAATAGATTTACGCTAATCCCCTTTTGTTCTTACGCAATTTAGTTCGTCATATATGTGCAGAAGTCTCAATGGATTCGGTTTGGGGACATTTTGGTGTTTCCAAGGATTATTTTAGTCCATTTTTGTTCATAGTCAATTAAGTTCTTCCAATAAGTGCATAAGTCTCTATGGATTAAGATTTTAGGTCATTTTTGTCTTTACTAAGTTTATTCTCGTCCAATTTGTTCCTAGCACTGTAGTTCAACCAATAAGTGTTCAAGTCTCATTAGATTAAGATTTTAGGTCATTTTGGTCTTTATGAGGTTTGTTTTAGTTAATTTTGGTTCCTAGTCAATGTATTCCGTCCAATTAGTGTTCAAGTCTCAATAGATTTCGTCCAATAATTTTGGTTCTTAGTCAATGTATTTTGTCCAATAAGTGTTCAAGTCAATGTGTTTCGTCCAATAAGTGTCTAAGTCCCAATGGTTCAAGATTGTAGTTTGTCCAATAAGTGCACAAGTCTTAATGGATTAAGATTTTAGGTGATTTTGTTCTTTAATAGGTTTATTCTAATAAATTTTGTTCTTTCGAAATTTTGTTTGTCTCATTAGTGCAGAAGTTTCAATGGATTAAGCTTTTAGGTCATTTTTGTCTTTACTAGGTTTATTGAAGTCCATTTTGGTTCTTTGTCAATGTAGTTTGTCCAATAACTATATAAGTCTCAATGGATTAAAGTTTTATGTAATTTTTGTCTTTTCTAGGTTTAGTCTAGTGCATTTTGATTCTTAGTCAATGTAGTTCATCCAATAAATGCATAAGTCCCAATTAATTAAGATTTTAGTTTATTATGGTCTTTAATAGATTTGTTCTAATCATTTTGTTCTTAGGCAATAAATTTCTTTTAATAAATGCATAAGTTTTTATGGATTAAAATTTTAGGTCATTTAAGTGTTTAATTGTTTTATTTTGATCCATTTATGTTCTTAGGCAGTTAACTTTGTCCAATAAGTGCCCAAGTCTCAATGGAATAAGATTTTAGGTCATTATGGTCTTTAATAGGCTTTTTCTTGTCCATGGTTGTTCTTAGTTAGTGTAGTTCGTCAAATAATTGCACAAGTTTCAATTGATTAAGATTTCAGGTCATTTAGGTCATTAACAGGTTTAATCTAATCCATTTTGGTGCTTAGGCAATTTTATTCGTCCAATAAGTGCACAAGTTTCAATGGATTAAGATTTCTGGTCATTTTTGTCTTTATTAAGTTTATTCTTGCCCATTTTAGTCCTTAGTCAATGTAGTTCGTCCAATAATTGCACAAGTCTCAATGGGTTAAGATTTTAAGTTTGTTTGGTCTTTAACAATTTATTCTAATCCATTTTGGTTCTTAGGCAATTTAGTTCGTCCAATAAGAGCACAAGTGTAATTGGACTAAGGGTTTATGTCATTTTGGTCTTAACTAGGTTTATTTTAGTTAATTTTGGTTTTTATTCAATGTAGTTCGTCGAATAATTGCATAATTGTCAATGGGTTAAGATTTTAGGTCATTTTTGTCTTTAATTGGTTTATTCTTGTCCATTTTGGTTCTTAGTCAATGTAGTTCCTCAATTATGTTCACAAGTCTCAATGCATTAAGATTTTCGGTCATTTAGGTCTTTAATATGTTTACTCTAATCCGTTTTGGTTATTAGGCAATATAGTTTGTCATGTGAGTGGAAATGTCTCAATGGATTCAGCTTGGGGTCATTTTGGTGTTTTAAACGTTTATTCTAGTCCATTATGGTTCTTAATAAATTGAGTTCTTCCAATAAATGCCCATGTCTCAATGGATTAAGATTTTAGGTCATTTTGGTATTTACTAGGTTTATTCTTGTCAATTTTTGTTCTTAGTCAAAGTAGTTTGTCCAATAAGTGCACAAGTGTCAATGGATTAAGATCTTAGGACATTTTGGTCTTTAATAGGTTTATTCTAATTTGTTTCGTAGGCAATATAGTTTGTCCAATAAGTGCACAATTTTCAATGGATTAAGATTTTTGGTCATTTTAGTCTTTAATAGGTTTATTCGAATCCATTTTCGTTCTTTGGTAATTTAGTAAGTCTCAATTGATTAAGATTTTAGGTCATTTTGGTCTTTTATAAGTTGACTCTAATCCGTTTTGGTTCTTAGGCAATTTAGTTCTTCCATAAGTGCACAAGTTTCATTGGATTAAGATTTTAGGTCATTTTGGTCTTTTATAGGTTTATTCTAATCCATTTTGTTCTTACGCAATTTAGTTCGTCCAATTAGTGCACAAGTTACAATTGATTAAGATTTATGGTCATTTTGGTATTTAATAGGTTTATTCTATATATTTTGGTTCTTAGGCAATTTAGTTCATCCAATAAGTGTACAAGTTTCAATGGATTAAGATTTTAGGTCATTTTGGTATGTACTAGGTTTATTGTTGTCCATTTTTCTTCTTATTCGATGTAGTTCGTCCAATAAGTGCACAAGTCTCAATGGATTAAGATTTTAGGTCATTTTGATCATTAATATGTTTATTCTAATCCATCTTGGTTCTTACGCAATTTAATTCGTTGAATAAGTGCACAAGTTTCAATGGATTAAGATTTTAGGTCATTTTGTTCTTAGGCAATTTTGTTCGTGCAAAAAGTGCACAAGTGTCACTTTTTGAATTATTTACTAAAAATTTACAAAATCATTTGATCAAGATTTATCTACAAGAGGATATGAATTATTGAGAACAAGATTTGATCAAGATTTATCACAAAAAGATATGAATTATTTACAAGAAAATTTGATCAAGATTTATCACAAGAAGATATGAATTATTTACAAAAAGATTTGATTAAGATTTATCTACAAGAAGGTATGATTTATTTACAAAAGGATTTGATTTAGATTTATCTACAAGAAGATATGATTTATTTACAAGAAGATTTGATCAGGATTGATCACAAGAAGTTATGAATTATTTGCAAGAACATATGACAAGAATTGTTTACAAGAAGAAACACTCACAAGAAGATACATTTATTATTTGCAAAGATATGATTCAGATTTTGACAAATGACAAAATACATAATTGGACTTAGTCAAATTCGTACTTTTGAAAGTTCAAGAAACTGTCCAACACTATGTTCACGCCTAGATCAAAGCCAATAGTATGAACGAAGTTTCATCTGAAGAATTATTGAAAGCAATCTTAACAAAATATGAACAGTATCAATCTGAAGAATTTACAAACTCATTCTGAAAAAAATGCGAAGAGAATCAATCTAAAAGAACTACTCATATTGGATTCAGAAATAAAGAATTGGCTAAAGAACATATCATCAAAAAGCATCTTGTGTAGAATTATTGTTGATTAAGATCATTGTTGTCCAAGCTAAGAATGAAGATACAATTCAGAACTAAACAAGGAATAAATTGAATCTCTAATTTTATTTATAAATAGATACTCAAGGCTGAAGAAGAAGATCATATCAAAAAATTATAAAAGTGTAGAAGAACTCAAGGTCAAAAATTCAAATTCATCTTAGAGTTCAAAGAGAGAAATATTATCTAAGTGTTCTTCTTAGAGTGTGAAGGTCATTATTATAATCATCTTATTAGAAGCAACTACTCAAATTTCAAACCTTTGTATTCAAACTCGATAGTGGTGTTAGTGTGCCTTCAACAATATGGGATTGTCATATTGTGTGGAAAAGACTTTGCTAGTAGAGTCAAGGTGTGACACCCTAAACTCAAATTGAAAAAAAAGTAAAATGCACTAGTTTTGAAATAGATTCGCAGCGGTTCCAAAATAGAGTATAAATTTTTTTTTTGTTAAACTATAAGGTTCAGAATGTCACACTCACACTTGCACAAAAACATTTGCATAAAAATCCTTAATTAAAAATCATTTAGCATCGAATGTAGCTGGGGTTTATCAAACAAATATTTCTGACATAAAAACATGCTCAAAAATTTAGAGACAATTAATTTTTTTTCTCCAAATACAAGATCGAATATAAAACAATTGATCGATAAAATTTACAACGCAAAAATCAGTTCATAACAAAAAAAACACAACAAAATACTCCTACTCGGTATCACCTATCAGAGCATGGATCACCAACCGATAACCTGAAATAACTGCGCTCTCGCAAGCGCCAAACACAAGCAACGAGGGGTGAGCTTCGAAAACATGTAATAGTATAAAATAATTGAGAAGAACACGTAACACATTAATTAAACACCGTATCATATCAAATCACAATTAACAAGAATAATCCAGGTAACACGTTGATACAATCCACAACGTCAAGTAAGTCAACACGCAAATCAAGTAATGTTATGCATGCTCTTATACTCTAAACTCCTCCTCTTTCTTTGGTACCATTATAACTCTGAAGTACTTGGTTAGGAGGCTTGATACTATGCCACTATGCAAGTGGACGGACAATTCAAATTGGCCTTGTCCTCATAGATCCCCTCAACTCAACCCGAGACACATATACGCGACACTCGAGGTAAACGTGTGTTGCATGGTAGCCCCCGACATTTGGAGTGCTACCTCCAAGTCACCTAGGAATTCCCCACCCGAATACCTCCAAGGTCTAACAATCTTGCCTTAAGGCTCAATAGCAGACCGCCACGATCAGGCTCAATTCAGTTGTACTTCCCCAAAATCGCTAGGCTTGTCAGGCCCTACCTATATGATGACCAATTAATCTCCACTTCAAAGATTATCATCTATTTTCTCCCCTCGTTGGCCTAGGTTACTCACTCCATTAAGAGAACCATCATTGGCACGGGTCGAATTCATCACTATTCAATTAAACACAATATGCATTTCATGATATTCATCAAGGTGGTAACATCATAAGTCAAGGGGTACACACCGTCATTGCATATTTCCATAGTCATACATTACATTTATAATTTATCATCATAATAACAATATTTGGCGATCTCATGGATTCGGTTTTCCCATTCATCTCACTTAATTTACACTCATGGATTCGAACTCACTCTCACCCCATACCTTATTTGGCGATCTCGTTCGGTAAGAAATTAAATTTCAGCAACGTCGGAGCAATCCGAAAATAAATTGTTTGAAAGCGGTCCAAAGAATAACCAATTTGCTGCGACATATATGACTTGAAACGGTGCTTACGGATAACAACACTAAAATTAAAATTAAAAATGCATCAGCATCTAACTTTAATTATGACAGGTTCATAACAAAATGAACAATGAATGCTAGGATGATCGGAAAGCATTTACCGTTGTGCCACTGCCGTCGGGTTTTCGTGAAAGTTGGCGAAACTGAAAAAGCTCTCGATGTGGAGAACGCGAAATTGCTTTTCGTTGATTCAATGCACCACTACGGAGGCCAGAAAAGCTTCGTGGCGGTGTTGATGTTGGGGAGAATAGGTCACAATTTGATTTCTCCTTCACATGACGTATAAATTAGAGTAATTTTGATGAAGATGATGAATGGAGAAGGAAGATATTGGTCATTCATCCGTAGACAATGGAAGATAAAAGAATTGAATTGTATCAAATGGGTGGATTACAAAGACTGCAAACAAGGAAAATAGATGAAGTTTGCGAGTTTCTTAAAGTCGTGTGCATTTGGTTTAGGGCTATTAGTTTTAGGCGGTGGGGACAAGATTGGTACATATATACTTATCAGCCGTAATAGCCATATTTTTATATTTTATATTATTATTATGATTCAAAACTTTTCTATTAACTTTACTATCATTAAAATAAAAACAAATAAGTTTAATTATTAAATACCTAGTTAGTAATAAGGATGACATATTTCACTTAAAAATAATAACAATCTAAATTAATAAATAAATAAAAATATGAATAAACTTAATATCCATATCAATAATTTAAATAAATTATTAAGTCAAACACATGATAAATTATCACACTATAGCAAATACACATGTAAGAAGATTAATCATAATTATTTATCAACACATATTGTAAATACATGCAATACTAAATTAATTCTTTAAAATTCTATTAGATAAATGAAATAATTTATTATTAAATTTGGGGTGTTACACAAGGTGTGTGTTCCTCAAAAGTATGGGGTTGTCAGGCTGTTTGAGAAAATTCGCTTGGGGGTTCAGGTGCTTTGTAATGCTAGTTGTTAAATTAGTGGATTAAATCTTTTTGAGTAAAGGTACTGGTTGTAGCGAAGCTAGAGGTGCACCAGTATATATTACTTGTGTTACTTTTCCTGCACTCCTTAGTTTTGTTATTGCTTCTACTCGAAGTAAATCATCAAGTCTGAACCAGTTTAATCAAATAATCAAAAGTTATCAACTTAGTCAAATACGATTCAACTCTATTTCTTGTGTTTGCACTTTCACCTACTACCATTAAACTTCACAATTTTCCCTAGTTGTTTGATTCATTGGACACATTTGTCACTAATGAAGGGCAAACCTCTGCCAAAAGGAAGGAGATTATTATTGAAAACAACTTGTTGAATAAGGAGAACCCACCGTAGACATCCCAACTACTAAATATGGTTCACCCAATGCAAAGAAACTCAAAGTTGAGAAGGGTGCCAAGATAAATCATAAGAGTGGTGAAAGAAATCTTAACATTGCTACTCAATTGGCCAAATGGGCCATTCAAGTTGTGGCACCGAAACTTGGTGTACCGCCACCTAAAATTAAAGAACCAGACCTCAACCAACCAGTCGCATAAGGTTTTGTCAAACAAAAACAAACATCATAATGTTCATATGTAAAGTTAATGGAAAGATCATTTGACTATTCCTATTCTAGCAAGGAATAAAGGCAACATTTATACTACTACATAATTGAAATAAATTTCCAAAGGAAACATGAAGATTATTCAAGATATTAATATCATAAATATGGAATAAGCCTTTTAAGGCTAAGAAAATATAGGTGAAAAAGTCCCTAAGTGGTAGATCTATAAATTTCAGTAGTTGAGAAGGATTTTCAACCATTATCGTGGAAAAATTAACAAAGTATGACGATGGGACGTAGCCCATAGTGGTTGAAATAGTATAAATTTTGTGTGTCATCCTGTCTCTTTTAACTCTTTACTTCCAATATTTGAACTTACCCAACTCACACACTTCTTACAATTTAACTAATTGCTTTTGAACATACACTTCAAAACATTCTAAAGTAATATATTTCTTTTTCCTTCGAATTATAAAACTCGAAAACAAACTTTCTTAAGTGCAAAGTAAGTAGGTCTAAAAGGGGCACGATTCAAACCACTTTCCATGGTGAGCAAGACTTTCTTAAGTGAAGAATAACAAAGTTTAAAAGGGTCACAATTCAATTTCAGAATGAATCTAGAGTCTAGAAAAACCCCTAAAGGACCTACAATGAGTGTAAGTTGAAGAAAAACTCTCAGTAAAATTGAGAATGGCTTGACCCTTGCTAAAATTCATTGAGCGAGTTTGTAATTGGGTTGAATACACATGTTAGGTCAGGGTTTTGCATGGTCACGTGTCTAAACTCAATGTTAAATTCATTAAGCAAAAATAAATTTGTGAGTTTATAATATACCACATTAATTAAATAATAGTGATGTTTAATTACTTACAAGTTTTTGCTCTAGACGAGCATATCCCATACGAGATTTCTTGTACGGGTGGGGAATAATTTTTGCCCTCTCGCGATTTGCCTTTGTAATATTCTAAATAAAAACAATAACAATCTAGTTAAAATTTAAAATACGCCATGAATATGAATAATAAAAAACAAATGCTAATAAATTAATCACTTACAACAAATGCGGGGTCGGAACGTTTTGATACGAATGCGCTCCATTCCTCATTTGATATATAATGTTTATATATTTTTGGAGCTTCCGCATTCGTATTTCCTTCACGGTCTTTTAAATAACAATTAGAGAGGTGAGATCTAAAGCCCCGGTGTATTTTCCCGGCAACTCTGAGCACATAGCTCTTTCTCACCTCATCAAGAACAAAAGCTGACTGCAAACCAAATAAATATGTAGTTTGAGTAAAATACTTCAAAGCAGTATATTGTAAAATTTATAAATAATAGGGTAGAGTAAAAAAATTACCTGTATATCAGCCCACATCTTTGGCATCCTTCAATGCCTTATCTCTCCAATCATCTATTGTGATTGGTATATTTTGACGAACAACAACTCCAATATAACTAACAAACAGTGAACTGTTGGGGTCAATTGGTTGACCACTCTCATTCCACCCAACCTAATAAACTAATATAGTAAGTAACTCAATATATTAACAGCAAACAAGGTATAATATATTAACAGCAAACAGCAGAAACAGAAAACAACAAAGTATACCTCAAATTTTTGCCCAATACATCTTCCTTTTATAACATTTTGCATTATTGTTGCACCACGTTTGACTTCCTTTTCATAAGTCTTAGTGTTGCCAACTTCTTCATTTTGACAATCTAACCCCTTGTTGATATCCATTTATCTACAACATGCAGTTCAACATCAACATATATGCAGTTCAGTTCAGCACATCAACATGCAGTTCAGTTCAGTCTAAGTACGTAGCAACAAAAAGTTAACATACATTTTAGTGAAACAAAAAACTAATAACTACAATACCTGAAATAGTCCTTGTAAAATGCTTAGGGTTACATGTTCACAGACGAACGGCGCAGAAGACGATGAAAACGAGGACGAACGGTTACGAACGATGGTAGGGTTACGGGGTTCACAGACGAAAACGAGGATGAAAACGGGATTACTTGAGGATTATGATGTTTACGTACGATCGTAGGTCTAGGATGAGAGTAAGTAATGAGGAAGAAACAAGGAAAACTGAAACTCTCGTAGGGTTCGCAAGGAGAAAGAGAACGCGCAGAGGAAACTGAAAAATTTATGTAATGAACATGAAAATGAAGAGGTTTACTATTATATATATGACCCTATTACAGCGCTTTTTTGAACAAGCGCTGTAATAGGTCTCATCATTTTATTTTAAAAGCCTATTACAGCGCTTTTTCATAAGCCTTTTAAAGCGCTTGTCAAAAAGCGCTGCAAAAGACCTCCTTATTTTTATTTTTTTAAAAGCCTTTTACAGCGCTTCTACAGAATGCGCTTTAAAATGCCTCATTGTTTTATTATATGCAAACGCTTTAAAAAACCCTTTTACAGCGCTTATGTGGAAAGCGCTGTAAAAGACCTTCCTATTTTATTTTTTAACCCTATTACAGCGCTTTTTTAGAAAAGTGCTCTAATAGGGTTCTATATATGAAATGACTCTTTGTTTTACCATGTCCAAAGGCTGTGTTTTACAGCGCTTATGGGGAAAGCGCTGTAAAAGACCTTCCTATTTTATTTTTTAACCCTATTACAGCGCTTTTTTAGAAAAGTGCTCTAATAGGGTTCTATATATGGAATGACTCTTTGTTTTATCATGTCCAATGGTTGTGTGAACCTTTTACAGCGCTTATTAGGAAAGCGCTGTAAAAGGGTTCCTTAACTCGTGAGCCCTTTTACAGCCCTGTAATAATTTATTTTCTTCCAAATTAGTTAAATTATTTTTACATAAGCCCTGTAATAATTTATTTTCTTCCAAAATAGTTAAATTATTTTTTCTTCCAAATTGTGTTTAACTGATCAAGTCAAGTTCAAGCTAAATTACAAGTATAACTTGAACTTAAATTATTTTTAAGTTCAAGCTAATTAGTTAAACTGTTTGAACTTGAACTGATCAGGTCAAGTTCAAATAGTTCAAGCAAAATTACCTGATCAGGTCAAGTCGAGTATACAATTACATACAATATAAGCATAAATACCAAAATGCTCAATATATGGCAGATCAAACAATTAAATTACACATGAATCAGTTCAGATTACATGGATTATCCTTTCTAGATAGAGTCTGAGCGACTGGAGGTAGATATGTGCGATTTCCTTTCTTTACGGGACCCAATTCATTTCTTATTCCCATATCGACCAAGTCCAATCTTGCATTGATGCCATCCTTAGACTTTCCTGGTACATTGAGTAACGTACCAATAACACTGTCAAATACATTTTTCTCAATATGCATCACATCGAGAAAATGTCTTACATACAATGACTTCCAATATGGCAATTCAAAGAAAATTGACTTTTTCTTCCACCCAGTTTTGACCAGCTCTCCCGCAAAAGGTTTGCCAAATTTATTGGTCAAACCTTGTACCTTCTCAAGTATTTGATATCCAGTCGATGCTACAGGAGCTCTATCTTCCTCTGATTTTCCATTGAATGCATTTCTCCACCCACGATACTGATGACTATAAGGTAAAAATCTACGATGTCCAAGAAATACATTCTTCTTACAATGTTTCAACCGCATCCAATTTGTACTCTCTCCTTTAATGCTATATCCTGATAAATTACTATATGCTGGAAAATCATTAATTGTGCCGAACAACATAGCCCTCAAATTGAAACATTCTTTCTTATACCCGTCATAGACTTCTACACCTGTCTCCCACATAATTTTTAAATCTTCAATTAAAGGAGCCAAGTATACGTCGATATCATTCCCCGGTTGTTTGGGTACAGAAATTAACAGAGACAACATCATAAACTTACGCTTCATACATAACCATGGAGGTAGATTATAAATCAACAAAATCACAGGCCACGTGTTGTGTGAGATGCTTTGAAGGCGTAGATTTCTCGACTGTATCCCGAATTCAGGATACTCGTGATAAATTTTTGCCCATTGCGGAGAATCCGCAGGGTGTCGAAACTTTCCATCTCTAATTCTTTCATTTGCATGCCATGTCAAGTGTTTTGAATCTTCTTCAGTGCGATACATGCGCCTAAATCTTGGTATTATAGGAAAATACCACACGACTTTTGCTGGAGTAGATTCTTTCTTCTTATATCGAGATACATTGCATTTCGGACAAGCCTTTAGTAATTCATATTCATTTCGAAATAAAATGCAATCATTAGGACACGTGTGAATCCTTTCATAACTCATACCAATAGAGCACAAAATTCGTTTAGCCTCATAGGTTCTACTGGGAAGTTCATTATCATCTGGCAACATATCTTTTAAGAGGGTTAGTAATTCTATGAAGCTTTTATCAGACCATCCATTACTCGCTTTTAAGTTGTACAACTTTAGTATCGCTGAAAGTCTTGTGAATTTAGTATGTCTTGTGAATTTCGGTCCGGCTCATATGTATCTGTGTCGAAATCAGTTGAAACATATGTATCTGTGCGAATATTATCATTGATTTTCTCACCATGTCTTATCCAACATGTATAGCTTTGATCAATTCCATACCATACTAAATGTCCTTCCAATTCATCTGCTCTAATGCGTTTTCCAAAACAACATTTTAAACAAGGACAAACGACTCTATTTGGATCTTTTGCATTCATCACTGAAAACTCAATAAACTCCTTCACTCCATTTTCATACTCTTTTGTCAATCGATTGGCAGAAATCCATTTCCGGTCCATTTATATGACCTATATATATAAATGCAGTTACACAATAAGCATGATTTCAAGTCTGATATATTATGACCTATATCAGTCTGATATATTATAAATAAAATTTATCACTAACAAATTATATCAGTAACAATAAACATTATTTCAAGTCTGATATATTATGACCTATATATATATATATATATTTAATATCATGTAACAATTTATCAGTTTGAATTAGTGACAACAACAAATAAATAATATAAAGTACCTGAGACAACGTTGATGATCAATTTGTTTTAAAGGAGGAAGAAGTAAATCAATTTGTAGATGGGCGCACACGAGGGTTCGCAGGGGAGGGGAGATGAGAGTTCGTAGGGTTTCGACAACGTATTAAATTTGTTTTAAATTTGTTTTTATTTACTTAAAGTGAATGCTTTTTATTTGAAATGAATGATTTTACAGCGCTTGTTAAAAAAGCGCTCTAATAGGTCCTATAAAAATGTGAAAGGGCAAGCCTATTACAGCCCTTGTATCAAAAGCGCTGTAATAGGTCATTTGACTATGACAAAGCGCAAGGCTTTTACAGCGCTTACACAAGAAGCGCTTTAAAAGCTATGTAACATAAGGTGGGAGCGCTACATTTTACAGTGCTTTTGTTTAAAGCGCTCACAAAGCGCTGTAAAAGGCTATGCAATAGCGCTTGATTTACAGCGCTTTCTGAAAAAGCGCTGTAAAAGGCTATGTGGTAGCGCTTTCTGACCCTATATGACCTTACAACAGCGCTTTTTTTACAGCACTTGTAAAAAAGGCGCTGTTGTAGCCTCCGTTATTTTTAAAAATTTATATTACAGCGCTTGTATTTAATAAGCGCTGTAAAAGACGCGCTATAAAATGTCATTTTTGGCGTAGTGATAGCACTAGTCAATATAAATAAGTTGTCTTTTTATCCATTTTTTCCATCGTTTCTCTCTCTGTCTCTCTCTCTCACCCTTGTCAAAACAATTTTTGAACCACGACAAAAAAGAATCTCATTACATTTCCACCATATTTAACTATAATGTGTCGGTTCAAATTTAGAGTTTACTTTACAGTTGTGCTATCAAAGTTCAAGCACAAGGGAGGTTTTGAATCTAAAGTTCTGAGATCGTTTAGTTGAGTAAAATCACAGACCCATTATGTTTTTATTTTGATCATGCTTGCATGTTGGGATTATAGGCATCCTAACTCCAATACGTTGTTGTTTTTATGTTCATGTCTAAACATAGGTCGTTTTGGCCTAGACGAGGGATATTGCCCACTAGTCGAAGATATTGCTGTATCTGTGAGCAGTAGGTAAGCATGTCTAAATACACAATCTAATTTCTATCAATATCTTTAGGTTATTAGTTGTTAATATGTTTTCTTTGGAGGCAAAAAAGCGATGCCAAGATATGTCAATTGTGTTGGTTGTTTGTGTGTAGGTACTCTCAAACACTTATAGGAGCGTAAGGTTGTTGTTTGTGGTTGTTATGGTCTAGAGTCAATTTAATTTGATTAGGGTTCGTAAATCATAATGGACTCCTCTCATGTGAAGGGAACACTTTACTTAATGCTAATTGCCCATTCCTTTTATATATTGGGCAAAACTACACACACAAAACTACACACACACAAATAGAGAGTCCTATATAAGTGGAAAGCTCATGAAAAGAGTGAAGAAACTATTTTTACCCTACTTTCATGTGCATATTCTCACCACATACAATCCTCCATTATTCTCACCTTATACCACTTTATTTTGGAGCCATTAAAACTAGTTCGAAGCTTTTTGGTGAAGAGATAAGGGGTTTGCATTTTGAAGCTGAATCAGAACTTGTTTTAACTGACATTTAGTTTGTATTATTCCTCTTTTATTTAAATGTAACTCATTAAATTCGTTTGTAATGAACTTCTTTATGTCTTTTCCATTTTCATATCATTTTATGAGCTCAATGTAAGATAAACATATATGTAATTAAGGATCAATGAGGATATGAAGGAAGTCTATATGTTAATATAATGTGGTGTGTTAACTTCCTTCTAAAGAAATAGTTTTCAAGTCATCTTTAAATCTTAACTTGATCACTTAAGTTTCATGGTTTAATTTTTTTAACTTGGAAAGAAAGAAAGATGGAAATGTGGTTGAAGTTAGCATCTTAGTCCATAAGGAACATTCTCTATTTTTAGGATAAATTATACTTTTAGTCCTTTAAGTTATTTTTAGGTTTCACTTTAGTCCTTTAAATTTTATTTGTTTCATTTTGATCTCTTATGTTACAAACGTTAGACATCTTGGTCCCTCAAGTTATTTTTTTTATTGTTTAGTCCCTTAAGGTATAAACATCAAACATTTGGGTCCTTTAAGTTACAAAAATTAATCATTTTGGTCTATTAAGTCACAATGTTAGACACTATTAGAAAGGACCAAAGTGTATTATGTTTGCAACTTATGGGACCAAAGTGTTCAATATTTGTAACTTAGGAGACTAAAATATAACAAAAATAACTTGAGGTATCAAAGCGTCTGACGTTTGTAACTTAAGATACCAAAATGAAACAAATAAAACATAAGAACCGAAATAAAACCTAAAAATAACTTAAGAGATCAAAAGTGAAATTTAGCCTTTTTTTTAATTGCTTACTTGATCCAGAGTTTATCTATAATTGTTAACCAAAAATATTCAACTTTAGTATTCCACAAACTAAGTAATTTTTATAAAAAGGTGTTGAAATCAATGGTATAATCCACCCTCGGGAGAACGATCTTTTTATATACTATTTTTGGAGACCTAGTACACCTTCACATTTAAATTCTTAACACCAAAATAAGAGCCATCTATTAGAGTAATTATTTAATTAATCAATTATGGATTGAAAATAATCAATTATTAGGAATTATTATTAATTAATTTATGGTTAATTAGTATTAAGCACCAAAACATATGTTGGGCTTTTGTTGTTGAATGGGCTGTAATGTTTTGGACCATTTCTAATGAAAGTTTTCTACCCTCAGCCAGCTGTTTAGCTATTTAATCATTATCCCATCAACGATTAACACTAATTCTAAATCTCAATTTTGAAACCTAGACGAAAATGAGGGTAGTTCACCACTCATCATTGTGTCCGTTGACTCTTAAAGGTACACTGTATATGATCATTCTTATATGTAGATATGTTATAATTTGTATCTAACTATGTTAAATTCTAACCATTTGTAACGCCCCGGATTTTTGATCCAAAACGTTACTTGAAGATATATTGTTTAGAAAGATTTACGACTTTTTTTTTAATTAAAATACCTAACATTTATTCATACAAATAATTAGTAACAACCACGTTTGTTTAATATTATTAAAAAAAATGTTTATTCAAAGCTAAAACAAAGAAAAAGAAATTATTCCTAACGGAAGGGAACCCACTTCCGTATTTCTAGAATTCTAGTGCATTTTAAAAGTTGGTGACAAAAGATTAAAAATAAACTTAGAAATATCGTGGCAATTCTATTATTGCAACATTGTCTTGAAAAACCCATTTTTACCCTACGTTCGCCGCACATTAATACTCATCAACTACTCTTGAATCTCCTTGAACTCATTAGTACCTAAAATGTTGTTGTAAGGGTCAGTTTTATCCATCATCCACATCAAACCAAGGTTAAACATATAGAAAAATAACACAAAACATATAAATGTAAAAACTTCCAATTTAAAAGAAAAATAATACGCAAACCAATAAATTGCATAACAAAAATGTATACATGATGCATGCTCCCAAAACTATATGATCCGGATATAAACCTGCCACTAAGGCAACTTCCACGAAGATGCATATGCCATGACATGATGATATATTATCAAAGAGATATATTCTCACACAGCCCACTAAGAATCATGTCATATGCATTCAAATCACTTTTTAAAATCATCATCTTATTCACATATCACTAAGATCACATGCCACACATCCTTATCATGAGTATCACATATCCATAAACAAATAATCATGAAAATCATAACTTTCACCACATACACAAAAATCGAGACTTGGTATCATACACACCATAAAGATTAACATGTTAACATATATAACAACAAAATTCAATTCCAACACATATACATCATCATAAAACTTTGTCACATATACCATACAAATTCAACCCTTTTTTCATATTCATTATAAAAATTAAAACTTTATTACATATAACATAAAATTCATACTTTACTTCATATTCGCCATAAAAATCAAAACTTTATCATATATAACATAAAAAATCATACTTTACTTTATATTTATCATAAAAATTAAAACTTTATCACATATCACATCAAGATTCATACTTTACTTCTTAAAAATAATATATTATATAATGAACTTAACGCAAAGGATTGGACTTTCATTATTTTAATTCATTAGTATACATTTATTCCTTTCAAAAAGCAAGCAATCACAATTATTAATTTCATGTCATCCAACCAACGGTCTAACTATAATTTGTGTGGGGAAAAACCCTTACATTGCCCGCTTTTCTTCCTAGTACAAATCTCTAAATCCCACGAAGTTGTTCACAAGGAAAAAGAAGTTCTAAGTTTTTGATGCACGAAGAAGAGGAGGTGATGGTGATGGTGGCTAAGATTTTGGTATTCTTTACAGAATATTGTTTGTAAAGGGTTTGTGAAATAGGGTTTGTGATGGTGGCTAGGATTTTGTGATGGTGGCCAAGTCCTCATAGATCCCCTCAACTCAACCCGAGACACATATATGCGACGGTCGGGGTACTCTTGTGTTGCATGGTAGTTCCCGGTCTTAGGGAATCTATCCACTAATCCACATAGGAATTCCCCACTAGATGTACCCCCAAGGTCTATCAGTCTTACCTTATAGTTCAACTGTAGCCCTCCACGATCAGGCTCATTCAGTTGTACTTCCCCGAATCATTAGGTTTGTTAGACCCTCTCTATATGATGACAAAATAATCCTAGCTCCAAAATCTACAACACATATCTCAAACTTACTCGATCATCACAACTCAATAAATTTCGGTTTGACTTCACAATTTTCATCATTATTTATATATATCAGTCAATCACAATACAATCCCAATATTTGCTTTACACTACTCACAATGCATAATTCAATCTTATCAATCGCAATAAAAAATCAACAGGTAGCACATTCAAATAATTTCCTGATTTCAATCAAATAGCAAGAACACTCCAATATATATTATTCATACAGTAATAATCAACATCACATTTCATAAAATCATTCAACGTGCAATCTTGCTATTATATTTTAGTCCTCACTGTTACCATTCATATATTATTAATTAATTATATATATTATCATTTCATCATAAATCATTGCGCTTTATATATATTACTTATGCTATTCTACTATCAAAATCCAATTGATGGAATTAATAAAATCATACCTGATTCTGGTTTGCAATTGAAATTGAAATTTGGAATTGGGATTGGAAATAAGAATGGGATTTGCGGCTCCACGGCTTTATGTGCGCCAATCCCTTTTATTTTTCTTTCTGCTAGGCTTCTAAGGTTAATCTAATCCTCTAGCAATGCGGTACTATATATATATATATATACCTAGTATACTAGTTGTTGTTGTTATTATTATTATTATTATTGTTATTATTATTATTATTATTATTATTATTATTATTATTATTATTATTATTATTATCATTATTATTATTATTAATATAAACCCATTCTACCGGTGCTAAAGGTAACAATTAGTGTAGCAACACAAATTCACAAATTGACTCCTTGTATTAATTTATTTAAATATATATATATATATATATATTATTTTATTTTAATTTTTGTAAGTTAATTATAGTTAATATTAATGATTTAAATCAACTACTAAGGCAAACATACAAGACACACATAAAGAAATTAGAACACATAATAACTCTCATATAAAAATAGTAGTGTATCATTATATTATTAAAATAAGATAATGGGAAATTGGGGTGTTACATACATACGATTTAAGTTGTCCTAAGTACCTATTATTGAACCATAATAACGTTAGTTAGAACAAAATTGTCAACTACTAATTATTGAAGGAACAAGATCACACATATTTTACCTTTCAATAGGATACATCCATCGATAATGAACACGACCTCCAAGTTTAACTTCTTCAACAAGGTGAACAACCAAGTGAACCATAACAGGGAAGAATGAGGGAGGAAATATCATGTAACACCCCAATATTTTCATATATATTATATATGTGTCTTTTAGTAATTGTCATGATTTATTATTTAATTAATAATTATTCTATGTGTAAATAAATTAAATTAAATTTTATAGCCCCCAATTTTACCTTAATAATTATAATCTTTATTTATATTTAATTGTTTTTGTGTGATAATTACACGGGGATGATTTATGATGTGATTATTTCCTAAATGAACTATTGTGCCTTTTGTTTATTGGATTAGTTTCGATAATCATGAAATTGATGTGTTAGATATGTCTATTTTATTTTGTTATGTGTGACATGTGATATTCTTCTTTTGCATGATTTTTTTTAGTTGATAAAATATTAGTTGAATTATTTAATTAAATTAGAATTTATAGAAGTTATATTGTTTGTTAGTTTTATTTTCGACCAAAATAATTATTAAATTTAGGAGATAGTAGAGTTAGTAAAACTCAGTATAAGTGTTCTGAAAATATAAGTGTTTAAAAATATTTTTGGTCAATCCATCTTTAGTATAAAAAAAATAGTAACTCATTCTTTTACTCTCCTTAATGACGAGATTTTATGGCAATTCATGGTGTTGTCTTGACATAATGTAGACTTTATGTACTTGTCTCAACCAATTAAGAGATCAAATAACGTAGATTCCCTCATTCTTAACACCTTTAATTCATTTTCTAAAGAAATGTTATAAATTTAATTATGAGTTTTTGTGCAATTAAGAGAGGACAACAAAAAAGACTACTCTCATTTTTTATATCTCATGCATTCTTCTCTTTTAAACCAAAATTATGATTTTACATTCATTCTCTACAAAAATAATCCTATACAATTTTTGGTTTCGTAACTATTGGATAAAAAATTTTAAAAAGGTGATGTGACACCCTCTAATTGATTTATTTAATTAAAAGGGGGTGTGACACCCTACAATATATGGCGAATTGTACTAGTTAATCCTAATTAACTCATACACATAAATACACATGATTTCAATTGGCTTTGTAACAACCTAGTAAAATTAAAGAAATAGTAACACTACGCCAAAAATGACATTTTATAGCGCGTCTTTTACAGCGCTTATCAAATACAAGCGCTGTAATATAAATTTTTAAAAATAACGGAGGCTACAACAGCGCTTTTTCTACAAGCGCTGTAAAAAAAACGCTGTTGTAGGGTCATATAGGGTCAGAAACCTCTATCACATAGCCTTTTACAGCGCTTCTTCAGAAAGCGCTGTAAATCAAGCGATATTGCATAGGCTTTTACAACGCTTTCTGAGCGCTTTAAAATAAAGCGCTGTAAAAGCCTTGCGCTTTGTGTCATTGGTTGACCTATTACAGCGCTTTTTAGACAAGCGCTGTAATAGGCTTGCCCATTAAATTTTTATAGGACCTATTACAGCGCTTATTTAGAAAGCGCTGTAAAATCATTCATTTCAAAGAAGCGTTCACTTTAAGTAAATAAAATCAAATTTAAAACAAATTTAATACGTTGTCAAAACCCTACGAAATCTCATCTCCCCTACCCTGCGAACCCCTCGTGTGCGCCCATCTACAAATTGATTTACTTCTTCCTCCTTTAAAACAAATTGATCATCAACGTTGTCTCAGGTAATTCAAATTTATTTTATTTATTTGTTGTTGTCACTAATTCAAACTGATAAATTGTTACATGATATAATTTGAAATTGTTACATTGTTACATGAAATTGTTACATGAAATTGCTAAATTGTTACATTGTTATATCATGTTTATTGTTATTGATATAATTTGTTACTGATAAATTTTATTTATAATATATCAGACTGATATAGGTCATAATATATCAGAATTGAAATCATGCTTACTGATATAAATTGTTACATGATATAATAGGGTTTCTGATAAATTTTATTTATATGTGTATTATCAATATATATATATAGGTCATAATATATCAGACTTGAAATCATGCTTATTGTGTAACTTCATTTATATATATAGGTCATAAATGGACCGGAAATGGATGTCTGCTAATCAATTGACAAAAGAGTATGAAAATGGAGTGAAAGAGTTTATTGAGTTTGCAGTGATGAATGCAAAAGATCCAAATAGAGTCGTTTGTCCTTGTTTAAAATGTTGTTTTGGAAAACGCATTAGAGCAGATGAATTGGAAGGACATTTAGTATGGTATAGAATTGATCAAAGCTATACATGTTGGATAAGACATGGTGAGAAAATCAATGATAATACTCGCACAGATACATATGTTTCAACTGATTTCGACACAGATACATATGAGCCAGACCGAGTTGAGGAGATTGCAAAAGCAGTTGAAGAAGATCTTCGTGATTGTCCTAAAATGTTTGAGAGCTTGTTGAGTGATGCAGAGAAACCATTATATAATGGTTGTACTAAATTCACAAGACTTTCAGCGATACTAAAGTTGTACAACTTAAAAGCGAGTAATGGATGGTCTGATAAAAGCTTCACAGAATTACTAACCCTCTTAAAAGATATGTTGCCAGATGATAATGAACTTCCCAGTAGAATCTATGAAGCTAAACGAATTTTATGCTCTATTGGTATGAGTTATGAAAGGATTCACGCGTGTCCTAATGATTGCATTTTATTTCGAAATGAATATGAATTACTAAAGGCGTGTCCGAAATGCAATGTATCTCGATATAAGAAGAAAGAATCTACTCCAGCAAAAGTCGTGTGGTATTTTCCTATAATACCAAGATTTAGGCGCATGTATCGCAGTGAAGAAGATTCAAAACACTTGACATGGCATGCAGATGAAAGAATTAGAGATGGAAAGTTACGACACCCTGCGGATTCTCCGCAATGGGCAAAAATTGATCACGAGTATCCTGAATTCGGGATAGAGTCGAGAAATCTACGCCTTGCACTTTCTACTGATGGAATGAATCCACATGGTCTTCAAAGCATCTCACATAGCACGTGGCCTATGATTTTGTTGATTTATAATCTACCTCCATGGTTATGTATGAAGCGTAAGTTTATGATGTTGTCTCTGTTAATTTCTGGACCCAAACAACCGGGGAATGATATCGACGTATACTTGGCTCCTTTAATTGAAGATTTAAAAATTATGTGGGAGACAGGTGTAGAAGTCTATGACGGGTATAAGAAAGAATGTTTCAATTTGAGGGCTATGTTGTTCAGGACAATTAATGATTTTCGAGCATATGGTAATTTATCAGGATATAGCATTAAAGGTCAGTGTGCGTGTCCTATATGTGAAGAGAGTACAAATTGGATGCGGTTGAAACATTGTAAGAAGAATGTATTTCTTGGACATCATATATTTTTACCTTATAGTCATCAGTATCGTGGGTGGAGAAATGCATTCAATGGAAAATCAGAGGAAGATAGAGCTCCTGTAGCATCGACCGGATATCAAATACTTGAGAAGGTACAAGGTTTGACCAATAAATTTGGCAAACCTTTTGCGGGAGAGCTGGTCAAAACTGGGTGGAAGAAAAAGTCAATTTTCTTTGAATTGCCATATTGGAAGTCATTGTATGTAAGACATTTTCTCGATGTGATGCATATTGAGAAAAATGTATTTGACAGTGTTATTGGTACGTTACTCAATGTACCAGGAAAGTCTAAGGATGGCATCAATGCAAGATTGGACTTGGTCGATATGGGAATAAGAAATGAATTGGGTCCCGTAAAGAAAGGAAATCGCACATATCTACCTCCAGCCGGTCATACTCTATCTAGAAAGGAAAAAATTGTTTTGTGTAAATTTCTACATGAAGTTAAAGTTCCAGAAGGATACTCTTCAAACATTAAAACTTTAGTTTGCATGAAAGACCTCAAGTTAAAAGGTTTGAAGACCCATGATGCTCATATTCTAATGGAGCATTTGCTACCAATAGGTATATGTTCAATTTTACCTGAAAAAGTTCGCCGAACCATAACTAAATTATGTTTCTTCTTCAGGGAAATTTGTAGTAAAGTGATTGATCCTCAGAAATTACCGAGATTGTAGAGGGAAATTGTTGTTACTTTGTGCGAGCTTGAAATGTACTTCCCGCCCTCGTTTTTTGATATAATGGTTCACCTTACTGTTCATCTTGTTAAGGAGACACAACTTTGTGGGCCAGCTTATATGAGATGGATGTACCCGATAAAACGATATATGAAAATATTAAAAGGGTACGTAAAAAGTAGAAGTCGACCAGAAGGTTGTATTGCTGAACGGTACATTGTTGAAGAAGCTGCTGAATTTTGTACTGAATATCTATCAAATGTTGAATCCATAGGGCTTCCCATGTCTCGTCATTCGGGAAGATTATCAGGAGAAGGGATAATTGGAAAGAGAATAATGACTATATCAAGGACAGAATGGGAGCAGGCACAATTGTATGTTTTGCACAATGATGATGAGGTTCAGCCGTATGTTACAATACACATGGATCAATTATCTAGTTTGAACATGAATAGGAATCAAAATTGGATAACTCGAGAGCACAATCGAAGTTTCATAACATGGTTAAAAAATCACATAAAGTCAAAGTTTGATGTAGACCCCGGATCAATTTCACAGAGATTGAGGTGGCTAGCAAATGGTCCGAGTTTACATGTCTTTTCTTACACCGGTTATGTAATTAACGGCTACACATTTTATACAAAAGAACAAGATGATCAAACAACTATGCAAAATAGCGGAGTCACTCTCGTAGCTGAAGCGATGCATATCTCAAGTGCAAAAGACAAGAACCCAATATATGCAAATCTATCATATTTTGGGGTTATCGAGCGCATATGGGAGCTAGACTACACAATGTTTCATGTTCCCATATTTGGTTGCAAGTGGGTCGATAATAATAATGGCGTTTGGATTGATGAGTCAGGGTTCTTGCTTGTCGATTTTAATAGGGTGGGATACAAAGATGAGCCTTTTATTTTAGCGTCGCAAGCTCAACAAGTGTTTTATGTCACTGATCCTGCGGATGTTAAATGGTCCGTTGTCCTATCGACCAATAAAATAAGTGATGATAACAATAATGATGAAGATGTTGGTAATGATCTTTTCTTTGCAACATCACAACCACATGAAATAGGTTCAACTGATGATGGTTTATATCTTAGAGATGATCATGATGAGGGAATTTGGATTAATCCATCGTTTCGTATCATTAATGGACAAACAAATGTGAATCTATCCAAGAAAAGAAGAAGGGCATCTTAATGTGTTTTGGTATTTTGGTATTTAATTATGTATTTTGGTATTTATGTATTGGACAAACAAATGTTTTGGCATCATTAATGGATTTGTATGTAATTGGACAAACATATTGAGCATTTTGGTATTTATGCTTATACTGTATGTAATTGTATACTCAACTTATACATGTAATTTAGCAAAAAAAAATTAAGTTCAAGTTATACACAATTTAGCTTGAACTTGAGTTGATCAGTTAAACACAATTTGGAAGAAAAAATAATTTAACTATTTTGGAAGAAATAAATTATTACAGGGCTTATGTAAAACTAATTTAACTAATTTGGAATAAAATATATTATTATAGGGTTTAGGGTTTAGGGTTTAGGGTTTATTGGACAGGGCTGTAAAAGGGCTCACGAATTAAGCACTGTAAAACAAAGAGTCATTGGACATGATAAAACAAAGAATTATTTCATACATAGAACCCTATTAGAGCGCTTTTCTAAAAAAGCGCTGTAATATGGCTAAAAAATAAAATAGGAAGGTCTTTTACAGCGCTTTCCACACAAGCGCTGTAAAAGGGTATTTTTAAAAATAAATTAGGAAGGTTTTTTACAACGCTTTCCACACATGCGCTGTAAAAGGGTCTTTTTAAAAATAAAATAGGAAGGTCTTTTACAGCGCTTCCCACATAAGCGCTGTAAAAGGGTCTTTTTAAAAATAAAATAGGAAGGTCTATTACAGCGCTTTTTGACAAGCGCTTTAAAAGGCTTATGAAAAAGCGCTGTAATAGGCTTTTAAAAATAAAATGATGAGACCTATTACAGCGCTTGTTTAAAAAAGCGCTGTAATAGGGTCGTATATATAATAGTAAACCTCTTCAGTTTCATTTACGTAAATTTTTCAGTTTCCTCTGCGCGTTCTCTTTCTCCTTGCGAACCCTACGAACCCTATTATACTATCAGTTTTCCTTGTTTCTTCCTCATTACTTACTCTCATCCTAGACCTACAATCGTTACATAAACATCTTAATCCTCAAGTTACCCGTTTTCATCCTCCTTTTCGTCTACGAACCCCGTAACCCTACCATCGTTCGTAACCGTTCGTCCTCGTTTTCATCGTCTTCTGCGCCGTTCGTCTGTGAACCCGTAACCCTAATCATTTTACAAGGACTATTTCAGGTATTGTAGTTATTATTTTTTTGTTTCACTAACAGGCATGTTAACTTTTTGTTGCTACGTACTTAGACTGAACTGAACTGCATGTTGATGTGTTGAACTAAACTGTATATATGTTGATGTTGAACTGCATGTTATATATGTTGATGTTGAACTACATGTTGTAGATAAATGGATACCAACAAGGGGTTAGATTGTCAAAATGAAGAAGTTGGCAACACTAAGACTTACGAAAATGAAGTCAAACGTGGTGCAACAATAATGCAAAATGTTATAAAAGCAAGAAGTACTGGGTAAAAATTTGAGGAATATTTGTTGTTTTCTGTATCTGCTGTTTGCTGTTAATATGTTATACCTTGTTTGCTGTTAATACATTGAGTTACTTACTATTTATTAGGTTGGATGGAATGAGAGTGGTCAACCAATTGACCCCAACAGTTCCATGTTTGTTAGCTATATTGGAGCTGTTGTTCGTCAAAATATACCAATCACAATAGATGATTGGAGAGATAAGGCATTGAAGGATGCCAAAGATGTGTTGTGGGCTGATATTCAGGTAATTTTTATACTCCACCCTATTATTTATAAATTTTACAATATACTGCTTTGAAGTATTTTACTCAAACTACATATTTATTTGGTTTGCAGTCAGCTTTTGTTCTTGATGAGGTGAGAAAGAGCTATGTGCTCAGAGTTGCTGGGAAAATACACCGGGGCTTTAGATCTCACCTCTCAAATTGTTATTTAAAAGACCGTGAAGGAAATACGATTGTGGAAGCTCCAAAAATATATAAACATTATATATCAAATGAGGAATGGAGCGCATTCCTATCAAAACGTTCCGACCCCGCGTTTGTTGTAAGTGATTTTATTATTAGCATTTGTTTTTTATTATTCATATTCATAGCGTATTTTAAATTTTTACTAGATTGTTATTTTTTTATTTAGAATATTAGTAAGGCAAATCGCGAGAGGGCAAAAATTATTCCCCACCCATACAAGAAATCTCGTAAGTATACTATCTAACTAATGTGGTATATTTAATTAATGTGGTATATTATAATCTATACTATCTAACTAATATTTTGTTTATGATCTTAACGATAATAGCTACAAGACACCCAATCCGATCAACCGTTGGGTCGTCATATATTGTGGAAGGAAGCTCGTGTAAATAAAGATGGAGTGGTTGATAACGAAAATGTACAAAAAGTAATAGAACTTTATGTAAGTATATTTATCACTTTAATATTTTTTTAATATTGTGTTTTAAAATGTTTTTGAACTTATCTTTTTAATCCTATGTGTATTTTAGGCGAATCTTGAATCGGAAAATCAAGAGGACAACAAGGGAAGTTGCAGGGACATTTTGGGTAAAGTGTTTAATGTTCCTGAATATTCCGGCCGCGTGAGGGGGAAAGGATTTGGCGTAACTCCTAGAAGTTATTTTTCACAAGAGAAGCGCCAAAATCCATCTAACGAGGAAGTATTAGAGAAGAATAGAGTATTAACGGAGCAAGTGGCCCTCTTGGTGAAGACAAATAAAGACAAGCAACTTGCGGACCAACCCCAACGTGAAATTCACATTGAGAGTGAAAACGCAAGTTGCAACGTTGGTCTCAACAGTATTCCTGAGGTAATTAAATTTGCGGACCAGCCCCAACGTGAAATTCATTAAATTTTCTTGTTTCACATATACTTATGTATTAATTAACCATTAATTTTAGGGGGTCACTCCATGCTTTCTATACTTATCCTCCCCTACTCATCGGAAGGTCGGAAAGGGAACATTGTGCAATGCTCCGGGCGAAAAAATCAGTTGCTAAAAAACTGGTTCGTGTAAAATCAATTGCTGCTCCTGCTCCGAAAATAAGTCAGCCACGACTTGCTCCATATGGGTCGTCTCTTGACATACAGGCAAAAAAAATGGGCAGCGACGATTCACGAATAATAAGCATGGATAAAGATCTATTCGGAGGCGCGTATGAAGAATTTTTTGAAAAAGAGCACATATACGAAATTCTCGAACATAAGGAGCTGAGTGCTACTGTTTTGAGCATTTACATTAGGTAAAAATTACTTTTCATCTCATTTATTTGTAATTAATTTAATTTATTGGTAATTAATCTAATTTGAAATTTTTATTGAAGGTTTTTGTATGAGAAGTTCGTGCGCGCGCGCAGATTGTCGAATAGATTTTCATTCTTGTCTTCGCATCAGATTTCCATGCTTAAACACGATCCAGCAAATGAAAATAAATACGTTTTAGATATACTATTATCAAATAAAGAGAAGGATAAGTTATTCCTCGCAGCATATAATTCAGCGTACGTAATTATATATTCTATATTTATATCATTTTTAATTTATGAGATCTTATTTTATTAGTTGTTAAACTAAATTTTTGTTGTTGTAGGGCACATTGGGTGCTAATTGCAATCAATGCGACCTCTGAAGTTATATACTACCTAGATCCCTTGCACGGCCATTACAACAATCGCCCCGAGTTAAAGACTTTGTTCGACACGTAAGTAATATTCATTTATTTTTTGCATATATATATATTAAGATCACATTGATTTATAATCACATTTATTTATTCGATAGTGCTTTACAAGTTTTTCGAGCTCAAAGAGGTGCGACAGTGTCGAAGCTAAAGTCAAATAACATCACATGGATTCCAATAAAGGTTTGAAATATATGCTTTTAAATTTCACTTACAATCAATACACAATTAAATAATTATTGACTTATATGTTTTATTTTATAGTGCCCTCGTCAAACTAACAACATCGACTGTGGGTACTATGTATTGCGATTCATGAAGGAGATTGTTGATAAGAATCAAATTTCAATCCCAGAAACGGTACGATATTTTAATTATTTGATTTTTATATATAAATTATGTTTATATTTGATTCTAACTTATTTATGTTCAATTTTTATATCAGTACTTTGACAATTCCGGTCCATCGTATTCTGAAGAAGAACTAACAGAGATAAAGGAAGACTGGTGTCAGTATGTGCTTCAAATGAATATTATTTGATTTGCTGGGAAATGGCAAGCTGTAAGGGATATGGTAGTTATGTGCTGTTTGTGTATATATTAGGTTGTGAATATGAGTAGCTGTATGAAAATAGTGCTGTAATTATACTAGGTTGTGAATATGAGTAGTTGAATGAAAATATGTGTTGTTTGTGTATATACTAGGTTGTGAATATGGTAGTTATGTGCTGTAATTATGAACTGATTGTTGTGAATATTTGTGCATTTGAAAATATAGTGAATCTGTTCTTCTGTACTGATTCTGGATACTAGGTTGTGTACTGATTATAGGTTGTGTACTGAATTTGTGAAGTTGTGAATTAGGTTGTGGATACTAGGTTGTGGATACTAGGTTGTGTACTGATTATAGTGAATTCTGGATACTATGGTGTGTACTGATTATAGTGAATTTGTGAAGTGATTATGGACTAAAAGACAGCGCTTTTAAAAAAAGCGCTTTCTAAAAAAGCGCTTCTAAAATTTACAGCATATTATTTAATAAAACTAAAAAAAAAACACCTTTTACAGCGCTTTTTTGAAAAAGCGCTGTAATAGGGTGTACCTACTACAGCGCTTTTGTGAAAAAGCGCTGTAAAAGGTGCATAACAATGCATCTGGATAAGTGCACCTTTTACAGCGCTTTTTCACAAAAGCGCTGTAATAGGTGCATAACATGCATCTGGATAATTGCACCTTTTACAGCGCTTTTTTAAAAAGCGCTGTAATAGGTGCATAACATGCATCTGGATAAGTGCACCTATTACAGCGCTTTTTTAAAAAGCGCTGTAATAGGTGCATAACAATGCATCTGGATAAGTGCACCTTTTACAGCGCTTTTTTAAAAAGCGCTGTAATAGGTGCATAACAATGCATTTGGATGTGCACCTTTTACAGCGCTTTTTCAAAAAGCGCTGTAAAATGCGTATAACAAGCGTGCAATATATCCACCTTTTTTACAGCGCTTTTTTTTTAAAAAACAAGCGCTGTTATGTCCTTTTACAGCGCTGGTAACTACAGCGCTTTTTTTTTAACAAAAGCGCTGTAGTAGGCTTAAAAAAAGCGCTGTAAAAGAGGTTTTTTCGCGTAGTGTAACCATTGGTAGCATAATTTTGAAATTAAGTGCACTTCAATTTTAGACAAAAAATCAATGGTAATACTGCAACGTAAATAGCTATTGAAACCTCCTTATTTTAACAATCTCACGACTGCTTCTTCTATTGATACATCTCCATGAGGCCCTCTTGCTGTCCACCTATTTGTCATTCGTACTCTCCCAAAATAATTTTCTAAGTCGTAAATCCCAATTTCTATTCGTGTTGAATTCATCATTGCCTCATGAGCTACTTCTCGTGCGAATTTAGAGGTGTTAAGAAAGAATGCGCCTAAGGTAAGGTTTTTCCCCATGCAAGGTTAGGCTAGATATTAAATTAATAGTTTGTAAGATATTGATATGATGTCTTGATGTCTTACAAGAAACATGTTGATTTTATGGTTGCCTTAAAGAATTTAACTATAATGTTTTGTTTTTATGAGTAATATGTTTGCCTTGATAAACTTAATTATAAAATTTTGATTTTTATTATTATAACATGAGTAATATACTTGTTGTCATATATTTGATGTAAAGTTACGATTTTTGTATTGTCTAGGTGTACTTAATTATAAAGTTATGATTTGTATTATGATCTCATGAGTAATATGTTCGTTAGGATGTTTTTAATTTAAAGTTTTGATTTTTGTGCTATTTCATTTTAAAGTTTTGATTTTTATGAATAATATATGAGTCTTGGGGGAATTGATGAAAATTTTAATTTTAATTGTGATAACATGATTAAGTTGATGTTTGTGATGTGTTTAGTGGTAAACCATGATTTGTATGCCTAAAAATCTAATAAAATGAAAGTTGTGACTTTAAGACATTTATTTGCGTGTTTGTGTGTTATATATTGGGATTACAAAATTACTGATTCTTGATTGTAAGTATCAATAAGAATAAAACTTTGATGTCATATGTGATTAAAATTTAACCTTGAATATTTTATCTTTGTGGTTGCCTAAGTGGCTAGTGATTTGTGTTTTAAAAATTGTTATCTTTGTGGTTGCCTAAGTACCTGGTGATTTGTATTTTAAATATTGTTATATTTGTGGTTGCCTAAGTGGCTGGTGATGTGTGTGTTGGAAATTGTTCTCTTTGTGATTATCTAAGTGGATGGTGACATGTACCTTTTGAGCATCATTATCATTTCATGACATATCATATGCATCTTTGTGGACGCCTGTGTGGCTGTTTTAATTTTCCCCATTGGTATGGGTGACTTCTGTGTGGACGCCTGTGTGGCAGGTTTAATTTTCCCCATTGGTATAGGTGACTTCTGTGTGGACGCATATGTGGCTGGTTATATCCGGATCATATACTTTTAGGAGCATGCATAACTTGCATACGTTTTATTGTTATTTTTATTTTGGTCTAATTATTTGCTCTACGGTGAGTTGCTGCTTGATTTATTTAGATACCTTTTATGAATCTTGATACATCCTTGGGAATTAAAGAATCAATCTCTTTAAATCTTTTATTACGGAAAGATTTTATATTCATATTTTATGGCTTTTAATTTATTATTTGGTTTAATTTTTGTTGTGGGATGAACTGACCCCTTACACCAACATTTAGGTACTAATGATCTCAAAGAGTTGCATGAATGGTGTTGTTTGGTGCACGCGCGTGCGAAAATGGGTCTTTTATTTAAAAATAATGTTTTGTATTAATAAATTTTTTGTGGTACATTGTAATGTTATTTACTCTTCATCATTAACTTTAAATAGAAATGCTGAAGTGAGTTTTCATTCGCTAGTAAATATTTGAATCGTCATTAATTTCAGTCAATCTATTTTCTTTTAAATTTCACCTAAAGAGAATTTATTTTATTTTGGAGCGTAAATGAATATCGATCTAACAACTGGAAGATTAACTTTGCAAATAAATAAATAAATTATATTTTAGTAAATTGCATTACATTCTTTTACAAAAAAAAAATATATATCAAGTCATTTTCTGACGCATCTTCAATTTATTACATGATGAACTACTCCTAAGAAAAAAAAAATATTGTCGTTTTTATAAGAAAACAAATATTTTTAAGTAATCTTTGGATAAAAAATCTGGGGCGTTACATATCATTTCTGTGTGGCATAAAGTAAGGACAATCTGATTTTGCAATTTTTCCAAATTATTAACATTCAATACTTTACTACATAATTGTCTAAAGAATGAGCAAAACTCAATCAATATAGCTGAAACATCATCAGGTAATGTTGTTCGAATGGCTAACGGTAGAAGTTGTTCCATCAACATATGACAATCATGACTCTTCAACATTCCATTCAACTTAAGATTTTCCATGTCAATGCATCTAGAAATGTTGCTCGAATAACCAGCAGACATAGTGATATTCAATAAAGTTGTTAAAAACCTCTTCTTACCTTTACTAGTCAAAGTAAAGACGGCTGGAGAAATTCTTCCATTTTCATTGGGCCAAAGGTCAGGTCCGATGCCCAAAGCTTTAAGGTCTTTTCTTGCATTAAGATGATCTTTACTTTTTGTCTTATCATTTAGCAAAGTAAATATGATATTATCGCACACATTTTTCTTAATATGCATCATGTCAAGATTATGGCACAAAAGATTATCCTTCCAATATGAAAGTTCAAAGAATATGCTTTTCTTTTTCCATTGTTGATTGACACCTTGTGAAGGTCCTCCACCACGTGTGCTTTTTCCCGACCTTTCTTTCTCTGGTTTCTACCAAATGTGACATCAATGTTTTGAACTTGTTCAAGAATTTGAAGCCCAGATAACATTTTAGATGGACCACGCATATCTTGTTGACCATCAAAGTGGACCTTGTTCAATCTAAATCTATGTCTCCAATCAAGAAAACGATGATGACCCATAAAACACCATTTTTTGCTATGAGGAAGACGACGAGGAGTAGAGTCAATGTTACACAATGGGCAAGCAAGTCTGGTGTAAGTGTTCCACCCAGAAAGTGTACCCAACCCCGAAAAATCACTAATTTTCCACATCAAAGTTGCATGTAATGTGAACATCTTATTTTAAAGAATCGTATGTATCGACACCTGTTGCCGATAACTCCTTTAATTCTTTGACTAGAGGTTGTAAGTAGACATCAATAACATTTCCTGGCATTTTTTTACCGGGGATTATCATTGACATTATAAAAGATGTATCTTTCATGCACAACCATGGAGGAGTGTTGTATGGAATGAGAATAACTGGCCAAATACTATGATTTGTACTCTTCATACCAAAGGATTAAAACCATCACTAGCCAATGCAAGACACACATTTCGCGGGTCTGATGCAAACCAAGTGTGTGTCAAGTCAAAATGTTTCCAAGCTTTAGAATCTCTAGGATGCCTCAACATTCCAACATTCTTACTATCGATTGCATGCCATCTCATATCCAAGGCCTACTTTGAGGACACAAATAATCTTTGTAACCGTGGTTTTAATGGAAAATAACGAAGAACTTTTGTAGGAACTTTCTTTTAATTATTGCCATCACCAAACACTCCAATTGCACCAACTTTTGCTCTTGATTTCCATTTGGAAGTGTAGCAAATTTTGCAGATCTCCCTATCTTCATCCTCCTTACTACCCCAATAAAGCATACAGTTATTCGGGCAAACAAGGATCTTTTCATAATTTAAACCAAGCTTGGTGATTGTTTTCTTGGCTTCATAGAATGAATTTGGTATATTTGCAAATTCAAATGCATATTTTAATAACTCTAAAACCATTGTCATGGCTTTATCTGTCATTCCACATAAACATTTGATGCAATACAACTTTACCAAAAAAGATAGTCTTGAATATTTAACACACCCTTCATACAAAGATTGTTCTCTCTCTCTCTCTCTCTCTACTTAATTCATAGTACTCTTTGGCCTCTTCATACCTTTGCTGACTTGCATTTGGCACGATATCTTCATTCTGATCAATCTCTACATTTGATTCAATGGGTACTTCATTTGCATGATCTTCGACTCCAAAAGCATCATTGATCATGTTCTGCATATGATCATCAACGACAACTGTGTCTTGAACTATATTTGAAACATTACTAGGTGAGATAGTACTAGTTTCTCCTATGGACTCTCCATGATGTACTAAAAGGGTGTATCCCTTTGGAAATGGTTTGCATTTTAAGTGATCGTACATTACACTTCTACTCTGCGGTTTTTTGAAACCACAACGTTTACAAGAGCATATTATTTTGCCATTTTCTAATTCATCTCGATAGGCGAAAGTAACAAATCCCTTTATCCCTTGATCATATTCTGCCGATGTGTATGACTTCTTAATCCATGACTTATCCATTGCTTCAAAGAAAATTAACATATGTTATTTTGACACACAAAGAACATAATTCAACTTAGAATAAAAAAGAGATTAACCTTAAACAGAATAGATTCATTATGCATAAAGGAACAAAACATGCAAAAGAGTCATAAAGCAGATTCACAAAACAAATGTCCTTAAAGAAGAACAAGTCTAAATAATCATAAAAAATGCAAAAAAAAAAGGAAGTCATTATTTCCTGTCTGCTTTGGGAACAACTCCACCAGAACAAGATCATAACAACCTCATACTCATACATAAATTTTTTTCTTAATTTCTTTCATGGTTTCAAGTTATCTCAAATACCAATCAAAGAAGAAATTGTTTGAAAATGATAGCATTAACTAACCTTAGCAAGCTCTTAAAGTTTATAACCTTCAACAATACTCATTTCTATACTGAATACAAAATCTTTCTAGCAGTTGTTTTTCCAAAGACTCGAAACAACAGTATTCTACCTGCAACATTAGTGATGAAATATGCTACTAATTTAAATATTGAAAAATATAAAATATAAAACAATAGTTGTAAGTGCATTATAATGATATTAGTACTATTTATATATAACCGAAATAACAAAAATAAGCATTTTTTTCATCCAATATTTTTTAATTTACACTTTAATATTTGGTTTTATTGGTTCACTAGAAGTAACAACATCTACCAAATATACATTCATTTTGTTTTTAATTATTTTCCGATGCATGAAATAACAAGAATGATACCTTGGACCCCTCAATAGAATAATCCATGAAATATGTGTGGCTATGCATATGAGATATTGGATTGGATCTCTTCGTGATTACAAGTCTACTCAAGAAACAAGGAACATGCATATAATTGAATTTAACAAAGAAACACATTTTTGTCTCGTGTTTAATTGAAACGTGCTAAAAACGTACAATAAATTTGATAAATAGATTTTCGAAGGTAAAAAACATACATAAGGCAATGACATATAAAATGCTTGAGAAAAACCTATCACCAACCCTTATTACATATAATTAATTCACTAACCAGTTATCCATGTAGAGAAGGTCATATGGATAGTGCTAATAGATTGCTTAATTTGATAAAGGGTAATGTCTTGTTCCTGATAAAATAGTCATCAAAACATTGATAAAATATTTTCACGAGAATAATACTGATAAAACACTCTTTAACCACATTTTTTTAACACACTCTATTTGATTAGTTATAATTCATGAGTCCCATTTTCATTGATTGTAATTGAAGAGAATATTAAAATAAAATATCAAAGGCACTCCTTGAAACAACTACCTCATATACCACATTGAAATAGCCATCCCATATAGAAAAGAGTACCACTACCTATCCAATGATAAGCAAAACAACAATACCATAGTAACAAAATGGACCCTCTAAAGTCGGCTTTACGGTGCAATTACTGTAAAAAAAATTATAAATTGTTACAATATAAAGTCCCAATAAAGTATTAATATACAAACTACATGATTGTATACACACAATGTGCACTCTAAATTCTCAATCTGATATAACCAAAGAAGGACCTAAAAGTTATTCTTGAGCCACCATTGTTTGACAGTGAAAGAACTCGTTCAACATTCAAGTGGAAAGCAAATGTAAAGAAATTTGAATAGATAACTTAGTATTACCTCATGCCATGCTGACTAATTAACACTGAACTTGTCCAAACTCCACAGTGACTAAAGAGAACTATCTCAGTGTGTATGAAAAATCTTATATACCATTTTAGACAAGTAATTAATCTTAATCATAAGCTAAAGACTGTTCAGACCACCCATTTGACAACAGGAAACTCCAGGAAAATAAACAAACACTAACGTTATTTGAACAACAATTTTGAACACCTAAGTTCGATAAAATTTTACATGGTTAAAAAAGTTGACACACATGGTTAATACAATTCAATAGGTGGTTAAGATTGGATAATTCATTAACCATCAACTAAATTTCATCAACCACAAATTTGAACGTTATTAATTACAATTGCATATGTTCAAATCTCCAAATACATGTAAATTTGAACATTTGAAAAGCATGCTTAATAATGTTCAGATTTGTGGTTAATGAAGTTTAATGAGTTGCAGCACCTGATATGTCTACTAACCACGTCTAACACTTCATTAACCACATGTGTGAATTGCAATAACCATATAAAAAGTTACTTAATTTAGGTCTCTCAAATATGTTTAAATAAAATTTATGATAAAAATAAATCATGCAGTTATTGTTTCCAACATTACAATAAATCATCTACCCTAGAAAGAATTATAAGCTTCCCATCATAATGAACATTACCTACTGCAGAAATTGAGCAAGGAAAGCTCATAGTTCTAAATTGCGGTTTACAACCGCAATACAACAGTTTTAGAGGTCTACACAACCGCATCACAATTGCAATTGCTGCCATACTTGCTCATATTTTATTGCAACTACAATTCAAAACCATATGAAAACTGAATCCACTCAACCCTAATTTCTTCAAGCATCAAACCAAGACAACCTATGATATCAACTAACAATAACAAAAAACTGAAATTCAGTTAAGGAAAATTAGTACAATACAATAAAAATATCATCTTTAAGATAAAGGGTTTCGGAGCGAATCTCATCCAATGCGCTAAAACACTCAAAAAAAGAACTTAGCACTAAAACTTGAACAAGACATACGTTTACATCTTATAGATTCAACTTTTCTTCATCCAAAAGTGAAACAGGATATACGTTTACATCTTATAGCAAAGAAACTGAAACAACAGACAGCATAGAGAGAGATACCGTAAGCTTTGAGGATATATAGGATTCAAGCATGTTATAAAATCATTCAAAGTGTTATAAAATTCATAAGAACACAAACAACAATGGTTGCAGTAGTGCCTACCCAAGTTCAAAACTTCAACAGGCCTTGCACCAGATATCTCTTCTGGTTCAACTGTGGCAAGTGGTATTGAATGGACACACCTGCAAGGCAAATTATAAATAAAGAACTTAGCTCTAAAACTGTACATTAAGACTTTTTTTATGAAATTATGTGATGCTATTAAACCATTATAATTATTGATTGTACACCAGTAGAAAATTGAGTTTTTTATACGGTGAGTTAAGTCGTTTACGTGCCAACAGACTTAACGAGTGAGACGGAGGTATATTTAAGTCGGTTGCCTACCCAAACGAGTTAACGGTGTCAATTTTGTAAATAGATGACACACGTTTAACACAGTTATATTAGCAACCAATTTAAGGGAGACAGTAAAAATAAAAATAAAAAATTAATATATCTCTCTTCCTCCTCTATGTTTAACTCGGTTACATAAATAAACGACTTAATAAAATGAGGGCGGTGACAATTTTGTAAATATTTAAAACTTATTTAACGCGGTTATATTAATAACCGATTTAAGCCAAATTTAAAAAATATAAAAAATCGCATGCACTCATCGTTTTATATTCCACTGCACTAACCACGTTAGCGTTTTATCTTCCACACGGTACACTTAGCTTTTTATTTCCACTATACTAACCAGTCACTCTAAACTTTATTTATTCTCTAACTTTCGTGAACACTTGTAACTGCAATTCCTAGTTTACTCTGACCTCCACTTCACAACTACTTCACAACCATCACTGCCGTTTTATTGCCAACATTTCAGGTGTTTATTGAATAATAAACCTTCTATATTCTCTAATTTCGTGAACATTTGCAACTGAACTTCCTGGTTTTACTCTAACGTCCACTTCACAGCTCGCCGTTTTATTGCCATCATTTCAGGTTTGGTTATCAAGTTCTTGTTTATTGAATAATAAATTTTATTTACGTAGAGATATTATTGTGAATAATTTTTTTTAATAATTTTTTATTGTCATAATTGTTGATATATAATAATAATTTTGACATCTTACTTTGAGGAAGTTCTGTAAAAAAAATGACACACCAAACTCATTTTTTTTAATAACATGTTATTGATGGTGTTTTTTTTTATGTTCGTATGATAAAAAATTATAATTTGTTATTGATTGTATTTTTTAACGTTCGTATGATACAAAAAATAGGATTCAGCCGTTATTGATTGTGTTTTTTTTTGTTCAGATATTTGATGACTCGAGATCATTTCATCCGAATCAAATTAAAGAAGCTCAAAAATGTTGTGTGGATTTTATTTTGGAATCAATTGAAGGAAATGACAAGGCTAATATTGAATATTGCTACAATGTGATTTTGTAATTTTGTTAATGGACATCTAAATTTTTTTCCGTCTTGTCAAGATTATTCAAAAATGATATACATCTTCTTTGTACTCTATATCTTTTGTACAAACATCTGATATTGTATATTTTAGTTATTATATGGTTATATAAAATTGTGGTTGCATGTACAAAACTCTGATTTGAAATTTAATACGAAATATTTTATATGTATAGATCAGGAGCATAAAAACAAAATAAGAAATTTATTAAAAAAAATAATTATTTTAACTCTATCTATTAAGTCAGATGATCAAAAGATCCGACTTAAAAAGATGATTTGTTGAACTAAATTTATGATGTTTAAGTCGGTTAAGCTGAATCGACTTAACAAGACGAAGCTCTGTTAAGTCGGTTCATGAAACGAGTTAAAAAATAACATATTTTTTAAGTCGTTTGCTGTTAACTCGGACACGAAACCGACTTAAAATGTACATTTTAATTGACTTAAAAAGGTAAAATTCTACTAGTGGTTAGACCATAAATTTGAAATTCTAACTTATGCAATTTTAGTATATTTGGTGTTAAATTGTTAGGGCATTTAGTCCAATTTTAATTCATTTGGTGAATTAAATACCAAAAATATATTTTATTAGAGTTTGTTATATGTTAATTATATACATACTTTTGTATGTATATATATATATAACCGGTGAAAATTATTTGACGAGAAATAATTTATTTACGTTGCGAAGAATTTTTCTGGTTGCTGAAAATTTTATCTGTCAATTGAGTTGCAACGAGAATAGATATTTTTAACAAAATAATTTGAGGTGTGAGTAAGAGTTTTAGATATTTTTTGGTTTATATATATATATATATATATATATATATATATATATATATATATATACGGTGCTAGTGAGCCAACTTTGGAAGCGACGTCGCGAGCGAGGTTTTACCGAAATTAATCGTGGTGCCATAATCGGTCGTTAAAGCTATCGTTGAGGAAGGGCTCCTTCCAAATTTTTAGCTTGCATATAGGACTCTATATGTGTATTTGTGGAGTTTGATTTTGATGGAGTTTATGTGTGAATTTGGGTAAATGGAATTTAATGTGATTTATGTGTATAGTGGAAAAGAAATTTGGTGGTTTATGTTTAACGATTTTGAGTTTTGATTTGGTGTGTTTTGGTTGAAAATTTTGGAAAATAAATTTGGTGGGTTTGAGGTGTAGTTTTGTGGGAAGTGAATTTAATGCATTTTATGGGTGAAATGGTTAAATTGAATTTAATTAGTTTTGAGGTGTGGGTGATGGTGATTTTTGCTTGGTGTGATTGATGTGTTCATGGGTAATAACATGAATGTTGAAATTCGCTTTATGTTTAAAGACGTGGGATTTTGAATAAATGAAATGTGTGTGGTTGTTGTGTAAAATGAATTGATGTGATTAGTGTATATGGTGATTTAAATTCAATGTGAATTATGAATTCAATGTGAATTTTGAATTCAATTTCATGTTATTTGAGGATTATATGCGTTGAGTATGCTCTGTGTTAAATTTGAAAATCATTAGTGTTAAATGAGCATTAAAAATGGAGAATCTTTTAATAGTTGCATTTACTTAATGATTGTGGTGTCGAGAGTCAGTGTATGCTCATGCATTTCATAGTACATGATGACCGAATGGGCCATGGTGATAGTGGTGACCGGATGGGTTGTGGGATGATTCCATGTGAATTGTTGGTTCATCTTATCCTCACGGGGATTATCGTGTCGTGCTAATCTGTGAGAGATGGCACTTTAGTAAATCGTGCTAATCTGTGAGAGATTGCACTTTAGTAAATCGTGCTAGCCTGTGAGAGAGTGCACCTTAGTAATTAGTATTGGCCTGTGAGAGACCGTACAATTATGATTTACGCCCCTTCAAGGAGGGTTTTGGTGATATTCTGGAATCATATGCATTGGCATATATGCATTGCATTAGGGTGCTTGGCACGCGAGTCATGTTTGATATATTATGATGATGGTATATACATACTTGATTGTTGTATGTGATTGTGTCGTATTTGATGGTTATGATTAATTGACTTGGTGTTGAAAGTGTTTGAATGATTTTGATATGGTTTCAAAATTGAAAATCTATCATTTTTCCAGCTGTATTCAAATACAACAGGGTTGTAGTCGAATACAGATCTCAAAGTTTTGCCACTAGCTTCGCAATTGTATTCGAATACAAAAAGTGCAGGATTTTTCACTATTTTCGCATCTGTATTCGACTACAAGGAGGCTGTAGTCGAATACAGTTCTGTTGTATGTGCTGATTGTGCTGTTTGTGCTATTTTTGGCTGCTTTCGCATCTTTATTCGACTACATGGAGGATGTAGTCGAATACAGTTGTGTTGTTTGTGTTGTTTTTGTTGTTTTTCTGCTGTTTTCGCATCTGTATTCGAATACAGATATGCTGTATTCCAATACGAAAGTGCAGTTTGATCCAAAACTTCATTTTTCAACTTTGTTTATGCATGTTTAGCATATGCAAACCCTTTCTAGATGTATGCTTAGTGGAAAGGTGATTTTGTGCACTTCAAATTTAAATGCTATGTGGTAATTGTTAATTTCGGTTGGTGACCCTTTTCAATTTTGTGGAAATCTGGGCTTTGCCCTCAGATGAGAACTAGGGTCGATCTAAGGCATGGCATAGCGATGGGTTGGTTTTGTAACTGAAAGCAATGGGGCTTGATGCCGCTCGTGGATTCTCAATACCCATTCACCCTTAGTTAGATTAATAATCAGCTTAGGGTTTTAATTAAGATTAATAATCAGCTTAGTCGGTGTATATTTTACATGGATACTTTGGATTTTTGTTCAAAACCATTTCCGCTGTTTGTAATTAAAGTAGACCTTTATTGTGGTGTTACGACTTAAATATTTTACCCAAAAGTATTTCATTATTTAAATTTCTTTGGAGCTGTGATTTGGGTGTCCTAAGTTGATCAAGAGTCAAGGTTAGGGGTATCAAGTAACTGGAGTCGACGTGTACTTTGTGTTTTGTTGTCTTCGGTCAAGCATGATGTGCTTAAGTAGTTTATTGTTTCTTATACAAAACAGCATGCCTTGTAGCACTTTAGTGGGAAGAGTAGTTAAAACTTAGAACATTAGTCGACTTTGGTAGACGAGTGTCTCTGAATTCCTTAAACGTATCGTTCTAGGAAAGACAGGGTTGATATCATTATGGCATGGGATTTATGAAGTGATTCCAAGGATACAGAGGCTATGCTATTGGTGTTAACTCGAAGATGATGGGTATGGATGGATTAACGTTAGACTGATAAGGGATTTCAAGTAAAGATCAAAATGGAGATTTTTTTAAGAAAAGTATTAGATGTTTTCCATGTAGATTTCAGGACGAGACTAGATGAAGTTTGATAATTGTCAAAGAGATGTGAACCCCATGGAATTGTTGAGAAGACGAGGCTTCCATTTGGAATAGCAGTTGGTGCTTAGGTGTTAACTAAAGAGGCTTGTATTGAAGTTAAGGTGCGCTACACATTAGGGGTGAATACTACTTTGGTTAAATAAAGGACGCTTTGAGGATTAGTCGATACCTTGAGGGGTAAGGTCGAGCATTCGAGTTAAACTTGATTCGTGACCTAGATTGTTAAGTATGAATCTCATGACGATTATAGGAGTGAGACTATATAATTTGTTGGTAAGTGACAAATCTCTGTGTGGTTTAGGAGAAAATAAGGATGAATAGTAATCTTAGAGAAAACTATTGATGAGTTAGTGTGAATTCTGAGTGATGTTCGGGTAAACATAAATAGTCAAGACTTGATGTATTGAACCACATGTTGCTATTAAGTGGAATTGGAAGTACAGAGTACAGGAATACTTAGAGATTGTTGCAATGTAAGCTTGGAGTGTCTATTAAAGGATGATAGTTACTTGGAGAGTGTTACTAGTTTGATAGGTTAGAGGGATTATTCGAGATTTGATTTAAGACCCTGTGATGGTTAATCCTTAAGTCAACGATCAAAATCAACAAGGTTGGATGGAGGACCAAGTGACACCTTAAACTTGTATGATCGAGGGAGTTGAGGTAGGCAAGTGATAAATACTTCATGTTATGGATGGAAGTGTTTGAAGATTTACTAATAATGTTGTGTTATGATTAGAGGAGTTTTCATTAGTGAGATTATTAAGGCGGTTAGAGTCAATGGTGGATAAGACCTTGTGTTGTATCTTAAGATGGCATAGATGAATTTAGACGGTGTAATGAGTATTTGAAGATTTCAAGGATCAAAAAATTATAATTTTATTCAATGACATAGGAAGAAATGTAACAAATGATTTATGGTTTAGTTGTTGTTCTTGGGAAGCCAAGCGTTAAGATTTGAAATGAGTGTTTCAGTTACTAGATGGACGAGGAAGGTATGTGGATCTTGGAGGTATTTTACTACTAAGTTATGAGGATGAGGTTATAGATAATTATTCCTTAGGAGATGCTTATAGGGAACGTTTGAGGAATAGTTCTTTAGGACGGTCGATTGTTTGGGACTCTTTCAGTTTGTACATCGGTGAAGATTGAGAATGTATAAGAAAATCCAGCAAGTGAACCAAATTTTGGAAAACTTACCATGAAAACTTGTTGGAGCAGCACATGGGTATATAGCTTATGTCAATTAAGGATTCACGAAATGAATTATCCTATCCAAAAATCAAACATTGTTATTTGAAGAGTACGCCAATGAATTCAAAGGCACTACTTGAAGGCATGTCATAGGGGTACGTTATTGTGTTCGTCAATCAAAAGAGTTAAATGTTTGTTTGATAGGGAAGAGTTGAACATAAAATGAAAGAGTTTGGTGGGAACTAGTAAGGTTCAATTTATTGAAATCACTATGATGAAGAGAGACGAAGTATCATGGCAGATGAGTTAAGAAAATAAAGGACCCTAGATGTTGACCACATGGACGGTTGAATGACAGTAGAGGTGAAAAGTGTTTTGAGATATATTTCAAATGTACAATATTTCATATGAAGTGTGAAAATTCGGAGGAATTAAGATTTTGTTGAAATGTTGAAGAAATTCTTAAAGATCAGGATGACAAGCTTATCTGAAGAAAGAAAAGTTTAGTAGTAAGAGGAAAGACAAAAATAAAATAAAGTTAAGTTGGATGATATTTTGGGATATGACGCACAGTGGTGTGTACCAATTGTGGCTGTTAAAAAAAATAGCAATTTTTGGAAAAAGACATACAAGAGTAAGCTAAGTAATAGTTTCGAAATAATGAAGATGTAAGGTTCGTGGTAGAAATTTAAGGTTTGTAAAAATGGAAAAGTGACGGAGTGAATACAATGGGTTTGACCGGTTATAATGAAAAGATAATCATCAGGCTGCAAATAAAGGACGCAGCGAAATTGAGAAGTATCAAAATGAATGTTGCCAGCAGAGAATGAGGAAACAATCGTATGAAGTTTACGTAATGAGGGTTAGTAACAAAGATAGTTCGTATGGTTTGTAGGGTTCGCAATGAGAACGAGAACGAAGAGGAAACAAGTGTATGAAGTTTACGTAATGAAGAAGAAACTGAAGTGGTTACTGTTATATATAAAACCCTATTACAGTGTTTTTTTTAAAAAAAAACGCTGTAAAAGACTTCCTTATTTTATTTTTTAAAAGCCTATTACAACGTTTTTTTAGAAGCCTTTTAAAGCGCTTGTCCAAAAGCGCTGTAAAAGACATCCTTATTTTATTTTTTTAAAAGCCTTTTACAGCACTTTTCCACAAAGCGCTTTAAAAGGCTTATTTGTTTTATTATGTGAAAGCGCTATGTGACCCTTTTACACCGTTTTTCCGCAAAGCGCTTTAAAAGGCTTCTTTGTTTTATGCGCTATATGACCCTTTTAGAGCGCTTTTCCACAAAGCGCTTTAAAAGGCTTCTTTGTTTTATTATGTGCAAGCGTTATGCGACTCTTTTACAGCGCTTATGCAACAAGCGCTTTAAAAGACCTCCTTATTTTATTTTATTAAAAGGCTTTTACAGCGCTTTTCCAAAAAAGCGCTTTAAAAGACCTCTGTGTTTTATTATGTGCAAGCGCTATGTGACCTCCTTATTTTTTTTAGAGGCTTTTTATAGCGCTTATTGACAAAAGCGCTGTAAAATTACAAAGTTTATGTTCAGTTCAAGTTAAATATGTTAAATTCCCAGTACTCAAACAAAGCTTTATCAAGTTCAATATAAGCAGAAAATCAGTTCTGGCAGATCAAACACTTAAATTACATGAACTTAGTATAAAACACTAAGATCAAGCTAAATATAAGCAGAAAATAACTATAAGCAGAAAATCAAATACAATTCAATCTAAATAATAAAATGTTCAATTCTGGCAGATCAAACAATTAAATTACATGAACTCAGTTCAGATTACATGGCTTATATATAACAATTAAACATATTAAGATGCCCTTCTTCTTTTCCTGGTGGGATTCCCATTTGTTTGTCCATTAACGATATGGAACGATGGATTAATCCAAATTCCCTCATCATGATCATCTTTAAGATATAAACCATCATCAGTTGAATCAATTTCATGTGGTTGTGATGTTGCAAAGAAAATATCATTACCAACATCTTCATCATTATTGTTATCATCACTTATTTTATTGGTCGATAAGACAATAGACCATTTACCATCAGCAGGATCAGTGACATAAAACACTTGTTGAGCTTGCGACGCTAAAATAAAAGGCTCATCTTTGTATCTCATCCTATTAAAATCGACAAGCAAGAACCCTGACTCATCAATCCGAACGCCATTATTATTATCGACCCACTTCCAACCAAATATTGGAACACGAAACATTGTGTAGTCTAACTTCCATATGCGCTCGATAACCCCAAAATATGATAGATTTGCATATATTGGGTTTTTGCATAGTGGTTTGATCATCTTTTTTTTGGTATAAAATGTGTAGCCGTTAATTACATAACCGGTGTAAGAAAAGACATGTAAACTCGAACCATTTGCTAGCCACCTCAATCTCTGTGAAATTTATACAGGGTCTACATCAAACTTTGACTTTATGTGATTTTTTAACCATGTTATAAAACTTCGATTGTGCTCTCAAGTTATCCAATTTTGATTCCTATTCATGTTCAAACTAGATAACTGATCCATGTGTATTGTAACAAACGGTTGAACCTCATCATCATTGTGTAGAATATACAATTGTGTCTGCTCCCATTCTATCCTTGATATAGTCATTAGTCTCTTTCCAGTTATCCCTTCTCTTGAAATTCTTCCCGAATGACGAGACATGGAAAGCCCTATGGATTCAACATTTGACAGATATTCAGTACAAAATTCAATAGCTTCTTCGACGATGTATCATTCAGCAATACAACCTTCTGGTCGACTTCTACTTTTTACATACCCTTTTAATATTTTCATATATCGTTCTATCGGATACATCCATCTCATATAAGCTGGCCCACAAAGTTGTGTTTCCTTAACAATATTAACAGTAAGGTGAACCATTATATCAAAAAACGAGGGTGGGAAATACATTTCAAGCTCACACAAAGTAATAACAATTTCTCTCTACAGTGTCGGTAATTTCTGATGATCGGTCACTTTACTACAAATTTCCCAGAAGAAGAAACATAATTTAGTTATGGCTCGTCGAACTTTTTCAGGTAAAATGGAACGTATACCTGTTGGTAGCAAATGCTCCATTAGAATATGACAATCATGGGTCTTCAAGCCTTTTAACTTGAGGTCTTTCATACAAACTAAATTTTTAATGTTTGAAGAGTATCCTTCTGGAACTTTAACTTCGTGTAGAAATTTACACGAAACAATTTTTTCCTTTCTAGATAGAGTATGAGCGGCTGGAGGTAGATATGTGCGATTTCTTTTCTTTACGGGACCCAATTCATTTCTTATTCCCATATCGACCAAGTCCAATCTTGCATTGATGTCATCCTTAGACTTTCCTGGAACATTAAGTGACGTACCAATAACACTCTCAAATACCTTTTTTTTAATATGCATCACATCGAGGAAATGTCTTATATACAATGACTTCCAATATGGCAATTCAAAGAAAATTGACTTTTTCTTCTACCTAGTTTTGACCAGCTCTCCCACAAAAGGTTTGCCAAATTTATTGGTCAAACCTTGTACTTTCTCAAGTATTTGATATCCAGTCGGTGCTAAAGGAGCTCTATCTTCCCCTGATTTTCCATTAAATGCATTTCTCCACCCACGATACTAATGACTATAAGGTAAAAATCTACGATGTCCAATAAATTCATTCTTCTTACAATGTTTCAACCGCATCCAGTTTGTACTCTCTTCACATATAGGACATGCACACTGACCTTTAATGCTATATCCTGATAAATTACCATATGCTGGAAAATCATTAATTGTGTCGAACAACATAGCCCTCAAATTGAAACATTCTTTCTTATGCCAATCATAAACTTCCACGCCTGTCTCCCACATAATTTTTAAATCTTCAATTAAAGGAGCCAAGTATACGTCGATATCATTCCCCGGTTGTTTGGGTCCAGAAATTAACAGAGACAACATCATAAACTTACGCTTCATACATAACCATGGAAGTAGGTTATAAATCAACAAAATCACAGGCCACGTGCTGTGTGAGATGCTTTGAAGACCATGTGGATTCATTTCATCAGTAGAAAAGTTCAAGTCGTAGATTTCTTGACTCTATCTCGAATTCAGGATACTCGTGATCAATTTTTGCCCATTGTGGAGAAGTAGCAGGGTGTCGAAACTTTCCATATCTAATTATTTTATCTGCATGTCATGTCAAGTGTTTCAAATCTTCTTCACTGCGATACATGCGCCTAAATATTGGTATTATAGGAAAATATCACACGACTTTTGCTGGAGTAGATTTTTTCTTTTTATATCGAGAGACATTGCATTTCGGACACGCCTTTAGTAATTCATATTCGTTTCGAAATAAAATGCAATCGTTAGGACACGCATGAATTCTTTCGTAACTCATACCAATAGAGCACAAAATTCGTTTAGCCTCGTAGGTTCGACTGGGAAGTTCATTATCATCTGGCAACATATCTTTTAAGAGTGTTAATAATTCCGTGAAGTTTTTATCAGACCATCCAACCTAATAAACTCATATAGTAAGTACATGCTTTCAAAAAGTATAGTATACCTCAAATTTTATGCCATTACTTCTTGCTTTTATGACGTTTTGCATGATGGCTGCACCACATTTAACTTCATTTTCATAAGTCTTGGTGTTGAAAAATTATTCATTTTGACAATCTAACTCCTTGTTGGAATCCATTTATCTACAACAAGTTCAACATGCAGTTCAGTATAACTTCAACAAGTTCAACATGCAATAGTCTAAGTACAAAGCAATATAAGTTCTACATATATGCATTTTAGTGAAACAAAATATAATAAATATAACACTTGAAAAGTGCGAAGAAATAAGTAGGGTTCATAGGGTTACAACTTCGTTTAAGAGGGTTAGTAACAAAGAAGAACAGCGCAGAAATACGAACGGTTCGTAGGACAGTAAGATTCGCAGAAATACGTAATGAGGGTTAGTAACAAAGATGGTTCGCAATGAGAAGGAGAATGAAGAGAATGAGGAAACAAGCGTATGAAGTTTACGTAATGAGGGTTAGTAACAAAGAAAGTTTGTATGGTTCGTAGGGTTCGCAATGAGAAGGAGAACGAAGAGGAAACAAGTGTATGAAGTTTACGTAATGAAGAGGAAACTGAAGTGGTTACTGTTATATATAAAACCCCATTACAGTGTTTTTTTTGAAAAAACGTTGTAAAAGACTTCCTTATTTTATTTTTTAAAAGCCTATTACAACGTTTTTTTAGAAGCCTTTTAAAGCGCTTGTGCAAAAGCGCTGTAAAAGACCTCCTTATTTTATTTTTTTAAAAGCCTTTTACAGCACTTTTCCACAAAGCGCTTTTAAAGGCTTATTTGTTTTATTATGTGAAAGCGCTGTGTGACCCTTTTACACCGTTTTTCCGCAAAGTGCTTTAAAAGGCTTCTTTGTTTTATGCGCTATATGACCCTTTTAGAGAGCTTTTCCACAAAGCGCTTTAAAAGGCTTATTTGTTTTATTATGTGAAAGCGCTATGTGACCCTTTTACACTGTTTTTCCGCAAAGCGCTTTAAAAGGCTTCTTTGTTTTATGCGCTATTTGACCCTTTTAGAGCGCTTTTCCACAAAGCGCTTTAAAAGGCTTCTTTGTTTTATTATGTGCAAGCGTTATGCACTCTTTTACAGCTCTTATGCAACAAGCGCTTTAAAAGACCTCCTTATTTTATTTTATTAAAAGGCTTTTACAGCGCTTTTCCAAAAAAGCGCTTTAAAAAACCTCTGTGTTTTATTATGTGCAAGCGCTATGTGACCTCCTTATTTTTTTAGAGGCTTTTTATAGCGCTTATTGACAGAAGCGCTGTAAAACTACAAAGTTTATGTTCAGTTCAGTTCAAGTTAAATATGTTAAATTCCCAATACTCAAACAAAGCTTTATCAAGTTCAATATAAGCAGAAAATCAGTTCTGGCAGATCAAACACTTAAATTACATGAACTTAGTAAAAAACACTAAGATCAAGCTAAATATAAGCAGAAAATAACTATAAGCAGAAAATCAAATACAATTCAATCTAAATAATAAAATGTTCAATTCTGGCAGATCAAACAATTAAATTACATGAACTCAGCTCAGATTACATGGCTTATATATAACAATTAAACATATTAAGATGCCCTTCTTCTTTTCCTGGTGGGATTCCCATTTGTTTGTCCATTAACGATACGGAATGATGGATTAATCCAAATTCCCTCATCATGATCATCTCTAAGATATAAACCATCATCAGTTGAATCAATTTCATGTGGTTGTGATGTTGCAAAGAAAATATCATTACCAACATCTTCATCATTATTGTTATCATCACTTATTTTATTGGTCGATAGGACAACAGACCATTTATCATCAGCAGGATCAGTGACATAAAACACTTGTTGAGCTTGCGACGCTAAAATAAAAGGCTCATCTTTGTATCCCATCCTATTAAAATCGACAAACAAGAACCCTGACTCATCAATCCGAACACCGTTATTATTATCGACCCACTTCCAACCAAATATTGGAACACGAAACATTGTGTAGTCTAACTTCCATATGCCCTCGATAACCCCAAAATATGATAGATTTGCATATATTGGGTTTTTGCATAGTGGTTTGATCATCTTTTTTTTGGTATAAAATGTGTAGCCGTTAATTACATAACCGGTGTAAGAAAAGACATGTAAACTCGAACCATTTGCTAGCCACCTCAATCTCTGTGAAATTTATCCAGGGTCTACATCAAACTTTGACTTTATGTGATTTTTTAACCATGTTATAAAACTTCGATTGTGCTCTCAAGTTATCCAATTTTGATTCCTATTCATGTTCAAACTAGATAACTCATCCATGTGTATTGTAACATACGGTTGTACCTCATCATCATTGTGTAGAATATACAATTGTGTCTACTCCCATTCTATCCTTGATATAGTCATTAGTCTCTTTCCAGTTATCCATTCTCTTGATATTCTTCCCGAATGACGAGACATGGGAAGCCCTATGGATTCAACATTGGACAGATATTCAGTACAAAATCCAACAGCTTCTTCGACAATGTATCATTCAGCAATACAACCTTCTGGTCGACTTCTACTTTTTACAAACCCTTTTAATATTTTCATATATCGTTCTATCGGATACATCCATCTCATGTAAGCTGGCCCACAAAGTTGTGTTTCCTTAACAATATGAACAGTAAGGTGAACCATTATATCAAAAAACGAGGGTGGGAAATACATTTCAAGCTCACACAAAGTAATAACAATTTCCCTCTACAGTGTCGGTAATTTCTGATGATCGATCACTTTACTACAAATTTCCCTGAAGAAGAAACATAATTTAGTTATGGCTCGTCAAACTTTTTCAGGTAAAATGGAACGTATACCTATTGGTAGCAAATGCTCCATTAGAATATGACAATCATGGGTCTTCAAGCCTTTTAACTTGAGGTCTTTCATACAAACTAAATTTTTAATGTTTGAAGAGTATCCTTCTGGAACTTTAACTTCGTGTAGAAATTTACACGAAATAATTTTTTCCTTTCAAGATAGAGTATGAGCGGCTGGAGGTAGATATGTGCGATTTCTTTTCTTTACGGGACCCAATTCATTTCTTATTCCCATATCGACCAAGTCCAATCTTGCATTGATGCCATCTTTAGACTTTCCTGGAACATTAAGTGACGTACCAATAACACTCTCAAATACCTTTTTTTCAATATGCATCACATCGAGGAAATGTCTTATATACAATGACTTCCAATATGGCAATTCAAAGAAAATTGACTTTTTCTTCTACCTAGTTTTGACCAGCTCTCCCACAAAAGGTTTGCCAAATTTATTGGTCAAACCTTGTACTTTTTCAAGTATTTGATATCCAGTCGGTGCTAAAGGAGCTCTATCTTCCCCTGATTTTCCATTAAATGCATTTCTCCACCCACGATACTAATGACTATAAGGTAAAAATCTACGATGTCCAAGAAATTCATTCTTCTTACAATGTTTCAACCGCATCCAATTTGTACTCTCTTCACATATAGGACATGCACACTGACCTTTAATGATATATCCTGATAAATTACCATATGCTGGAAAATCATTAATTGTGTCGAACAACATAGCCCTCAAATTGAAACATTCTTTCTTATGCCAATCATAAACTTCCACGCCTGTCTCCCACATAATTTTTAAATCTTCAATTAAAGGAGCCAAGTATACGTCGATATCATTCCCCGGTTGTTTGGGTCCAGAAATTAACAGAGACAACATCATAAACTTACGCTTCATACATAACCATGGAAGTAGGTTATAAATCAACAAAATCACAGGCCACGTGCTGTGTGAGATGCTTTGAAGACCATGTGGATTCATTTCATCAGTAGAAAAGTTCAAGTCGTAGATTTCTGGAGTCTATCTCGAATTTAGGATACTCGTGATCAATTTTTGCCCATTGTGGAGATGTAGCAGGGTGTCGAAACTTTCCATCTCTAATTATTTTATCTGCATGTCATGTCAAGTGTTTCAAATCTTCTTCACTGCGATACATGCGCCTAAATCTTGGTATTATAGGAAAATATCACACGACTTTTGCTGGAGTAGATTTTTTCTTTTTATATCGAGAGACATTGCATTTCGAACACGCCTTTAGTAATTCATATTCGTTTAGAAATAAAATGCAATCGTTAGGACACACATGAATTCTTTCGTAACTCATACCAATAGAGCACAAAATTCGTTTAGCCTCGTAGGTTCGACTGGGAAGTTCATTATCATCTGACAACATATCTTTTAAGAGTGTTAATAATTCTGTGAAGCTTTTATCAGACCATTCATTACTCGCTTTTAGGTTGTACAATTTTAATATCGCCGACAGTCTTGTGAATTTAGTACAACCATTATATAATGGTTTCTCTGCATCACTCAACAAGCTCTCAAACATTTTAGACAATCCCGAAGATTTTCTTCAACTACTTTTGCAATCTCCTTAACTCGGTCCGGCTCATATGTATCTGTGTCGAAATCAGTTGAAGCATATGTCGAACCATTCTCAAAATTAATGTTTCCATTTTTTTTTCTCACCATGTCTTATCTAACATGTATAGCTTTGATCAATTCCATGCAATACTAAATGTCCTTCCAATTCATCTGCTCTAACGCGTTTTCCAAAACAACATTTTAAACAAGGACAAACGACTCTATTTGGATCTTTTGCATTCTTCACTGCAAACTCAATCTTTTGCGTTCTTCACTGCATTCTTTTGACAATCGATTGACATACATCCATTTCCGGTCCATTTTATATGACATATATAAATGCAGTTACACAAACAATAAGCTACTGATAACATAATACCAATCTATAGTACACATATATATCTAATATTGGAAAATGGAAACCAAGGTCCAAGTCTGATTTCAAATCAGAACAGATCAACAAATTTCAAAAAAGAATAGATTTTATATGTAACAATTTATCAGTTTTAGTGACAACAAAAAATTAATAAATATAGTACCTGAGACAAAGTATCCAATTTGTTTTAAAGGAGGAGCAGTAGATGGGCGCACAGTAGAGGAAAGGAGGGTTCGCAGAGCAGGGGAGATGAGGGTTCGTAGGTTTAGTACAACGTATTAAATTTGTTTTAAATTTGTTTTTATTTATTTAAAGTGAATGATTTTACAGCGCTTGTAAAAAAAATGCTCTAATAGGTCCTTTAATTATGTGATAGCGCAAGCCTATTACATCGCTTGTATAAAAAGCGCTCTAATAGGTCATTTAATTATATGAAAGCACATGTAATTTATAGCGCTTTTACAAAAAGCGCTTTAAAAGTTATGTAACAAAAGGTGGGAGCGCTACATTTTACAGCGCTTGTGTTTAAAGCGCTCAAAAAGTGTTGTAAAAGCTATGTGAGAGCGCTTCAATTTACAGCGTTTTTTTAAAAAGCGCTGTAAAAGAGTTGTAAACATTATGTGCAAGCGCTATGTGACCCTATATGACCCTACAATAGCGCTTTTTCCACAACGCTTGTCAAAAAAGCGTTGTTGTATCCTCTGTTATTTTTAAAAAATTATACAACAACGCTTGTATTTAATAAGTGCTGTAAAAGACGCGCTATAAAATGTTATTTTTAGCGTAGTGGATAAACCAAACAGACCAATAGTAGGAGTCAACACTATCAAGAAAAAGAGAAAAGAAATGGTTAAAGGCGGTTATTTCAATGGGAATATAACAATTTTAGGCTTTGGGCCCAATTCCATGAAGATGCCTATAAAATTAGACACCGATACCATGTCAAATAGACTTGATTCTCGCTCCCAAGCACATATATATATATACATTTCACACCACAACAATATTAACAATGTGAGACACAAATATAACTTCAATACTTACCCTCACGCGCATTTAACCATGACTCCAATTTCCACAACATGCATACAAAATCGGCTGGTATACCACATTAAATGGGTAACTTATAAAAAAAACAATGTTGGATGGGCTTCATACATTTCACAGCCCAACAACTTAGCAATGTAAACCTTAAATACAACTTCGATAAATAATACTATACAAACGCATTCATATATAAAGAGTCACATGACAAGCCAACTAAAAAAAAATACAAAATGATATCTCCAATACATACACATTTAGATTATTGTAATAAGAGTTGGGATGGCAAAAAACCAACAATTTCCTCTTTTTAAAAAAAGAAACTAACACCATCAATTTATATAGTCTTTCCATCGCATCACCAAAAGATTTAATCTTCATCGGTACAGTTTAAAGCAACCTTAATTTTATGGATTGTATGAGAGAAGACCGATGTTACAATATGCATAGTTTGAGGTCCAGACGTCTGATCAGATATCAAAATTTGATAAGAAAATGTTAACAATGTTCCTTTTTGTGTATGATGACTTTTAGGTGTATCAAAATTGTCAAACTGACCATCTGTCGAGATCATAAATCCAGAAGGAAAAGTTTGTACCATTGATGAGTTTTCTCCATTCAAAATCCTATACATCTTTCTTGTGTCAACCGAAGCATACACAACATATGCCCCCACGGTATCAATACAACTTTCTTGAACGAGATGTATCATTCTTTCATTTTCAAAGTTGTAAGTCTGGCCACATTAATATATTATATCAATAAATTTCATCATGTTTATTTTATACAACAATAATATATAAAAAAGGAAGAGATTTTAAATTATTGGAAAGTACATTAATTCACCCTCGTGTGTAGAAAGCATAATAATATTTTATTCATTTTATAGCAATTCAAATTATTTTCTTGCATGTAATGTCATGTACTTAATTAAATTCAAACAACATTTGATTTTCTTTTTTCTCCTTAGATTGCATTATCCAAAATATAGATTTTTTCCTTCAAACAAATATAATGAGCCATGTTAATTTAACAAACAAATATACAAAGAAAAAAGATTAATGTAAGAGTAATGATACACATACATCCTATATTTTCAAATAACTATTCAATATCTCACTTTATCTTTATCTCTCTTCCTATCATATAAATTATATACTCAAAGTGAATGTCCACAAAAAATATGGGATATATGTGTATTATTACTCGACACATGCGATGAGTCTGGATGACTATGGAGCTCTATTCAGACCTCTAGCTTAAATAAATTTGTAATTAATATTTAAGAACATGTAATAAGATACACTTGTTTGTTTATCTTCTACTGTGTAAACTGCAATCATTATTTTCACTTCAAAATCAAGGACCTATTTAAATAAATGAAAAAGAGAAGAGTCAACATATACAGTACCTCAAGAATTGAAACACGGTTGTAAGAAAAGTTTTGACTAGATGAAATGTACGCAATTTCATGCATTCGACTATCTTCAACCACAATGTCCCACTGCAAAAAAAATAACAACTATTTGATCTAGTAATGCAAAATTAAAATAATTCTGAAAAAAAATTATTAAAAAAAATGTGTTATCAAGCTAAACATGTTTTTATGAACCTCCTGTCGTCGAGTTTCATCGCTAAGAAAGTAAAAAACAGTTTGGGGAGCGACGTGAAGTCTAACAGAGCCAGTTGCGGTGAAAATAATGCCATCTTTGAGTTTGCGATGATTGAACTGAATCTCATCGGGGTTGCTAATATTCCCAAATAGTTGTGTAGGAATATGTCCAATGCCGGATGTGTTCAAATCTCTACAAAACCTATGAACCATTCGATTTGAAAGGTTCATCACACTCTTCCTTGCTTCTTTTGACACGATCTCTGAGTATTAAATAACATAAATTATTAGATTAAAAAAAATAAGTAAATGAATGAGCAACAGATTTTTAGAGTTTTTTTTTTTGTAATTGATACGAAATAATTACCTTTGTCATTTGCATGTCTTGGTATATATTCCAGGGACGAGAAATGATTTTTCTCGCACATTCGTTGTAACTCATGTAACCACCTTTTAGCTCCAAAGGGGTTACATCCACGAATTAGATTTTCGTAGAGTTTGCTCGGTTGCCTTCTATCCTTCACTATCACGTGCTCAATCCACACAACCTATGATAATAAACCATATAATTTATATCATAAAAAAATTCACAAATATATATATAGTTATATGGCATGACAATAATACATTGATCACGTTTAGCATTTTTATTTCAATGTTGGCATATCATCTTTTTTTAAATTACTGTCACTTAGAAATATATAATAGGGGTGCTAATTATACAAATGAAACAATCTTGTTAAAAATAGGAAGTTTCTAGGTATGGTTACAAATTAAATTTTTTTTATACGTTTATTTTTTAAATTAATAAGTTAATGATTATTTTTATGAATTAAAGATTTTTTTGTTAACTTTTGTATTTTAAAAAAGACCATTTCATAAAAAACAAATCATTTCATTATTTATAAACATTGTATTATGTTATTTTTATAATTTATAGTAAAATATATTCAATATACACTATTATGAATAATACAAATTTAAGAAAAATTAAATTTTATTTCGCCGATACTTTTTATAAATAATGTTTAGTTATTATATTTTTTTAAATAATAGACAATTGTTTCTCTCAAAAAAATAAACTTATTTAATTATTAATTTAAATATAAAAAATATCACTGCATGTTTAATTGACCCATGTCCAGTAGAGTTTCTCATAAAAATATTATATATCACCGAAAATAAGGAAGATATATAAGTTTTTAATTACCTTTGATTTTCCATTAGGCAGTTCAGTAATCATGCAACCAGAGGGAAGTTTTTGTGCTGAATAAGGAGTTTGACGCTCGTAGAAGAAGTCAAGAGATACGTCAACTATCACCCAAGAAGCATTAGCAACCTTTTTACAATAACGGAGGACAAAAAATATTCGGGATGGCACGATTGGTGAAAGAATGTGCACTTCTTCAAACATCTAATGACAAACAAACAATTAATTACTTTTGTATATAGCTGAAATTTTGATAAAGCAAGATTAATTTGCATCATGTTAATGAAATATACCAATTGCATGGCTCCACTTCGTGTTTCTGGTGCACCAGTTTCTATAACTCCCACTGTTATAGCATTTGTAACTATTGTTGGAAAAAGTTCTATGTATTTGTCCTGAAAATAAACATATAAATCATATTTTTTATATACAAATATTAGTAGTTATTAATTAGTTAATTAATAAGGAGGGTAGGAATTGTTAGCAAGATTTTGTCATAGCAAATATAGAAATTTTAACTTTTATATTCAATGAAAAAATTGCGTATCTAGCATTGATATGGCTAATAAAAATACATATCATTGTTATTTGTGTGTATTATTAATATTACATGACCAGTAGAAAAAAAAATTGATAGTGTAGGATGTTAGGAACTAAATTACATTTAAATCTAATATATATATTTTCACAAAATGGAGAAAATAAAATATTAGTTGAAATATATAAATTACTAACGGAATCTAAAATTGAGTCAACCAGTTGTTTTCCGCTACTCCGAACTATGAGTACTTCTTTGGAAGATTCTTCACGGTTACCAGAAGCTAGGAGTTGAACAATTTCAGGATTCAAATTCACATACATGTCAGGATTAAGAACAACTCCATGCGCTTCATTTAAAGGCTTTATCCACAAAGGTCTGTCGGTACTTATGAGGCAACAAAGTTCGTTCATAGCAATAGTAGCAACCGTTAACATCCGTGCCTTTTGTGATTCTCCACTACCACCTGTTGGGTTGGGGTTTTGATCATTTTCCTCTGAATTTTTGTCACTTGAATGACCAGGTGTTTCTTCAAGTTTCCTTTTATTTGAAGCTCTAGGTGCATGATCAGTTTGTGACTTGGGTGGACATCTCTGTACAAATATGTTCGTAAATGAATATACACACAAAAATGAGTCACTATAGCTATTTTATTCACAAAACTAGCTAACAAAATATGCGGTACAGATCAAATTAGAATGATTAACATATTAAACTTTAATCCATAGTCTTTTCTTTGGATTAACCAGCCATTTTAGACCTAGAAGTTGTTGGATATATACTAAATTTAGATGGATGCCAAAGTCCATTATAAACTAGTGTTTAAAAGTTATCAAAATCTCTGACAATGATGGAGGACGCTTGTGAAAAGTATAAGTTAAGAGTCATCTAATCTTTACGGTCAAGATAATGATTCAATTAATGTATAAAAATACGCAGAAAAAAAATGTATACTCCCAAAACTCAATTCGTCAAAATGGCATAAATTAGGTTGTCGTCTCTATTCTAAAGACAAAGAAACTCATTAACTTATATTACTTCCAAACAGTGTTGTAGATTACCATTAGAATTTCTAATGACTTAATAACTTTTTTATAATGGCAAAATATATTAGAAATGTACCCATATAATTAAAAGGGGAACAAGATCAGTCGTTGTTTTAAATTGTGATCCACAACCGTAATATATTAAATTTTTGAAGTCCCGATCACAGCCGCAATTTCGGTCGCATCGTCATTATTTTTCAACAATTAAAAGTTTGCAACGTAATCACAACTGCAATTTAAAACCATGACAAGAGTATTTCAATCCGATGAACCACAACATTCTTGTATGTTCAATTCTCATTTGTGTGTGCAACTGATATTAATATATATATACACACACACACACATGAGTGCTAATTAACAAAACACTCCTTAATTTGCACTTTCTAACACACTCACTTTGATTAGTTAAACTTTGCATAGTTCTCTTCTAATCACGTGGATCCCATATGAATTTGATTGGATCCATGTGAATTTTAACTTATTAAAGAGAGTGCGTTGCTAGCATTATTCTAATATATATTTAAAAGAGAGTGAATACACAAATTGGTTCCTAAAGATGTAACTCTCCGTCAAATTAATTTCTAAATTTTGCAATTTGGCAAATACGTGTCTAAAATTGTAAAATATCAATCAAAATAGTCTCTTTGTAAACTTTGACATTATATATTTTGATGTTACACTATAATTGAATATGTGGCTTATTCACATTGACCCATATCAATGTCATCTTCTCTATGACAAATTTGTCAATGAAAATTTGTTATCTCATACACAAATTTATGAATGATTGTAATTGTGCATAAACTAATTATGAACAAATTATTTCATGAAAGATATAAATTTCGTAGAAAAATTAGTCAACGTTGTGATGACATTGATCTGAGATCAACGTGCATGAGTCAAATATTCAATTAATATGTCATATATAGTCTCGATAAAAATTTATTACTATTTTACAATTTTATGAATGTATTTTTTATTTTACAAAATTCAGAGATTAATTTGAAAGAGGTTTACAATTTAAAGAATCGATTTTCCTATTTTCTCTTGTAAAATGTGATTTGTAAAACAAAATTTACACTTATTGTAGAAAACAAATGACATAGTTACCTTTGTCTGTTTAGTTCTCATTTGAAACCAATGCTTTACTTGTTCAGGTTTGATTCCAAGCTCCTTGGCAAATTTATGATAATGGAATTCCTCTGGATGTGGGCAACTCTTGAACAATCTTCAATTTGAAATGAAAAAAGAAATCACAAATTAGTGTCCTCGTTTAATTTTAAAGCAATAAATTTCATTTACGTATTTGGTTATGCTTGCCTCATATGCACTGCATATGTTCATTTTAGTTATGTTAATTTCCTTATTAATTCATAACTCACTAGGAAGTATGATTCTACGATCTATATTTACGAATTGTTAATAGAATTTTGAGATGAAAAATATACACACACAATACTTTAGAGTATATTTCACATATATATAGTATAAATGGAACTATTTATTTCTATATGGAAAACTGAATTAATAAGCTAATTAAAAATACAAGATCATGTAATAAAAATATAAAAATTACAAGTGTTTCTTCGATAAAAGAGGAGCCCCTAAATAAAACCAACCACAATGTGAAAAATGAAAAGACACAAGAAGTAAGAGTCAAATGTATAATTGAAATAAATAGGAAATTAACGACAGAAATAATATCGCCATCTCTAATTACACTTAGTGACGAAATTAAAGATGGACTTTTTCTTTTTTTAATCACTAAACTTTAATCGTTATTTCAACTTTTTCTAATAATTGTACTTGAACGTGTATCAATTTTTGTTTAGTTTTAAATTTTAGGTCTAATTTTATTAAAAAAAATTTGGTCAACAAAAATTATTTTTTGAAATCATTTCAATTATGTAAACTAAGAAGAAAACTAGAGGCACAAACATGGATTCATATAGCTGTTGCATATGTTGCACCAGCTACAGAATCATTTGATTTAGTACGGTAAAACTAAAATGATAAAACTAAAATCTAGATTTAAAAGTCTTTGAAATTACTACGATATGCAACTGCTGTATAAAATCCATACACTAGAGGCACATGCCTTACACCTTTTCTCACATCAACCGATCTAGAAAAAAAAACTATTAAGATTAGTCATCAACAAAATATGGACATGTATCCAATTTGACTAAAAATCTAATAGGTTTCAAATTGATTGCAGTTGCACTATCCAATTATCAGTTGTCACTTTTTATTTGAGAATCTTATCCTTGGTTAATTGAACAAATTTAACACGTAAAGCAAGATCGATGAGACCAATTTAAAAAAAATTAACAAAAGGAGAAAATTGTCAATTAGGAAGAACATTACGCTTGAAGCTTCTGTTCTTGATAGGAAGTTAATCGGTAGGATGGTACTTCTTTCTTTGAGTTTTGATTATTGTTTTTCTTATCTCCAGAGTCACTAGACCCTCCTGTTGAAGCATCCATTTCTAATAATCTGATAGAGAAATATACCTGCAAAAGTAAAGCGTTTTTATTTCCACTTTGATGTGTGATGTGTGAGAAATTTGTGATATAGTTGGTCATCTTTTCTCTTGCTCTTTCTCAACACACACACACACATATATATATATATATATATATATATATATATATATATATATATATATATATATACACTGATGTAATAATATGTAATAATATGTCCTTCAATAACGTTTTATTGGATATATATCATATAAATAATTTATTATATCATATATAAATTTTTACAAAATATAATATCATGATATATATTGTTGAGATGTATTAAAATTTACGTCATATAATAAAAATATATTTAAGATTTTATAAAATTCATCTATATGATATAACCTTTCAATCTAACAATGAAAATTTAAAAATATGTTTTGAGTAAAATGTTATTAAGTGGTATAACATTGATATAATATTACATTGAAAAAAATAAGAACGTGTTTCAACATAAAGGATGTAACATTTGTGTAACGAAACATCGAGTAAAATAATTTATAATT
>JBBPBP010009778.1:24826645-24841414 GCA_037974735.1 Cicer chorassanicum
GTTTTGTATTATGTGTACCATTAGTAATTATAATATGTTTATGTGTTAGCACGGATTCAACTTCCAAGTAAGATACTTATCCAATAAAAAATCGATAAACTAACCATAAATTTTTATTTTTTGATTCAAACTGCAAATTATAATTTGCTTATAGAATTTAACAACCAAAAATATATTAGTACAATAAAATAAACAAAGGTTAACTAATCAAAACATTCTACAATTACAATATGAATAGTAAAGATTGTTAAAATCCGTGAAATTGAAGTGCATCATAAAGAATAAATTTTAAAGACATAAATGAAAATTCTCTTTGCAAATTTTAAATTGAATAATGTCTCTTGTATTTGAAGCCATTAATGCTATAAAAAAAATTCCTCCACATATGTCTTAATTTTATCCTTATATATGGGTGATTTTTAACTAATTTTAAGTGACAAATATTTGTCCCGTGTAAATGTTTTATAATAAACTCAAATTAGTACATTATAATTTTTATGAAACTGCTAATAACATTAAAAATAAAAATAAAATTCTTAGTACAAGGAGTACTAAGAATTAGAAATATAAGAGTTTGTTCCAAAAAACCATCTAAAAATTCGCAACTCAAACATGTTCTCCAATCAAGACATAAACACCCAGTAAAAATTACTACATCCCAAACACACCCAAGGGTGAGTGCACTAAGACTGAAAATCATACACAAAACTAACTTCCTTAGCTCTAAACTACATCTAAGAAATTAGTTGCACCTTCTCCACTATTAAGAGAACATTATACACCTCATGATTAAAAATATACAAGCCATTTAAATTATTTTGTATATGTTAATGAGTAACTAAGCTCTCTTCTACGGTCTTTGGTTCTTTATGCTTTCTCTTAACTATATTTTTTGTATGATCAATCAAAAAATTAATTTAGGGAAAATAATATTACATTGAATGACGAATCTTTGTTAATAGTTTTAAAGAGGGGTTGATAATTGAGAAAATAAATAAGAATTCATATAAAACTAGGACTTAAGGTATTGATATTACAAGTGAAACGATGACCCTATGTTTACTTTGCATTAATTCAAAGTTGTATTGTTATATACTCTCGTTATAATTTTTATGCTATCTTTACATTTTTGTTATCACAAATCAACAATAATTTTCATTAGTTTAAATAATATAAAATCTTGATTATTTTGGTAGTTGTTAAATTAATCTCTGTGAATACAATAAACTTATATACTACTACATGGCAAACCCGTACACTTGCGGAATTTTGCGCGTCAAGTTTTTGGCGCCGTTGTCAGGGATTAATTTAGCAATATTAAGCGAAAAATATTTTTATTACTTTAGACATTTTTTATTTAGTTTAATTTTAATTATTTTATTCAAAAACAAAAAATAAATCTATTTGTTTTAATTTTCGTTGTTACTATTATTAATATATTTAATTTTCTTTGTTATTATTATCATTTAAATTTTGATTTGCACTTTAGTTAATTAAAAAGCAAAAAAAAAAAATTATTTATTTATTTAGTTGTTATTAATTTTATTAGATTTTTTTCGTTATTTGTGCATGTTCATCCGCTCCTCGGAGCTTGTTTGGAGTTGATTTTTGATTTTGTAGAATAAAAAACCATGGCCAAAAGGAACACTATGGGAGATTACATCTTAGATAACCAAGAACAAATCAAACCTAAGAGGAAAACAATGAGTGAATATATATTAAATGCTAAATTGGAAGATCTTAAAAGGCAGTTAGTTAAAGACGTTTCTTCCTCCTCCTTATCAATATTGTGACTTGGTGAGGCATGATAGTCAATGTTGTCCAATAAGAAATTATTGGGATTACTATGAGATCTACCCTGATGGGGATCAATATGATCCCTACTCCAACAAGTGGAACATTGCTTACATACCACCTTGCATGCAACTTCAAAGTCCAATTTTGGGGAGAATCCACGAGACCATATGGTTATAGTCATAAACAAAATGCAAGAGAATCGGAGAAGTAGGAAAAATTACAGAGAGAGAAAATAAGAAAAAACACTTTGGAAGTTTAAGAGTGCTTGGAACTGGAGTAAAGTGTCTAAAATTTGGGAGCAAAAAAAATTATACTCTTTGAGGGTTTTATTTCTCTTCCTTTAATTGATGAACACTTCTATTATTTGTATTATTTTATATATGTTAATGAGTAACTAAGCTCTTTTCTAGGGTCTTTGGTGAATCTTGTGATTAAGATACTTTTGTACTATGTCATAGTTTTAAATTATAGTATTATTTTAGATTTTTGTTATTTGTCTCAATTAAATTGTTCTATCGTTTTATTTAAATGTTTGAGATGGCCGACTTTTGCATGCCTTAATTAATCAATTGACTAGTGACCAACAACAATTGATTGGTAGATCTAGAGGATAATTGAGATTATGATTCTTGTATGATGAAACATAGATACTAATCTTTCAATCACTCAACCTCTTGGTTCTTTATGTTTTCTCTTAATTTTAATTTTTGTATGATCAATCAAAGAATTAATTTAGGAAAAAGAATATTACATTGAATGACGAATCTTTGGTAATAGTTTTAAAGATGGATTGATAATTGAGAAAATAATTAAGAATTCATATAAAACTAGGACTTGAGGTATTGACATTATAAGTGAAACCATTGAAGTAGCAATGTCAATCACAAGAAAAGGGGATTTGAATTGTGATCCTTTTAAAATTTTGATTCCCGTGTTTAATTTAAATTGACTCAAGAATTATCTTGGTTTGATAAACAATAAAAGGATAACGTTCTTCGTTAGTAATATAACAATAAAAAAACTTCACGGTGTGATCAGTGCAAAGTGAGTGATAAATAAATGGAGATAAGGGAAAGAGAATTCACACAACAATATATTCTGGTTCACCCAACGTGGGTTACGTCATGGCACGTAACTTTTGTTTGCATAGTCCTAGTATCCCACAAAATCCTCCTTGCACTTCAGCTTACAAAAAGGTTTGGGACCTCAATCCTACTCACAATTAGACAACAAAATAGCACAATGATCAGACAGACCGATCTCTAAAGCCCATCACATTACACCCCTCATCCGAAAACATGAATCGATCTAACTTCTGTTACAAAAACTGTAACACCGTTAAATATAATTAAAACATAATTTTTTTATCCTAAAAATAAATCCTCAATATAATTAAATTATAATAAAATTTAACCTAAAATTAACCCCCAAATATTTCGGTCTTATTCACTAATAAAACCTAAAATTAACAACTTCAAAATGGTCAATGAGTCATCCAAAATACAAATCTCATCCCAATGGTCAATGACTCAGTGACCATTTTGAAGTTGTTAATTTTAGGGAAGAAGATTGAATCATTTGGGATTAATTTTAGGTTTTAAAATGTTATAATTTAATTATATTGGGAATTTATTTTTAGGTTAAAAAAATTATGTTTTAATTATATTTAGGTTTAACGGTGTTATATTTTTTGTAACAGAAGTTGGATGGATGGACTATTTTAAAACGAAAATTATATTTGTAGTGATGTGAATCAAACAAAAAAAACTTACGAGGACTAAAATCAAAAAAAGTTATAACTACAAGGACCAAAGACATATTTAAACCTTCCACATAATAAGCAGACCTCCCGATCAATGTTCTGAAGATTTAAACAACAAAACCCACACTGCTAGAATCCTACAACATAACACATAAGTTGTGATCCACTAAAGTTTTGTCTCCTAAATGCAAACCACATCTAGTTTTTTAACATATATCAACATTTTTAACCTATTTTTTCTTGGTTACGCCCCCAGACCCCTAACATTTAAACAAAGAATCTTCATAAAAATAACAAATTCCCCGAAAAACCTTCTCACAGATCCACGACCCCTTTCCCACAAGCCCATTTCTCCTATCCATCCCCCTCTACCATTTTATCTCCTTCATCCATGATATGAAACTTTTCACACATATTTTTCTCTCCCTTCAATTTTAACCCCATCTTTTCTCTAAAAGGATACCATTTCCTTTCCCATCTCCTCACTACTTTCTTGAAGATTGACCCAAAGCCTCCAATCTTTACTAGTCTTTGAGCCCCCCACATCAGAAGAGATATCACTTACCTGTCTTTCGGAACTGGTTGTTGTTGCTTTCATCATTCTATGCTTCTTTTTTTTTACACAGCCGTCAACTTCTCCTTCTTCTCCTCACAGGGTAACTTAGCTAATTGCTTTATATTAGAAAATAACTACCTTCACCATTTCATACAAGAGGGGTTAGAAATCGTCTTGTGTCCCATAATATTGCAATTAGAGGAACTAGTTTTTGGGAATTGGTTGTTGTTGCCGAAAACGGGATTTGTAGCCGAACACGACTCCTTTTGTTGGCACCAGGTTGGTTCTAGGAGCAATTCCTTCATCATATTTTGATGATAACAAAGGTATTTTATGAGAATAATTTATTGGACTAATGATTTTATTGAATGTGCAGTAAATAGAACCAGGAAATAGAGGAAACAATATTAGAGGAAGATATCAAAGGAAGATATCAGAGGAAGTGAAAATGTTAGAAGAAACAAAGACATTAGAGGAAACAATGATGTTAGAGGAAACAAAGACATTAGAATCAAGTGAAGTCAAAGGAAGTCAACGACACGTTCAAATTTTGATTATTACATGCGTTGTTGTTTGTGCACATCTTCATATGAAGATTTGCCTTTGAAGACTGAAGCATGCCTCTGTTTAGCATGCCTATGAAGTTTGAAGCGCCTACTAAGTTTGAAGCGCCTACTATAGTAACTCTAAAGCTTCTATCCGAGTTGCCTCTGAAGCTCAAGTTATGCTCGCTCTAAGACTGCAGCTTCCTGAAAAATCATGTCTCTGATACGTAACATGCTCTATAGATGCAACAAGGTAACTTTGTCCTTGCCTCTAGTTCTAAGTCATGCAGTTTTGTCTCTGCCTCTGACTACCTGAACCAAGCAACACATCATCTAACTCCGGATCAAACTATGTTCTAATGAAGAAAGTCAATGACTCTAATAGAAAGTAAACCCTCTGTTGAAGACTGGGTTGTTTCATAATTTTGATGGTCCAAGAACAAATTATGATATGTTCCCACTGCTCTTAAACAAGCATACGCTCAAAAGATTCAAGGAGAATTATTTTCGAGCGCTATTTGAACATTTTTGCACATAATCTTTCTAGAAGATTTGGTTGAAAATTTATTTTGGAATTAATCAAGCTTCAACGTTCATATTCCCAAACCATATATATCAAGGTTTATTTTTGTGAAGTTTTTTGTTGCCTCGCACAAGGAAGATACACTAAGAAGATTCAAGAAGAATTATTTTCAAGCGTTATCTGGACCTTCTCCACATAATTATTCTAGAAAATTTGGTTAAGATATGTTTTGGAATTAATCAAGCTTCAACGGTGATATTCCCAAATAGTATCTATCAAAGTTTTTTTTTTGTGAAGATCTTTGTTGACCTTGTGTAAGAAAGATACACTTAGAATATTGTTTCGGACACTATTGAAACCCTAATTCATGCTATATAAAGGGATCAATTCTGAAGAAGAAGACACAACACAACAACTCTAAAAACCTTTCGAACGCAAAATTCTTTAAATATCCAGTTTAAAGGTTTTAGTTAAGCAAAGGCACTCATTTATATCTTATACTATCTAGTGCTTAGTGCTCTGTTTTAGCGTGAAGTTCATTGTAATCAATATGCTTAGAAGAAGCAAAACATAACCCAGTTTCACCCCCTTTGTAACCAAGCTCAGTAGGGGCTATTATGCCTCAACAACTTGTAGGTTTTCAAGTTGGAAGTTGAGAAGACTTGACTTGTAGGGTCAAGGTGTTGTAGTGCCCCAACAATCAAGCTGGATGTTGAGAAGACTTACTTGTAGGATCAGGTGTTGTAATTCAGGTTCTGAATTAATGGATAAATTATTTTGTGTGAAGGGACAAGACGTAGCTACCACGTTGGTAGTGAACCAGTATAAATCCTGGTGTTTTTTTCCTCTACCCTGATACTTTATTTTATTGTTACCTCTGATCTGTTATATGTGTTCTAGTATCCGAAATATGATATTTGAAAAGAAGTTTTTAATAAGGCAAAACAAAATTCAACTCCCCATTCTCATGTTTTTGCACCTTCACCTCTTCCTAACCCAAACATCTTTAAAAGGAAATAATCTGACTCATACCTACACTATCGCTACTTTATACCCATAGCTCCAACTTGCCTCTTGTTCAACCTAAGATGCTCAATTTTGTTTTCGCTATCTTTTAACATCTCATAATCATTGACCCTTTTTGTTGGATCGGTATGTTTTCATTCCTTATAGAGGTCATTTAAAGGATTCTCCAAATTTAGATAATCAACTTCCTCAAATTCTTGTAAAGAGTCAGGGCAAAAGCTAAACTCTAAGTCTTCTTCATCGCTACATTCGCGCTGTTGGAATTGAGAATCACACTCCAAAGCACAAAAATTTACTCTGCCATATGCATATGAAATACCTCATTGTTGATCGACACCTTTAGAGCTAAATTAATAACCTCCACTGATGATGTTTCGATTAAAGTTATAGTGAAATCGAAACGTATTCTATTTTTTATAGCTTCATCTCTTTGTATGTAACCTCCCACCTAACTTACAAGGATCTCAAAAAACTTGTCATTCTAGCATGGATATGAATTCCCCAAACTTGTACCCATGTTACACTGTCCCCCTTCATCATTCAACGTGACCAACTAACAACTTATTCAAATCACAACTTTAAAATTGACTTTAAATGCTCTACCATCGTTGTTAGCTCACCCTTTCTATCGCTTTCAAAAACACTTTCTATTCGCCAATGAGGTGACATACAACAACTTTTGTTGAATGGAACATAGTTCCATGTGACTATGCAACAAGCCCACCATATTGTGTCGAGTCCACAACATATCCTCCTACTTTTTCATGTACGCCAAACCATTCGGCTCCACTTCTTATTGCACCTATCGGGGTCACCATTCTTATTTCTTCACCATCGAATCCTTAATCATGTCCATGCATGACACTTGAGGCCTACGGTACCCCACTCTCATCGTGATACCTTCCTTAACCTTGCCAATACATCTCATTTCATTGTTCTTCTTCGAACATGCTTCTTTTCTATCGAGCATCGCAACCCTTGTGCACATTTTGAACGAACCGAACCAAACATTTATTAGTGGTGTTAACATAAAATATTAGTACGTAAATAAATAAAAAAGTCTGTTCATCGTGTTGTACTGTTCATCGCAAAAAAAAAAATGCATCTTCTGCTACTATTTCGCTGCTAGTTTTAGGTAATTGTTTATTGATTATGGCTACTTATGAAGATTTTCTTCGGTGGGTAGAGTATTGTTTGAACTCGAGTTCCGCAGTTTCGGCCGCACAAAGTGGTAATTCACCTGTTTGCATCTCACCTTCTCTTAGCCCATGAATTCTCGATTCTGGTACATCTGACCACATTACTAGCAATAAGGCTCTTTTCTCCTCTCTCACAACTTCTGGTTATTTACCTAGGATAGTCTCAGCCAATGGTTCCCAAACACAGTCTCAAGGGATTGGCACTGTCCAAATCCTCCATTCTCTATTAGTTACATCTTTCTTTTGTGTGTATGAATGCCCATTTAATTTAATTTCTATTAGTCGATTGACTCGTTCTCATGATTGTGTTGTGACATTTACTAACTGTAATGTTACTTTGCAAGATCGAATATCAGGACGACAAATTGGTGTCGGGTATGAGTCTAATGGCCTTTATTATCTCTCAAACCCATCAACAGCGTGTCCTACCACAAATTATCCTCTTACTATTCATGCTAAGTTAGGTCATCCAAGTCTTTCCAAACTTCAACAGTTAGTACCTAATCTAACCAAATTATCTAGCTTAAATTGTGAGTCGTGTCAGTTAGGGAAACACACTCGTAGTCATTTCCCTAATCGAGCCAATAAACGAGCTTCATCCCTGTTTGCTTTAGTTCACTCAGATGTCTGGGGTCCTTCTCGTATTATTTCCAATCTTGAGTCTAGATATTTTGTTACATTTATCGATGATTTTCCCATTGTACGTGGTTATTTTTAATGAAAAATAGGTCTGAATTATTTTCTATTTTTGAACAATTTTATAAGGAAATTAAAACTCAATTTGGTGTATCCATTCACACTTTGCGCAGTGATAATGCCCTTGAATTATTGGTCCCATTAATTTCAAAATTTTATGAGCTCTAACGGCATTCTTCATCAAATATCTTGTGCTCAAACACCACAACAAAATGGGGTAGCCGAACGCAAAAATCGGCATCTTATTGAAACCACTCGTACTCTCATTCTTCATGGTAATGTACCATCTCGCTTTTGGAGCGATGTTGTTCTAACGGTGTGCTATCTCATAAATCGCATGCCTTCATCTGTTATTGGTAACAAAGTCCCTCGCTCGATCCTCTTCCCTCGTACCCCTCTTCACTCACTTCTTCCTCGTGTCTTCGGGTTTACATGTTCTGTCCATAATTTCACTCCTGGTCTTGACAAACTTTCCGCTCAGTCACTTAAATGTGTCTTTATTGGTTATCATCGGTCCCAAAAAGGTTATGGTTGTTATTCTCCTACTCTCCGACGATATCTCATATCGTCTGATGTCACATTTTTTGAGTCTATGACATATTATGAGTCGCTTCTTGACCCTTTGTCTGGATATTACGTATGTCCCACTTGAGACATCTTCGGTGGCCTCTCCCGTTGTCCCACTTGAGACTCCTCTTGTGGATCCTCCAACTGTACAACCTCTTCAGACATACCGTCGTCGTCAACTGCCATCGGTTGTACATGTCCCTATACCCGTTCTTGATACCGAGGTTATTTCAGACGCTCCTTCGCCGCCACCCTTTCCTTCTTTATCAGATCCGACGCTTGATATTCCTATTGCTATTCGTAAAGGTATACGTCATACTCGTAACCCATCCCCTCATTACATTGGTTTGAGTTACCATCGTCTTTCTCTTTTGCATTATACTTGTTTGTCTTCCCTGTCCTCTATTTCTATTCCTAATCTCTAGGTGAAGTCTTATCCCACCCAGAGTGGAGACAAGCAATGATTGACGAGATGTGTGCACTTCAGAGTAGTGGTACCTCGGAACTGATTCCTTTACCATCTAGAAAGTCTTTAGTAGGATGTCGTTGGCTTTATACGGTGAAAGTTTGTCCTGATGGTAAGATTGATCGTAGCCGAAAACCTGACCACGTTTGTTCGGTGGGCCGCTACGTAAACATCTTGCAAAATTCCACACAATCCAAACGCGTGAACCAGATCTTTATGTGTTGCATACTCAGGTATGTTAGTGAAGTAAAATGAAATAGTAACTGACGCTTGAAAGCCTACCGATCATGGTCGAGATCTTTGCGCTGTCAAAGCCTTATTAAAATGGATAACATCCCTCTTCATGGCTTACGTGTTACCAATCGCTGTTTGTCGTTCGCCGTGAACTGATTTTCGTCCTTTCCTTCTCCTTGGAATCACAATAATCCAGCCATCATCTTACTCACAACATTATCCCTGCCCTTGCCCTGCCTCACTATGATAGCGATTCTTGTGACACCATAAACACCTGAATTGAAATACATAACAAAATACATTAGTTTTGAAAGAGATTCGCAGTGGATAAATGAAAACTTTTTCAAAGAAAAATGAAACTTTTATAAGTGATTTATGATATCACATTTCTCAAAGTACACAAGAAGCACTTTTAACTTTATTCCTCAAATAAAAAGTGCAATCTCAATAAATTTAATTTAACTATAATTTCTTAATTTCATTCCAAAATCAAAACTTATAAATCTCATTTCCGGTATCACATATTTGGAGCCACTTGATTGTTGGTCCATGTATAGGGATGGCCGTCAAATCCTAAGTCAACAAGATTTTTATTATTAGGAGTATTCTTGAAATCATGAACAATGTTAATATCATATGGGTTTCACCCAAATTTTTCAGAGTTATATTGAATAATTCTAAAACCACAAAAAATAAACCAGTTTGTGTAAGAATTGGAGAGATCATTAATCATCTCGATGGTATTCCATTTTATTAGCTTTCTCAAGAAAACCATAAATATATGTGGTAAGCCAAAGTAGGATTGTAGTTGTAATGTGCATATATGTCAAAACCTTTATCAACGAAGGCAAATTGATGATGAATAAATTACGTTTTTTAAAATATATATTATTGAATTTATAATTAATATTATGATAATATTATCAACAAAATTTGTTTTTTTATAAAGACTTATGAGGTGTAGAAGCATTACAAAAGAGGCAGTTATTCTAATTATGCTGGCACCCAAACCTTAATGATCAAGATAAAAAGAAAACACCCTGCCACAAGACCACTTCGATGCCTAAAAATACCGACATCTCTAGCATGATCATGAGCATCTTTAGCTACACCATCTATGTTTTTAATTTTAAGACAATCCAAATGATGAGGGAACCAATTAACCTGAATAACAAAAGGCGTGTTCCAAGGATGGCAAAAGGTAGCAAAATATGTAAGAAGTAAAAACTCAAGCAAAAACTAAGGAATTAACGAAAACATATGTCAATTTGTATGCTTTCAACTCAAGGGCATACTATTATGAAACAATCTCCGGATAACAAAATACTTTGAAGCAAAGGTATTTGTAGAACAAATGAAGAAAGCTTATCCTCCAAATTAAACTAAGGAATGTCAATCTCCGTAATAGAATTAACTAGATTAGGGTATCTCTCAATAAAAAAATGAGGAATATTCCAACTACAATTTTGAATGAAGTCAGCCAAAAAGACGTCAAAAGATGATGGTGGTGGTGAGAATGAATCTAATGGATTACAATAGGCTTTTATAACCAATTATCATACCAATAACTAATGGAAACACCATTTCAAACCTGCCAAATTGAGCTCACAATTTTTATATTCAAATTACCCTTAATGTTAGGCCAAGAGAAGATTTGACATAATTAATTATAGTTTTCTTATGCTTAAAAAACCTTCATCTAAAAAACATAGCCCAATTTTCCGCGGAGGATAAAACCTCCCAAGAGAGCTTACACTACACCAAAAATTGCATTTTATAGCACTCCTTTTATAGCGTTTATTAAATAAAAGCGCTGTTGTATAATATTTTAAAATTAACGGAGGATACAACATCGCTTTTTTGACAAACGCTTTAGAAAAAGCGTTGTTGTAGGGTCATATAGGATAACGCTTGCACATAATATTTATAACGCTTTTACAGCGCTTCTGATAAAAGCGCTGTAAATTGGAGCGCTCTCACATAATGTTTACAGTGCTTTTGGAGCGCTTTGTATACAAGCGCTGTAAAATATAGTGCTCCTATATTTTAATTCGACCCATTTACACTTTCGCCACTGTTGAAGAGAGGTAAAGTTTCAATCTTTTTATTTTAGGGTTCCATTAACAAAAAACTCTTTTTTTTATTGTTTCTTGAATATTTCTTGTTTGGGAAATTTTATTCTTTGTTAATTTTGAATCTGGTGGTGGAAACCATTTTTGTTAATTTTGAAACCATTTTTGTTAATTTTTTGTTTTTTTTAAACCATTATTGTTAATTTTGAATACTTCTTGTCATTAAAAAAAAACTAAATGGGAGGACCCCATTTGTTCTAATGGTGGAAAATGACCTGTGACTTTTTCGAAGGCAAAGTCTGATACTACTTGGTTGTATACGGTATGATTTTGAATCCGTTATGAGGTTATTGAATTTGGATTATTCTCTTTGTTATAAATAAAAAAAAATTGATTTTTGTGTGTTTGTGTTCTTGATGTATTAGGTTGTTGGCAATGATTGGAGAACAATTTGATCATGGAGATGAAATCTGTGGAGCAGTTGTGAATGTTAAGAATAAGCAAGAGAAAATTTCTATTTTAACTAAGAATGCTTCCAATGAAGCTGCTTAGGTAATTTCTTTTTATACTATATTCTTTCAATTTTTTAGTTTCTCAATTCTTATATAGGTATTCTTTATGTAAACTAGAATAATCATAACAATAAAGATAAAATAAATAAAAAAGTATATAATAATCATTCACTATTACTTACTTGCAGAAGATCTCCTATGTTGACAACAAGAGCTCCATGGGCAGGAGGAACATTAAACCATTGATTCTCATGAAGAACTTAAAGAAATTTGGTCTTGTTAAAGATAGTATAACATCCTGTTAGTATCTCTGAATTTGATACACAATGTCAAAACCAAATAAAAGCCTTTGTATTATTACTCATTTGATAAAACAGTTCTATGAAAACCAACACTTTAGCCTTAGTATTATTTGTACCTGTGGTTTTATTGGTTCTATTCTTGCAAGGATTGTTTCAATCTTAGCTTAATAGCTTGTTATATCTGTGATTAGTTCTCTATTAACAGCACTCATATAGCATTTTAAAATATTAGTTAATTTTCTTGTGAAAAAATCATATTAGACAATTTTTTTATCTAATATAGGTATAAAAATTATTTTATTATAATATTTAATTTATGTCTCTTATGTTAGTTATTTTATAAATTGATTAACAAAAAACACATTTCATGATTAAATTAATTAATTATAAACACATTTAATGCCATAAAAGACCTGTTTAAACAAACAAGCTTTATTTTAAAAATTCCATTGAAAAAATGTCAATCCGGTTTACAACGCTTTTTATTAAAACTAGTATAAATATGAACCTATTACAGCGTTTTTTTGAAGAAAAAAAAGTCGTAAAGCTAGTATAAAAATGCACCTATTACAACACTTTTTTGAAAAAAGCGTTGTAAAACATGTATCAGACTGCACCTATTACAGCGCTATTTTGAAAAAGCGCTGTAAAACTAGTAAGAATGCACCTATTACAGCGCTTTTTTGAAAAAGCGCTGTAAAACATGTATATATAAGACTGCACCTATTACAGTGCTTTTTCAAAAAAGCGCTGTAAAACTAGTAAGAATACACCTATTACAGCGCTTTTTTGAAAAAGCGCTGTAAAACGAGTATAACAATCAGCATGTTTTTAGAAGGGATTTACAGCGCTTTTCAAAAAAGCGCTGTAAAACGAGTATAACAAGCGCGCAATATATCCACCTATTTTACAGCACTTTTTTATTTTAAAGAGCGCTGTTCTATCTTTTTACAGCGCTAGATACTACAACGCTTATTTTTTTGAAAAAGCGCTGTAAATGATTTAAAAAAAGCGCTGTAAAATGTTATTTGTTCGCGTAGTGTTAAGAATAAAAGCCTCATTCAAAGCTATCAATGAATTAAAACCCAAACCAATTGAAAGTAAAGGAGAGCACACATATCTCAAGTTAAATGTAGCAACTTTTCTAACATTAATTACATCTCCTGCCTAGATGACAATTTTAATACATTTATTGAGCGGCTTCAAAAGAAAAGTAGGCCAAGCATAAATATGATAGCTATAAAGAAGCATACTTTTAATAACCAATTTAGAGACTGAAGAGAATATTTCCATATGGTTAATTTGAGAATAATTTTGTCTGCAATGGGCTTAGAATAATTTTCCCATCTGAGTGCAAGTTTCTTTCTGATAGACTTAATATTTTGATGATTTTCAAAATTATATTTTAGATAGATGATTTTGTATGCCTTTGTTGATTCTTCATATCTCAATATCCACTACAGTCCATGAATCACAAAAACCGCATTAAAAAAATATTTTATCGTGCATAATTTTAGGTACATGTTCATAACATGATTGAAAGTTATACAATGCATTAAAAACATTTTCAAAGTGATTTTTAATTATACAAATCGACTCATACATATGAATTGACTTACGGAGGTCATGAAATAAACCCTGGATGTTTGAAACAGGTGAATCAACTCTACTTGAGATGTGAATCGACTTACTAAACCTTATTGAAGTGGATAAGTCGACTTACACAGGACATGAATCGATTCATGCAACTCAAGATTGAAATCTTGGATTCATGAAAACTTATTACTAGATTCATTCATATGTGAATCAATTCATACTACCAAGAAAGTTCAACTTTGGTAGTTACAAATAACTTATTTCTATTACATTGCGTTGTCCATTCGTAACTAAACCATGTCTCTTAAATACTAATGACTTTTCTTAGTCTAAGGTTGATTGTTTTCATTCATTCAAAATAACCAATCAAAATTAAATGATTTTTTTTATTGATTTTCTTATGTGATTAAGTCTTTGGGAGGAAAACATCAAATGTGAGGCATCCTTTTTATGGAATGATTTTTGTAACACCCCAATTTTTATAATAAACTATTTAATTAATGAAATAGGATTTTAAATAATTAAATTGGTGCTAAAATTATTTTTGAATATATATTGATTAATTTTAGGATTAATTTTCTTTATATGATGTTTTAATCTTGTACATATTAGACTAAACAAGTCAGATAAATAATAAATATTATATTTTATATATTTTTCTAAAAAAATTATAGTATTTTAGTGTTTATATTTTAAAGAATAAAATTTTAAGCGATTTTACGTGTATATGTGTGCTCGTAATTGATATAATATTTTCATGTGTGTTTGATGGATGTTAAGGGTGCACATAGTTATATTTTATTTATAACTATTCCCTATTTTTAATTATTTATCTAATAAATAATTATCTTGAGATAATAGTAATATTGTGTTTCATTTCTTTTATTTTTATACATTCATTGTGATTATATATATA
>JBBPBP010009778.1:24841668-24872347 GCA_037974735.1 Cicer chorassanicum
TATATTTATTTATTTTATAATTTTGACTATTCTCTAATGATGGTAGTATTTTAATGTGAATATTTTATAAAGTAAGTATAATTATAGTAATTATTTTGAATATGAGTCTTGGCTATTAATGTATTTTAAAAGATTAATTACTTTAATTATTTTATTTTATAAAATATGGGTTTTGAAATATTAATAATTTTGTGCTTAATTTCTGTATATGTGTGCTTGTCAAGTTGTGCCTATTTTATGTATATTCTATTGATTTAGTGGCTTATATAAAATATTGATGTTATATTTTTTTTATTGTCATTTTAACTATTCTCATAATATAATAATCTTTTAATTTGATATTTTGAAAGATATTATTTTAGTGGCAAATAAATAAATTAAAATAAGTATGTAATTAGTTGGACCTTGTGAAAAAATAAAATAAAATGGAGTTCAATGAGTTAGGTTAATAATAACTAATATGTTAACAAAAATAAAAAAAATAAAATATACCCTAACATATGAAAGTGCTATAGTAGAAAGATATTAGAAAGAGAGAGTTCGTGACTTTGGATATTGAGAAAAGGCAACAGCCGCACTAAGAGAAAAGAGAAGAAAATCGGTTCCGACGACCGACAACTGTCCAAAAAAACTTCCTCGGTTTTCGTCCAAATTTCAGTGTGTTATTTAATTTATTGAGTTAGTCAATTAAACATACTTTTTCATATTTTCAACCATCTCAATTTCTCTCTAAAATTCCCGACTTCTCTGTTTATAGACTTCGTTATTTGCACCGTTCTTCTTCACCGTAAGTCCGATTTGAGTGAAACCAACGCCAAAACGATCGTGTGAAAAGGGGCTATATTATCCACTGATTGGTTTTCTGATTTATGATAAAATTCCTTGACCGAATTTTGAAATTAATTTTAGAGTGTCTCCTCATAATTTATTGTTAACGTTTGCCCATAAATTGTCGAGTTAGATCGATTGAAGGACAAAGTGTCAATGAACAAATACGATTTGCTCGTTGAATTGTATTCATGTATGAAAACGTCGAAATAAGGTAAGGCGTGAGAGAGCGTTTGAATTTATGAGTATAATATATTGTGAGATGAACGGAAAACCCGTATTTCCCAACGATTCATCTGGGGCTCGCTACGTACGGCAGTAGCCCTTTGAAGGATAAATTAATTGATGTGAAAATATGGAAATTGTGAGATTAAAATATAGAATAGATTAAAATATGGAAATTGTGAGATTAATTAATTTGATGTATATGTGTGATTAGATGAGTTTATGTGATGTGATAATAAAAGATGGATGTGTTGTGATAATTTTATGTGATAATGATGATGTATGATTAATAATTGTGATGTTATAAATTTGTGATAAATTATGTGATGGTGTACGATTGATGATAGTGATGCTATAAATTTGTGATTAGTTTATGTGATGATGATGATATATGATTAATGATAGTGCTGTTATAAATTTGTGATGAAAATATTGAAGTAACCCCATAGTTGATGAAATAATGGTGATTACAATTTGTGTTTGAGATGACGGTTTTAATGGAGTATCATAGGCCAATGAGGGGAGAAAATAAATATTGAGAATTTGTGATGTGGAGATTATTTTGTCATCATATAGGTAGGGCTTGACAAGCCTAGTGATTCTAGGGAAGTACAATTGAATGAGTTTGATTGTGGCGGTCTGCTGTTGAGCCTTAAGGCAAGATTGTTAGACCTTGGAGGTATTTGGGTGGAGAATTCCTAGGTGACTTGGAGGTAGCACTCCAAATGTCGGGAGCTACCATGCAACACACGTTTACCTCGACTGTCGCGTATATGTGTCTCGGGTTGAGTAGAGGGGATCTATGAGAACATGGCCAATTTGAATTGTCCGTCCACCGGAATGGTGGCATAGTATCAAGCCTCTTAACCAAGTACTTCAGAGTTAGAATGGTACCAAATTCTGAAGTAGAGTCTAAGCTCATGCATAGCATTGCATTTTCTTATGATTGTTTTGTGATTAATATGTGTCGTGTGTGATAATAATTTTCTTAGATGATTCGATGTTGTAGTGAAATGTATTGATTTTTCTTGAGTGGTTTTGACTTTATAATGTTATGTTTTTTTCTTGAAGAATGTTTGTGTAATGAAGGCAAGATTGTTATACCTTGGAGGTATTCGGGTGGGGAATTCCTAGGTGACTTGAAGGTAGCACTCCAAATGTCGGGAGCTACCATGCAACACACGTTTACCTCGACTGTCGCGTATATGTGTCTCGGGTTGAGTTGAGGGGATCTTTGAGAACAGAGCCAATTTGAATTGTCCGTCCACCGAGATGGTGGCATAGTATCAAGCCTCTTAACCAAGTACTTCAGAGTTAGAATGGTATCACATTCTGAAGTAGAGTCTAAGCTCATGCATAACATTGCATTTTCTTATTATTGTTTTGTTGTGATTAATATGTGTCGTGTGTGATAACAATTTTCTTAGATGATTCAATGTTATAGTGAAATGTATTGATTTTTCTTGAGTGGTTTTGACTTTATAATATTATGTTTTTTTTCTTGAAGAATGTTTGTGTAATGATACGGTTTATTTATGATTAATTGCGTGTTCTCCTTACTTATATTATACTATTAACATGATTTCAAAACTCACCTCCTTCGTTATTTGTGTTTGACTGGCTTGGCCCTGCGTTTGCGAAATCGCAGTTATTACAGGTTAATAAGTCTTGAAGTTCAGGTTTAAGAGAAGCACCGCTCTGATAGGTGATACCGGGAATGAGAGTCATAAGTTGTATTTTTATTTATTTAACTAGAACCAAATTTTTGGATGAAAATCTTATAAGTATAAGTAAACTTTTGGAATTAAGAAATTATAGTTAAATCAAGTTTATGGAGATTGAATTGTTTTAAAAGAGGAAAAAGTTTAAAGTGTCCCTTTTGAATTTTGAGAAATGTGATATCCTAAATTAGTTATAAAAGTTTTATTTTCTTGAAAACAGACTTTCTTTATCCGCTGCAAATTAAAATTTTGCTCAAAAAAATTCTTGTATGAATCATTATATATTATTTTGGAATTTAGGGTGTCACTTTAGTGGTATCAGAGCAGGTCTGTCCAATCAGACCGAGTGGGTTATGTGTCAGTCTTCTGTTAGTCAATTGTTAACCTTGAGTGAATTGTGTTACTCGTGTTCCCTGTTAAGTGTTGAAACAATTACCTATTATTCTTGTGCTAAGTGTTATGTATTTTTCTATTGCATTGCATGATTTTTGAAAGATGATTGTTAACTGTTAACTACTTGGTCATTCTTGTTGTGTTGTGGTTTCTCTTATTTTTGAAGATAATTGTTAACATTAACTGCTTGCTCGTTCTTGTTGTGTTGTGTATTTGTTGAGATTTGAGTTAATTTGAATTGTTGACATGATTAAGTTAATTATCTATTGACTGGACTTGTGACTTGTGTTTCTAACTATAATTTTATGCTCTCTTATCATAGTCGATAGTTGCAAAATAATTGTTTTTGATTGACTAGTTATATGTTTCAATTATCAATTCCATCGAGGTAATTCTAATTATTGAATTGATAGATGTTACCTATTTGTGTTTGTGGCGGAAACTTACTCCGATTTTCTTCAAATTTTAGTTAGTTGTTTCACTAGTAAACTCGATTAATTAATATATTTTATTAGTGATTTTAATTTTCCTTTGAACCCATTTAGTATATTTAGAGTTTAAAGTATGGGTTTCATTTTTTTGGCATTGTGTTTTAAAGCTCGGTTTTGACTTTAATCAGTTTAAAATATTTAGTATGTGAATTTGTTTAAAAAGATTGATCTAATAACTAATTGATTGAAACGTTGATTTCCGTATGATATGTATCTTTACCTTTGACTTTGAAACGAGTAACAAAATTAACAGGGAACACGAGTAACACAATTGACTCAAGGTTGACAATTGACTAAGAGAAGACTAACACATATTCAAAAATCATTTTAATATGATCTGTTTTGAAATGTTTGGTACCTATCTTTGATTAACACACTCAAACACACATGTTAAATACAAAAAAACTTAGAATCATAATTATAAGTCTTAATTAACTTTTGTTTAGTTATCATCAAAACATTAATTTGGGATTTTGTCTCAACACAAATAACTATACAATTATTGAACAATTTTCCCTAACAAAAGAATTTAAAAGAATGCTTCCCTTAAAAGTAGTACTCAAAAATTGTTTGTCTTAATAATTTTTCAAACTTCTAAAAGAAACCTTTTAAATCAATATTCTGGTACTCCCCCTAAATATGATAAACACGATTCTTTAAGAGTTCCAAACTTATTAAGTTATTTTATTTTTGATACAAATGAAGGTAAAATCAAAAGGGAATGCATAGAGACTAAAAGAAGTATAGAGACTAAAAGAAGCATATAGACAAGCACAAATAAATTATTATAAATTTGACATGACTTTCCAAAAAGAATTCATGGATTTCTAGGATATTAAGCTTTTGGATTCTTATAAGGTCTATTGAATAACACTTCACAATTCTCAAGATGTAAAGCCTTTGAATTATTGTTCTTCTTAGGATGTTAAGCCTAATGGAACAAACCATATTTTTATAGGGTGTTAAGCCTTTCAAAACAAGGGTGAAATGAAAGTACTTGTCATAAATGCAGGTGTTATGCAAAATGATACTCTGATGCAGATGCAACAAACAGATGCAGATGCAACAAACAGATGCATATGATGTAAGCACACAAATAATCTTTTCCCTTTGTCATTATTAAAAAGGGTTAAATTTTAGAAATTACAGCAAGTAGACATGCACAAAACGACACTCAAGAATTAAATTAAAGATCATCACACAACATATAGATAATTAACATGAATATGTTGCTCAGCGAAAAAAAAAACATAAAAGAACAAAATAAAGAAAGGGTAACATTTCATTAAAATGACGATCATGATTACAAAGCAAACACAGGAGTGAAAGGAAAAGATAACTTAAAAGGAACCTAAGGGTAGACAAAAGACCAAAAGACATTTAAGGACATGCCTTAAGAGTTTAGTTGCTTCCTCCATTTGAAAGGGGAAAAGGTCTAGCTTGTGGCCAGCTTATTGCAGAGCAATCCGAGCTTCCAGTTGTTCAAGAAGAATGCTGCTCATCATCGAGGCAAATTCATATAGTGGGATTTCTTTCTTCTCAAAAGAGGAAGGTGACTTCCTTTTCCTACCAGATGACAAATCGACATCCATTGCAAATGAGATTGAGAAAGGTAAAAGATGAACAAAAAGAAAACGCAAGGAGTTAAGAGATGACAAAAGGAACACAGGTAAGGGAATTAAAAACATTTGAGGTATAAATAGAAAAATTTATCGAGGAAGGAAATGAAAACATTTTGGAAAAAGGAGACCAGTGATGAGTGCGTGGAGGAAAATGAAGAGTGAGACAGAGAACGAACCTAGAATTTGACAAACACTTTAAGACACGTGGGACAATTTATTATTAAAGGAGGTGAAGAGTTGTGGACGGAGAAAAAGTTAATCAACTATTTTTAAAGAGAGGAAAAACAAAACAAGAATTTCAAAAATAAAAAAGTTAAAATTGGAAGAAAAAAACAGATGCAGAAGGACATAGAAAGAAAACAAAGGAAAATAGGAAGGATATAAATACAGGATACAAACAAGAAAACATTTATTCAATTTATAATTCATAATTACACTTTGTAACAAATACATTACTTTATGATTGCAATACTTATTACAAAAGGGCTAAAAAAGAAAAAAAAAAAAAAGTCAAAAGGTCTTTCTAAGACTATCTAAACTAGATCTATTAACTTATAGGTTTAAATATGTTTTTGATCCCGGTAAATATAACTTTTTTTGATTTTGGTCCTCGTAATTTTTTTTTTGGTTTACATCCCTGTAATATCAAAAAAAAAAATATTTTTGGTCCTTAACGTTAAGTGGACGTTACAAAAACGTTAACTGACAAACGAAAACAGTTTTTGGTCCCTGTAAATATAACACTTTTAAGTTTTAGTCCCTAAAAAATATTTTTTTGACTTTCATTCTTGCAATATTTAAAAATCTCCTTAAATATAAAATAACATACAAATTGATCTTTATTAATAATAAACTTATGCCAAGTAATGTTTAAAATATTTTCACTTCAATAATTTAAAATTTATTAATTTTATGTTTTATTTATTATTATTAAATTAATTTTCATTTTCTATTTCAAAAAAATCACTAAAATCTTCTGTTTTATTTAATTATTACTATTAAATTAATTATATTAGTATAACATAATGATTAAAATAACTTTAGATTTAAGCTTTATAATTTGAACTAAAATATTCTTTTACGCTTTAGATTTGTTTCATTATAACTTAAAATAAATAAAATATATATTAGGTAATAGATTTATTTTAATCATTATTTTATACTAATATAATTGTAGTTAATATTATATTTATTTTATTTTAGTTATGTTATATTATATTATATGTTTATTTTAATTATGTTATATAATTAATATACAATTATACAATTATATTATTATTAAATAATAATTGTAAATTAATTATATTATATTATATGTTTATTTAAATTATATTAGTATAATTGTATAATTTTAATCATTATTTTATACTAATATAATTAATTTAGTAATAATAAATAAATAAATAAAACATAAAATTAATAAATTTTAATTTATTGAAGTGAAAATATTTTAAACACTACTTTGCATAAGTTTATTATTAATAAATATCAATTTGTATGTTATTTTATATTTAAGGAGATTTTTGAATATTGTAGGGATGAAATTCAAAAAAAATTTTTTCAGGGACTAAAACTGAAAAGTGGTATATTTACAGCGACCAAAAACTGTTTCCGTTTGTCAGTTAACGTTTTTGTAACGTCCACTTAACGTTAAGTACCAAAAATAATTTTTTTTTTTATATTACAGGGATATAAACAAAAAATAAAATAAAATTACGAGGACCAAAATCAAAAAAGGTTATATTTATAGGGACCAAAAACATATTTAAACCTAACTTATATTACATATTACATTTGAATTTTACATAAATAAACTAAGTCTCTTTATTACCGTCTTGTTCAGTAAGTGACTTCCTTTTTTAAACTTTGATCTAATATAGTGACGAAGAAGTTTTCATATTCAGGAGCCTACCTTCTGACTTATCAGACGTAACTATAGAAAAAGAGATGGTTTAGTCTTCCCTTTTCTCTAATTATCTATGACTTGTCTCATCGGACTTTCTCTTAATATTGAATTAGAGAGAACAATTTTTAACGTAAAAGGTATTTTTTTGAAAAAACACTAGAAATGAGAATAGTTTAAATAATCTTAGAAACTAAAGGTAATCAAAACATAGGTTTTAACGAGAGATGAACAAAGAACAATTTTCAAAATGAAGAACACATGCGAAACAAACAAGGATAGGACAACATGGACCAAGACAAAAGAAACTATACAGATACACAACTTCAATAAGACAGAAAAGAAAACACAAACACACACACACAAAAATGTATCGGGTAAGACAGAGAAGTACACAGAGAATAATGAAATGAATTGCAGAGTACCTGACCGATGACAAATAAGGATGATTCAGAAAAATTATCCTTACATCTTACCATAGATGCAGAGTTAGCTTGGTTTTGATCATTCTTTCTTCTGAATCAACAGATGCAGTCCTTTGTTCTAGTGCTTTGATTTCGTATATGTGAGCCAACAAAGAAATGACTTTAGACCTTGTAGTCAGAGGAATGCCGAAGAGGCTCATTTTAGGTTCTGATATGTCCATGAGTTTGACCAAATAATGAGATATTTAAACTCATTTGTTGTACAAATTTATCTAGTAGTGAGATAAGATGCACTACACCAAAATATAGATTTTATAGCGCACCTTTAACAGCGCTTGTTAAGTTAAACTGTTGTATTTTATTTTAAAAATACATAGAGCCTTAGACAACGCTTTTTTGAAAAGTGTTGTCTTATGTGAGCGCCTTTTAAAGCGTTTTTATAAAAAAGTGTTGTCATAGGTAAGAGCGCTTTTTTTAACAATGTCTTTTAAAGCGTTTTTTCTATAAGCACTGTCATACGGTTAGTTAAAAATAATCTTTTAAAAGCATTTTTATAACAAATGTTGTTACATATAAGCCCGTTAAAACTAAAACTAATTAAATAAAATGAAACAAAGGTTTTACAATTACAAAAAAAAAAAAAAAACTTAAACTTTAAACAAAAAGAAAACCCCTCATTGATCCGTTTGCGAATTCTATTATAAACCCTTCTTTTTCCCTAAAACATCTCTCACGCCTCTACGAAACAACCCAACACCCCTAGCAATCGAAGTGCAATCTGCAACTTGAATCAATCATTGTCGTTGTCAACGTATGCACTATCGTTGTCGTCATCAACATAAGCCCTATCTCGATTTCACCGCCGACTCCTCTCTGTAGGTTCTTTCAATCCCTCTTTATATTGGTGTACTTGTTAGTACTAGGTATCATGAATGATTTGGTTGGATTCGTATTGGGGATGATATCTTCTTTATTTTTGATAGTATTGGGGATGATATCCTCCTTATTTTGAAGGTTTTTGATTGCAAACCAATTGTTGATAGTATTGGGAATGATTTGGTTGTTTAGTGCATTTATATAATATCCCTGATTCCTCTCAATTTTTAATTCCATACACAAATTAATAGGTTCTGTTAGGTTAGCTATATGTTCTGTATTGCTAAGCACATTTTATTAGGTCTTGTAATAGGTTCCTCTCAAGTTTTATTCCATACACAAATTAATTAGGTTATGTAGGTCAGTAAAATTTGATTCTTATTTGTATTGCTGAGCACATTTTAATTTAATCTAACCATCACATTTTAATTTTATTACTAGGTCTCGTTGCTTGTGTCAGAATGTTAATAGTGTAAAATTAACATTGATCTATCTAACCTAAAATAATTACATCACTATATTGAAATAGTTGTGAATGTTATATCTAAATGCCTAGATTAGAATGTTATATCTGAATGCCTAGGTGAATCTGATTGCAAAGAAGACAAATGAAATCCTAAAATAATTACATCACTACATTGAAATAGTACTGAATTTTATATTTGAATGTCTATGTCAGAATGTTATATCTGAATGAACATTATGTTAGCTTGTATTTTTACCCCCAACTTTCAATTTCACAAATTAAACCCCACAACTATGGACACTATGTTAGCTTGTATTGTTACCTTCAACTTAAGTATCATACTCCATATGACTTGAACCCTTTATGACAAGGTCATTCACTTAATCTTATTATTATAGTTGCACCACATTGTACTAATTTATTTTTTCACCTTCCCATCTTCTCTACAACATGTCCACCTCCTCATTCTTCTTTGTTTTATTTGATTTTCTCTAATATTATATGTTCTTTCTTATGTGGTTTTCCCAATTAACTTTTACTTTCAATCTTTAAATTTGTGTATGATCTGTTTGTTTGTTTCGTAAAATTATTTGTTTGTTCAATGTCGGCCCAAGGGTGAGAAATGTAAAGTCGTTGCTTAAGGCCTCACCAAAATATATTTTTTTACTTTAGTTTTTATACGGTACATAGGCCCAATAAAAATATATTTAAAAAATCTCTTGTAGTTATGGATAGAAAAAAAAAGTCTCAAGCTTTTGATTTCCAATTTTTTGTATAATCATTATTTTACTTGATATTTGTGTTGATTGTACTCAATCAAAATCATATAATGATGCGTTTGAATATATATATATATATATAATGTGTGTGATCATTGCAAAATAATCATATGTATATTTTAGTGTTTTACAAGTTTTTCGCGCTTATAGGGGTGCTATTGAAGCATAAGTCAAGCAACATCACATGGGTTCCAATACAAGTTTGAAATAATAAATATTTTACTTATATACTTTTTAAATTTAATTTACAATCAATGCATAACTATATTGGCGTACATGTTTTATATTATAGTGCCCTCGCCAAGATAACAACATAGATTGAGGATACTATATTTTGCGATTCATGAAGGAGATTGTTGATATAAATCAAAGTACAATTCCAGAAATGGTACATTATTATCATTAGTTATGATTTTCATACATAAACCACCTATATATAGTTAATTCTAACTTATTTATTTATGTTCAAATATTATATCGCACATAGTACTTTGACAACTCCAAGTCATGTTACTCTGAAAGTGATCTAACTAAAATTAAGGAAGAATGGTGTTAGTATATGCTCGAGTTGAGAATTATATAATTAGTTAATAGGTTAGTTTCACATTGTAAACTGTGATTGTATTTTTCATAACAATATATAGGGTTAAAGTTAGAAGTTGTTATTGTGTTGATGATCCTAGAAAATTGATGTTGCTGGAAATTAAGAGAGCATTGATGTTGATGACGTATATTTTAGGTTTATAGTTAGATCATGATGGAGTTTGATCATAAATGTATAGTAGAATTTTCACATCACATTTATGCTCTCTTATTGAAGTTGCGACGAAATAATTATATATATATATATATATATATATATATATATTTATCCATGTTTTAATTATTTATTTTTTGAATTGTAAATTGAGTTTGAATGAACAAGGAAGATATCTAGGAAAATAACATGAATATATGAGTGTTTATACAAAATTGGTATATGAAAAAATAACAACAATTAATGACAATGCTTTTTTAATTGAATATTATTATCGCGTGGCTAATACATGAGCTCTTTTTTTCTTTAAGATAGCACCTACGACAATGTTTTTCTTAGAAAAGCTCTATTAAATAACACATGCGACATCGCTTTTCATAGAAAAACGCTATAAAAACTTTATTAAGAAACACCTACGGAGTCGTTTTTCAGAAAGAAGAAAAAAAACGCTTTAAGAATACCACCTACGACAACGCTTTTCTAGGAAAAGCGCTATTAAATGACAGCTAAAAACGCTATTAAATGACAGCTAAAAAGCATTATTAAATCATACCTACAACAACGTTTTTTTGGGAAAAAACACTATAAAATATCACCTACGAAAACACTTTTTACATTTTAAAAGTGTTGTCGTATCTTTTAACAACACTACATACTATAACACTTAATAGCACTGTTAAATGCATAAAAAAAAAAGCGCTTTTAAAGCCTAATTTTGGTGTAGTGATGATGATCTTCCAAAAAAGAGTTTTGGTCCTTTACTTGCAATTCAGGCTTCTTTAAGGATAATCATTTTCATAATTATTTCAAATACATCAGATAAAGATATTTGTTCCATTAGAAGAATGAACTCTCAGCTTACTTCGACATTAAGCTCACGCCTACTTCTTCCTAAAGGATGATAATGAAATGATTGATTATGTTTGATCTTCCCTTTTTAAGTATCATTGGATTTCGACTTGATTTTAACAAGGATGTTTGAGTTTATTCTCCAATCTATGTTATGTTGCAGAACTTCAACTTGTTGTCATTTAAACTTCCAAAAATATGGTGTTGAGTGAGAGGTTGCATTACTGACCATTTCTTCTAAAGGGTTACCTGCACATTTGAATGTACATTATAGATCATTGAAGTTTTAGTAAACTTCTCCCTGTTTGGTTAGTTTCACTGTTGAAATGCATTATAATGTTTCCGTTACTTAGCACTAACAATTATGTTGTATCAACTAATACTTCTTTCTATCAAAAGACAAATTTCAGTATTAACACAATGGCTCTTCTCTCTGATTCCCTCACTCTGCCTCACTGAAGCATAAGAGTTTTGTCCAATTTTTCATTGAAGAGTTTCAAGAACCACAACCAAAAAACCGAATAAAATTGAGAAAATTTTCAAAACATATTTAAGCAGATCTTTTGAGAAGGAGACATAGAGGGGAGTTTCAATCTGCTATTAAAATCTTAATCACATGATGAAGTATTTTCTTAGATAAATTTAATCTAAGATAATGTCTCTCATATAGATATGACTTTGAGATGTTTTACTCTGTTTCGAAGGACACAGTAAAAATACTTTTTCATTTCTCTTCTTCTCTTTAAGCATTCTTTTATCTCAATGTAGAGATTCTGTTTTACTACTATAAATGTCATTGAAGAGTGATTACATAAGAATAATATTTAACACAAATACTCTTACTCTTAAAACAAACTTTTTCAAGAAAAGACATTAGAAAGAAGATGAAATTGTCATTTGAAAAATGGATGTTCTACTAATGTGTTTTATTTATTTCTTAGATAGCAATTACAATATTTACGAAATAGTTTTTGTCAATCCAGGTTTTGAAAGAAATTTAAAAACAGATGTTTCAAGAAAATGATGAGAAAATGATTGATCCAAAACCATACACTAATTCGGACCATTTAGTATTTCCAACAATAAAGAATATTTACTCTTACACGGTAAAGTGCTCAATCAAGAGACTAAGCTCTGATACCATGTGAAGGTACTAGAAAACACAAGAAATTGGTGGTTTGAATTTTGTTTTGGCATTTTTGAAAAAAACTTCGATTGCTTAGGCAAAAATATGTTCTTTATCATATCATTCAACCTACGGTTATAAAGCAAGTTTTGCAACATGAAGTTGAATCATAAAGAACTTATATTAGAGTAACACAGAGGGAAAGGGAACAGATAGATTTTTATACTAGTTCACAACATAACTATTTCTACATCTAGTCATCCCCTTACAGAAAGTTTTTCTTTAGTATAGTCTAGGAGTTAATCCATGTTTTCAACGATAGCATACAAGTATTGTTTACTATGCCTCTACAAGCTTTGAGTATTCTTCTTTAGCCTCTCCAAGATGTAACCATTAGAAAAAAAAGTTCACTAAACACTTTCTAGTCAACTTGACGGTGTTCAAGTCATCTCAACCTTCTAGCTTAGTACGGTCAAGCTATTGAGATTCATAAGTATTGTCATACCTATTTAGGTACCTCTAATAGGTTAAATAGCTGTTGCCACTATCAGTCTGATTTACATTAGTTCTAGTTTGTGTCGGAATTAACACAAAGTTGTTTCTAGGATTCTAACTCTCATTGAGAGGATATTACATTTCAAGTCCTATATCAAATCAAATGTAAAAACACTTTGCCTAATTTACATTAATTCTAGGCTTTTACATAATTTCTTCAAAACACGTTGCCTCTTTTTGTTTTTTTTTTCTCACAACCTTGATTGAATGATCGGTTTCTATTTAAATACCAAGAAATGTATCCCTTGGGAATGTTATCGTTGGAGATCTTAAATCAATATTTAAGGCAAATAGTCTTTAACACACACACACACACACACACAGATATATATATATATATATATATATATATATATATATATATATATATATATATATATATATATATATATATATATATATATATATATATCTTCATAATCGATTCTGCATATCTTCAAGTAAGAAGACAAATCTCAGAGGATGTCTCTATCAGAAGACATTATGCACTTCTTCTATCAAAGGATACATCCATTATGAGGGGAAAAGGAAATTGGAGCGAAGACTTCTTATCAAAGCGTTGACTTTATCAGAGCGATGACTTTATCAGTGTTTGACTTGATATATTGACCAATAGATCAACTGACTTACCAGAATCAATAGACGTTGGATTATCAAAGCGAGTTTGTATTAACGGATTCATCAAAGGTACATTGAGAGCACATTCATCAGAGTCAGCCACAACTTCTTCAAAGTCACTGTGAACTTGTTTAATAGATTCTTTTTTCTTTGTACAAGAACATTGACTCTATCAAATACTCCACTTAGAGTTTTCTTCTTTTAATCTTTGAGACAAAGGATCAAGATGGTTTTTAGTTAAAGGCAGATAATCATTGTAACGTTCTTTTCTTTTGTCTTCGGAAGGACAATCTTTGACTCAAACTATGGATTTTCATATACATATTGCAATACTTTTTATTGCTATATTATGACTTGCTCTATTAGTAAATATAATTACTTGTTTATTAGGTGTTAATATTATGTGTGTTAGAAACACTTAGATTATTATCTCTAACATACTTATAATTTATGTTACCTTTAAAATAGATAGTTACTAATATAAATTTTTGTCTTCTAATTTAATCTGCACATTTAACAAATACATTTAAGAGATAATTGTTCTTTATTTGTTTGCTTTTGTTATAGTCAAAACATTAACTAAAAAATTATAACTAAAACCACCTTTGTACCAACATTCTTTCCTTTCTTTTTTTTGGCTAATTTTGAATCAACCATGACAAATACAACACAATCAATCAATGTTTTTTTACTTCAAACCGCGTCTTCTTTTGTCGTGGACCTCAAACAATAAACTAATACAATTTAAAAACTAGATAGAAGTATTATACTATTCAATTCTAATTTTTTGAAATCTTACCATCCCGAAGGCACTCTAAGTCTCTAACTACATTCACACCTTAAGAAACTGCATGTCAAACTTAGTATGCAGATGATGAATCTTTGAAGCTCTGGACAAAGTCCAAATGAATCACACCAATCTGTTGAAGGAGAATTCTCAAGTGTTTGAGTGGGGTGCGACTCACAAATCATTAAGCAACTGGGCCTTTGTTCCCTAGTGGTGAGAAAGCTCCATATCTTCTGTAGTTTTTTGTGAGTGGAGAAAATGCAGATAGAGAAGAGTTGTGTGTGGAAATATGTAGATGTTATCACTTTGTTTCAATCAATTTGGACCTTTGATAAATCTAACACTAATTTTTTCGAGTCACCGAAAAGGATACTAGCTTTGTGAAAAAAAAAAGACAAATAATTATATTGAAATTGTCTTAACCAGCAAAAACGCACATTAGTCTTGTAAACGTGGTAAAAAAGATTGTGAAAAGGTTATTAAACAAAGTCTTAAATCTGCAATTATTTACGAGAAAATGAATGAAGTTTGATTTTCTCTTTAAAAATAGTAAAATATAAATATTTTTGTTTTAATTCCTAATATTTAATAGCATTAGTTTTTTTAATGAAATAGAAAAAAAAAATTTACATATATAATTAGTCTTTGTAAAATGCAAAATTTTTATTTTAGTCTATACAAAATGAAAATTTGTTTTAATTCTTGCAAAATGCAAGAAATTCGATTTTAATGATTACATAATAAAAAATTGAGTTTAAATACGATTTTAGTCCTACAATTATAATATTTTTTTTGTTTTAATCTCCCGTACGTGTTTTTGTCTAGATTCAGTTCTTGCAAATTCAAAAACGATTGCTTTTAATCTTAACGACAACTTATTGAGTCACATGACACGATTTTATTGGGTAATGTATATCATTAGGAATTAAAAGCAACAATTTTTTAATCTGCAGAGATTGAATTTAAACAAAAATACTAACAAAGATTAAAATACTATAACTACATACTAAAATCGTATTTAAACAAGGAAAAAATATTTTTACCCTTTGTAAAATGCAATAAATTTTTGTTTTAGTCTTTGAGAAAGTTCATGTTCTATCTTTTTTTCAATTAAATAAACTAAAACAATTTTTTTTAGGATACTAAAATCAATTTGCTTTCATACTATAAGGACTAAATGTATATACAAACTTAAAATCATTTTTTTCTACTTCTTCAAAAAACTAAAAAACTAAATGTTAGTCGGTGAAGACTATATTTAAATTTTGCAGAAATTAAAATTATAATCTTATTTTACAAAAATTAAAATTTAATTTTGTATTTTACAGAAACAGATTAAATATTTAAGTTTTTTTAAATAAAATATTTTCCTGTTAAAAAATAAAATAAAATAAAATAAATGATTATCTTATTAAAAAGCTTTAACGGCTATATTTGTAAATAAAAACACAATTTTAGCCTCTTCAAATAACCAATAATTTTTATTTAAAAAAAATAAAAATAATAGAAACCGCCTCAACCCGCGAATAACTCTAACAAGTATATGTGTCTGTTCTCTTCCTCTCAACACAATCAAGAACAACGTTATTGCTACGCAACCATCGAAACAAAAGCTCGGTCTCGGTCTCGGTCTCGGTCTCAATCGATCTCGCTCTCACTCTTACTCTCTTCGTTTTCTATCTCCTCTTTTCAATTTCCCGTTCTCTTTATATCTCAATCTTTTCCCTTTGTTACTTTTTTTGTTATTTTGTGGCTATTTTCTGGTACTTCGATTCTTTTATAGGTTTTTTGAATATTAATGCAATCAGTGATGGATTCGCCACCGCATACTCCGATTTCATCATCGTCTCATATGGCGGCCACTCTGTCACCTCCATCTGCACCGAAAAAGAACCCCCAACAGTTTATGGCAAGGTTAATTTTGAACTCTTTAGAAGAGCTTAGCGAATTGTTTAAAGAAATTTTTCTAATGCAAGAGAACAGCGAAGAAGCATTTAATGCTGAGAGAGAAAGGAAAATGCGCATTTTGATGTCACTGCGTTAGTCATGTCTTGTGTTGGTGACTCTGATCAGTGGTGTGGGTATGATTTTATTTCTCTGTTTCATTATTTCTTCAAAATTACATTTGGTAAGAATATAAATTAATATATTTGATGTCAAAATATGTGTTTGCATTTTCCTTAAATGCCTTTTTTATGCCAAAATATGCCTTTTATGTTAGACTTTTTATGCCTTCTATAACTTGAACTTTTAAGGATATGTCTGCTTCTCTCGGGAAAAAGGTAAAAAACAATTTCCTTTTAATTGTTGATGATTCTCATTCTGTAATCAATAATAAATCGCTTAAAATTAGTTGTGTTTTTCTCAATTATTATTTTTATTGTTTGACTAAGCAAATTGTGAAGGCCTGGTGGAGGTTATGAATTATGATCCTTATTATATAAGTTTACACAGGGGTATCTAAGGTATGTTCTCTTGTTTACCAAAACTATATTGAATCTATAACTAACTTGTTCGTTGGAGTCTTTGCAAGTACTGCACCCTTTCTTTGCCCAATCAGTCTTGAGGCCATGAGAGGTATTGTGAAGACAATCAATTTAGAGTCTTCAACCGCAATTCTGTTGGGCTGCATCCCTTCAAATTTTGACAAGAACAGTTAGTTAATTCAACTTCATATTTGCTTCTTTTGAGTTGTTTTTACAATATATACAAGTCCATAGTTACGAGTTACTACTAGTTTTTTTTTTTATGATATTTGTTTTATGAGTAATGGGACATAGTTACTACTTAATACGATAGTGTGATATATGCATTTCTTTAATAGCAAGATAAATTAAACAAACCTTGAACTATGTCTGTATATGCTTGAATTTGAAAACAGTTCACTATTCATTTCCCCCTTTTAATTCTTGCTCTTATCATTTATTTGTATTGGATTTATTTGTTTGTCATTTGTGAAGGAAAAAAGTACCTTTTCAATTAAAAAATGTTTTGAAAAATTTATCATATTTAGATAAGCTTTTCCGAAAATTTATTTTAGTACTTCTTTCAGAAACTGGAAATTGTAGATAAGTTTTCACCTCTCAATTGATTTAAGATTAGTTTTTGCTTGGAATGCATGAGGCCATGAGCCTTCACTTAATGCATGGCTTTGCAAAGTTGAACACGTAAGTTGCATCTAATTACTCTCAAAGATTGCCTTAGACATAGAATTCAACTTGTACCATTGTTTCAAACAAAATCTGCTTGATCCACTTTGTTATTATCATAGTACTTCTGCTCAAGTTCTGATATGCTTCTGTGTATTTTTTAACTTCAATATACCCTATCAGGAATGAGTTAGTTGTTAGAAGTCACTGGCTTCAATATAAATTCTTGAGATGTAATAGCTTTTAATGACCTGTTTGGATCCACGCTAAAAGGACTTATCAGAGCTTCTCTTTTTAGACAAAACACCTATGCTTGTTAGTGTTTGAATGAATTTGCTTCATCTGTTGTGACTTTCGAAAAAGTTTGGAGAAGAACTTTTCATGAAGCTAAGATAGAACACTTATGTTCATATTTTAGTTGCACTGAAATAACTTCATTTCAGCATGCTTTATTTGCACGGTAGTTCTGACTTTAAAAATAATGTCACTAGGTATGGTACTGTTCCTAATAAATGAATAATAGTTAAATGCTAACTTTGTAAGTTAATTCCAAAGATGTAGAACTGTTCCTTTTATGATAATGAATTGTTTCTTATTTCAGATTGAAAACTTTCAAATAATTGTTGCTATTTTGGAAAGGATTGGTGCCATTTTTGTTTAGCCATAAAGATCGGCTTTTCTTAAAAGTTTAATTGCAGTATTTCTGTTTTGATTTTGGTTCATTGATTGTCAGCAATATTTTGTTTATTGTGGTAATGTTAGTAATATCAATGTATAATTTTTATTGATTAGATGGACATTTTCTAATTGGGCTTAGTTTTAATGTTTGCAGGTCATGAAAGTCAGAAAAATTATGAATACGAATTGTTTCGAAAGAGCACTGCCTCCTCTAGTGATGCTCCTCTACATGATAACTTTACTACTGATGATGCCTAATCTGATGACATACCTCATGGTTATGAAATGGAGGATTGACCATGTTTATGAAAAAGACATCTTTTAGTGATCTCAAGGATGATGATTATGACATTAAACCCGTCAGTTCAACTGCAAGTTCAAATTATGCTTGATTGTGTTGTGGTGATTCTGTGTCTGGATTAATAAGAAATGAAATATTGAGCATAAGTTTGTAAATAAATGGAAGGATTGCACTGGTTGCTTTGTCCTTGTCCTTCTCAACCTCAAAGAGTGGTTTGTATTCTCAAGGAGGAAATCAGCCTACATTCAAGAGATGTATTACATATTAAGTATATTACTCCAACAGGCTTTCTACATCAGGCAATATCAGTCCTATGTTGATTCCAGTCTAATCATCTTTGGGTTTGTGGTTGCATAGGAGTTCATGAACTATTGCATGGTAGATGTATGGCATTGTATGTGGCATGGGGAAGTAAATATTAGGCTTTTACTGTTATGTGTTTCCCAGTGGAGATGATTTTAGTGTATTGACTCTGTTCACCTGATCTTAGCATTCCTTGTAGGATTAGATGTTATTTAATACATTTTTCTTTTTCGAAATAATAATATTATTCATTTGGCCTGTTTTTATCTTGATCTTAACTAATATGCAATCCATGTGATGCATGTGCTTGATTTGATAATTTTAGTTACAATACATATTATACTATGATGTTTGTTAATAAATATAAACGAAAAGTAATTTAATTAAAAAATGAATTCACCCATATCCACTAATTGTGATTTTTTTCTGCCATGCACGAGTACGGTTATATGCCGTTGGTTGTGTTTAAAATAGATTGTACCGTCAACTATATCAATTAAAACAAATTGTTAACAAAATAAATATAACGAATAATTTTTTATATCTTATATATCATCATTGTAAAAAGTTATACATAGTTGATTATCATAATAATTCATGTATAATTTTAAAAATAGTTATAATTAAAATTAAATATTTTTACTCTGATAATTTTTTATTAATTAATAGTGTAAAAATTATTTTACATTAACGATATACATAAATTAAATCTAAAAATATATATACAATTTACTTATTATTGTTGTGATTATTTTACATATGATTTCAGTTAACCATTTAGTCATTTATCTTTTTTTTTCTTCTGATTTGGTCATTTATGTTTTTAAATAATTTCAGCGTTATCCTTTAAGTGGGGTTCCGTTAAGAAAAAGTTAAAAAAATACCTCTACCGTTTTCAGAAAAAGTTACCCTTTATGTTTTGGAAATATGTCAGAAAAATGTTCAAAGTTTGTTCTAAGTTTGGTAGTAGGATTGATTCATTAAAAGTGAAGCTACGGGATATTTATACTCTAGAGAAATCACTTTAGATCAGCGGCAATCGTTCTTAGAGGTTTGATGAACATATGCAATGATTCAAAAGAGAGATTTTTTTTTAACTTTTTCTTAACGGAACCCCACTTAAAGGATAACGCTGAAATTATTTAAAAACATAAAGGATTAAATCGGAAAAAAATAATAATAATAAAGAACTAAATCGATAATCGAAATTAAGTTAAGGGACTATGGATAGTATTTAGCCTTATTTATATTAATGAAAAACAAATTGAAAGTGAAATTGTGACACCGCTTTTTCAGCAACAAATAAATCTATATTTATTTAAAAACTGATTGATTCATGTGTGTATGTTTAACATTTAACTTTTCATAATTTTATTTGTAGTAAAAATTATTTATTTGTACATAAGCTAAGAATACAAAGAAAAAACAATGCAGGAACGATTATAGACGAGGTTGCAACTAGGGGCGGATGTTCTTGAGAATATAGGGAAGCCACGGTCACTCCAAAGTCCCCAATAATTTTTTAAAAAATACTACTATCGTTTTTTTTTTTTTGAATAATGTTATTGAAACACAATTTGACATAAAATGAGATACAAATACAGTAATGTGTATTGAAATACAAATACAAAACGCGATGCTCTTTATTTTACACAGTATTGTATTTGTGTTATATTTTGTGGTAAGTTTTGTGTTCCAATAATATTACTCTTTTTTTTAAAAGATACATTTCACTTATAATTTGATCAACAAAAATTGATCAATTTGATCTATATTTGGATCAAATACATCAATTTTTGTTGACCAAATTATAACCCAAATAACTATTATTAAAAAATCGGAGGGAACTCTTTATAAACAAAATTAAAAAAGCAGTTACTAAAATTATAAAATAAACTAAATTTTTCAACATAAATTCCAACTATGTGAGTTGTGAATTTTATCTAGAGATATAATTGCGAAAATCAAACCAAATGATAATGTAAAGATATTTTACATTGTTAGTTAATCATAATCGTCAGATTAATAAAATAGTTTTACTTTTATTATAATTACTTTTAAAGTCACACTTATGGATGGTTGTGATGTGCTAACAGTGTAAAACTTTTTACGTTGACAAAATATAACAATTAAACTATAAAATTTTAGTGTTTGGAAACAAAAATAGATTTTTAGAAACTAATTTTTAATTATTAAAATTGTCAACAAAAATTTGATTTGTAAGCTCTATCTTATAAGCGTTAAGAGTTTAATCGTCAATATATTTTTATAAATTTACAACTTAAAATTTTTATATACAATATTATATTATATCTTTTTATTTACCCATTAAAATTTTAAAAATTTGATCACACCAATATTTTCGTTCAAGCTCCGCCACTGGGTACAACACCCTTAAAGTATGTATCAACATCAAGTAAACTCTACACATTTTTAAGGGAAGCATCCCATACTTTGAGCTTGTCATCATTCTGACAATCTCACCTTGGCTAGAAAATCAACACTAAAATTGGCTTGCTTTAGAGTGTGGGATATGTTTGTTGGGTGGGTTCACTCTTCAAGAATAACCTATCAATTTTATCATTATTATTATTATTATTATTATTATTATTATTATTAATATTATTATTATTAAAAAGAAAGAAATAAAAAAATAAAAGAAAAGGAACATTTTTGGACTAGACCCATATAAAGAAGAAAAAAAAAGAGATTTTAAAATCCCTAAGTAAAAAAAAGGAAAAGAACATTGTCATGCAAGAAAAAAAAAAACAGGGAAGAAAGTTGTGACGACAGGAACAAGAGGAGAAGAAGAAATTGGTTTCCAATAATAATTGCCTAATAGGTGTGTAGCAAACTTGATTCGTTTGGTCTACAATTTTAGTACGTTATTTTTATCCTTGTGTTTGTTCTTTTAATATACAATGTTAATAATTTTACCTTCGCTTAGAATTACTTTGGAATATCCACTTTAGTGGAAGATTGTTTGTTATTTGTTTGGTTTCCCCTATTTGGTGATGGTTATTGTTGATTGATGTTCCCTAGTGTTACTAGGAAGACTCTAGTGTATCCATTAATTATTATAGTGGATGTTTTTATTGGACTAGGTCCCGTGGTTTTTATTATCTCAATTTGAGGAAAGTTTTCCATGTTAAAAATTTTGTTTGTCTCATATTTAATTTTCTGCCAATTGTTGTTGCTCTATGGAATTGTATTTTCTATTTGGCCATTTATCTGCACATGTGGAAGAAAAATATTCCACATTATTGAGATAGTTCTCTCTGGTTTTTTTTCCAACAAAGTGGTATCTAGAGCTCAGTCGATTTGGTTTGTGCATTAAAATGGAGGAAAATAAAGGTCTGAATATAATTAAGCTCAACTCTTCTAATTACACCATTTGGAAGACTCTCATGGAAGACATGTTATATAGTCAAGATTGGTATGATCCTATTAAGGTTGACACTGTTAAACCCAAAGATAAATCTGATGTTGACTAGAAGAAGGTGAATAGAAAGGCAGTGGTCTTGATCAGACAGTGGTTGGATCTGAGTGTATATCCACATGTTAAAACTGAAATAGATGCTAACAAGATGTGGGATAAATTAAAAGAGTTGTATGAACAAAAGAATGTGCAAAATAAAGCATTCTTGATTCAATAGTTGGTGAATATGAAATAAAAAGATGGGGATTCAACGACAGAGCATATGAGTATTTTTCAGAATACACTGAATCAGTTGACAACGACATATATTAGATTAGATGATGAGTTATAAGCGTTGTTATTGTTGAGTTCCTTACCTGATAATTAGGAAGTCCTTGTGACATTTACCAATTTAGCTCCGAATGAAAAGATGAAATTGTCAACAGTTAAAGAGAGCATGTTGAATGAAGAAGCTTGAAGAAAGGAACGTGGTTTGATTGGTTTTTCCTTAAAGTCGGAAGCACTAGTTATAGAGTCATGGGGAGAAGTCAATCTAGACACTTCCATAGACGCGAAACCTCTGAAAGTCGTCGCAAGTCAAGAAGCAAGTTGATGACTAGAAAAGAAGTAATATGCTACAATTGTGGAAAAGCAGGTCACATAAAAAGAAATTGCAAGTTCCTTAAGAGAGATCAATCAAGGGAAACAAATGAATACAAAGAGAAGAAAAATGATAAAAAGACAGCAACAGTTGCTTCTGATAATGATGTCTACATTGTTTGTGATGATAACTCCATAAACCTTGCATGTTAGGATTCAACTTGGATTATTGATTCGGATGCCTCATATCATGTTTCTAATAGGCTTGATTTCTTCTCATCTTATAGTGTTGGTGATTTTGGCACGATAAAAATGTGAGATGAAAAAGCATGTAAAATTATCGATATGGGAGATGTTTGGGTTGAAACTGAGATTGGTTGCAAGCTTCAATTGAAGAATGTTAGACATCTTCCTAAAATTCGTCTCAATTTGATTTCGGTGAAAGTCTTAGATATTGAGGGTTATCACATTTACTTTGGTGGTTGTGGTATTTGTAAAATCACTAAAGGGTCTCTCTATAGGATGCCTACGAAGCTATACAAGGAAGAAATGAATGCAATTGAAGACACCTCTTCTGATTTATGGCATATGTACCTTGGTCACTTGAGTAAGAAATGACTCAACATACTTGCGAAGAAAAATTTTCTTTTTGTGAAAAGTACATCTCTAAAACCTTGAACTCATTGTTTTGCTGGAAAAACAACATAGAGTTTATTTTCATAATACTGGTGAAGTGACGATGATGGATAGTAACTCTCTTGGTGGTGCATTATATTTTGTTACTTTTATTGACGACCACTCTAGAAAAGTGTGGACTTTTCCTTTGAAATCTAAAGATCATGTACTTGGAATCTTCAAGCATTTTCATGCAAGTGTTGAAAGAGAAAAAAGAAGGAAATTGAAATGTATTCAATCAAATAACGATAGTGAATATAGAGGTCCGTTTGAAAAGTATTGTAGAGAACAAGAAATCAGGCTTGAGAAAACAATTCCAAAGACACCTTAGCATAATGGTGTTGCAAAGAAATGATTTGTACGATTATTGACAGAATCAGATGTATGCTTTCTCATGCAAAATTGTCAAAATCCTTTTGGGGTGAAGCAATGAAAACTGCAATGGATTTGATCAATCTTTCTCCATCTATTCTACTTAACAGTGATGTTCCAAATAGAGTGTGGACAGGGAAATATGCTATTGTCATTTGAGAGTGTTTGGCTACAAATGTTTTGTTCATGTTCCAAGAGATGAAAGGTCCAAGCTTGATAGTAAATCCGAACAATGTGTGTTCGTCGGTTATGGTGGTGAAGAATTTGGTTAATGATTGTGGGATCCGGTTGACAAAAAAATTATCAGAAGTCGAGATGTGATATTTCTTGAAGACTAGACTATTGAAAATTTTGATAAAGTTGATAAACAGAAATCAAATTTTAGAAGTTACATTGATGTTGCGTTTATACCCCCTGCACAACCTTTAGTTGACGGGGAAGATATACAGGTAGATGATGAGAATGTAATTGGTGATCATGCACCTCACAATGAAGAACATGTTCCAACTGAACCTACGGTTGAGTTTGAGTTGAGAAGATCTACTAGAGAAAATCAACTTTCTCAAAGATACCCTCCACATGAGAATGTGATGATAACTGATAGTGGTGAGCCAGAGTACTACGAAAAGGCTATTACAAATGTTGATAAAGAAAAGTGGTTGAAGGCCATGCAAGAAACGATGAATTCCTTGTATGAGAATCACACATTTGAGTTGGTAAAGTTGCCTAAGGGCAGAAAAGCACTCAAGAACAAATGGGTATACAAGATAAAGTTATAAGAGAATAGTTTTCAACCAAGAAACAAAGCAAGATTGATTGTGAAAGGTTTTAATCAGAGAAAACTTATTGACTTTGAAGAAATTTTTTCACATGTGGTGAAGATATCCTTTATCCAAGTTGTTCATGGGTTAGCAGCTAGTTTGAACCTAGAAGTTGAACAACTTGATGTGAAAATTGCATTCTATAAGACCCTTAATTTTAATTTGTAAATTATAAATTTTAGTGCATTTTTATGTGGAATTATGAGGCTTTTTAGCCAATTTTAATGGTATTTTGTGTGTTAAATGCCTTAAAAATCTATTTGGAATCCCGATTAAAATTATTCATCGAGGAATAATTTTGTTTAATTTCGGTAAAACTTTTAGCGAAATAAAAATTTTATGAGATGCAGTTTTTTTTCGGAAAATTTCATCTGCCAATTAAATTGCGGTGAGAGATGATATTTTTCTAAAAAATGTGGTTTGAGAGGTGACGTGACGTGACGGACAAAATGATGACGTTTTTGAAAATATCTATTTTTAGATATTTGTCACATATATATATATATATATATATATATTTGTGTGTATAGATATATTGAGAAAAACAAAGAAAAAAGTCAAAAAAAGACAAGTAAATCATTTTCCTTTTTCCACGCCAACTTCATCTTCTTCTCTGTTTCCAAAAAGCAAGCCAAAGTTTGTTTTGTTTTTTTTTCAAAAAACTCTAAAAAACAAACCTCCATTTTTATTCGACGTCTGAGCTTCATTTCAAGAAGTGACATAAGAGAAAGTTGCTCATCTCCACGCTACAGTGCTAGTGAGCCAACTTTGGAAGCGACGTTGCGAACAAAGTTTTAAGCGGAATTAATCGCGGGGCCGTAATTGCTGTTAAAGCTATCGTTTAGGTAATGGCTCCTTCCAAACTTTTAGTTTGCATTTAGGACATTATATGTGAATTTGTGGAAAATAAATTTGATGTGTTTGAGGTGTAGATTTGTGGAAAATGAATTTAATGTGTTTATGGGTGAAATTGTGGAAGTTGAATTTAATGGGGTTTATGTTTGGAAATTTGGAGTTTTGAATTTGGTGATTTATGGTTGAAAATTTTAGAGATTTAATATTTGGAGATTTAATATAGGTGGTGTATGTTTGGAAATTTGGAGTTTTGAATTTGGTGATATATGGTTGAAAATTTTAGAGATTTGATATTTGGAGATTTAATATGTATAGGTGGTGTTTGTTTGGAAATTTGGAGTTTTGAATTTGGTGATTTATGGTTGAAAATTTTGGAGATTTAATATAGGTGGTTTATGTTTGGAAATGTGGAGTTTTGAATTAATGTGATTTATGTGTGGTTTTGTGGAAAATGAATGGATGAAATTTGGTATGTATGGTGAATTAAATTTAATGTGGATTGTGGATTAAATTTGATGTGGGTTTGAGAAAAATCTGTTTTGAGTGTACTCTCTGAAATGTTTGAAAAACCATTATTGTTAAATGAATATTAAAGATGGGGAATCTTTTAATAGCTGCATTTATGTAATGGTTGTGGTGGTTCATGTTTGGTGTGATTGATGTGTTCATAAATAATATTATGAATTTTTGAGATGTGTTTTATGTGTGGATTTTGTGGAAAAATGAATTGATATGAATTTGTGTGAATTGTGGGATTATGAGTTGTATATGTTTGAGTATGCTCTGTGTTGAATTTGAAAAATTATTAGTGTTAAATGAGCATTAAAAATGGGGAATCTATTAATAGCTGCATTTACTTAATGGTTGTGTTGAAAAGAGTCAGAGTGTGCTCATGCATTCATAGTACATGGTGACCGCGATGGTGCCATGGTGATAGTGGTAACCTTGATGGGCCACGAGACAATGCCATGTGAATAGTTGGTTCATCTTATCCTTGCAGGGATTTTTGCGTCGTGCTAATCTCTGAGAGATTGCATTCTTGTAAGTTGTGCTGATCTGTGAACGATTGCACGCATAGAAAATTGTGTTGGTCTGTGAGAGGCTGTACGATAGTAAATCACTGATCCATGAGAGATTGCACCTTGATAATTAGTACTGGTCTGTGAGAGGCAGTATAATTATGATTTGCACCCTTTCGAGGAGGGTTTTGGTTTGGAATTCCAGAATCATGCGCATTAGCATATACACATTGCATTAGGGTGCTTGGCACGCGAGTCATGTTTGATATACCATGATGATTGTATATACATACTCGGTTGTTGTGATTGTGCCGTAATTGATGAGTGTCATTGTTTGATTTTGTGTGTAAGTGTTGAATGATTTCGAAACGTTTGCGAAACTGAAGTATGCAATTTTTAGTAGTTGTATTCGAATACGTGGTGCTTGTATTCGAATACATTTAAGTGGATTTTGCTACTAACTTGTGTTTTAGCTCTATATTCGAATACAATGATGCTGTATTCAAATACGACAGTGCAATTTTGTTAAAAACTTCATTTTTCAACTTGTTTATGCATTGTTGGCATATGAAAACCCTTTCAAGGTGTATGTTAAGTTGAAAGGTTATTTTGTGCATTTAAAACTTAAATGCTATGCGTTGTTTGTTAATTTTGGATTGGTGACCCTTTACAATTATTGTGAAAATCGGGGTTTTACCCTCAGATGAGGATCAGAACCGCCCTTCCGGTTAGTACCCCGGAGATAGAAAGGTAGTGGTTATACCTGACCGAGGCTGTGTCAAAAGTTTTTGTTAGGCGCGTGGAGTTGACCCGGGTTGTATAGCTTTTTGTGGTATGATCAGATTAGGTGGCTGTATAAGGGCAGGGTGTCTTACTCTTGTGGTTGTATTTATTTTATTTTGACTGTCTGTTGACTTTTATTCTGGTGGGTCCATGTGAAGGTGAGAACACGAGAAGGGGGGGTTGAATTGTGTTTGCACAAAGTTGATACCATATTGATAATTTATAAATAATTAATAATTAGTTTGGATTTGGTTACTTACTTGGAGTAGAAACAATCGAATTTAGAGGCAGCAATCAATGAAAGCATAAATAATTTGACGCGTAGAATTATCCTGGTTCACCACTAACTTGGCTACATCCAGTCCCCTCATTCAGAAGGCTTTAATCCACTAATTCAAAAACTTTGAATTACAAAGTACCTGACCCTCCAAGCCAGTCTTCCCAAACAGCCTGACAACCCCAGACTTTTGAGGAACTAACCACCTTGACCCTACAAGCCAAGTCTTCTCCTAACAACCTGACGACCCCAGATTGAAGAAGGAACTAAACCATTATCGGGTTGGATACAAGAGATTGAAACTTGAGTAGTTGCTTCTAACTAAGCTGATAATAATAATAACTCTCACACTTTAAGAAAAGAACACTCAAAAGATATTTGTAACTTGAACAAGTGTTTCTCTCTTTGAACTTTAAGATGAATTGAGAACTTTGAGCTAAAGTTACTCTTTTATGCTTTTCGATGCTTTTCTCCTTCAGCCTTGAGTGTCTATTTATAGTGAAAATTTGGGCTTCAATTTAGTCCTTATTTAATTCTCAATTGTATCTTGTTTATATTGAGTTTGTAAATTCTTCAAATTGATTCTGTTCCTATTTTGTGTAGATTGACTTTGTAAATTCTTTAGAATGATTCTGTTCCAATTTTGTGTAGATTGACTTTGTAAATTCTTCATATCAAATATTCTTCAAATCTTCATTAAATGTTGATCAAATATTCTTCAAATCTTCATTAAAATGTTGATCAAATATTCTTCAAATCTTTTTCAAATCTTCATTAAAGGTAGATCAAATATTCTTCAAATTTTCATTAAATGTTGATCAAGTATTCTTCAAATCTTCAATTAAATGTTGATCAAATATTCTTCAATTCTTCATTAGATGTTAATCAAATCTTCTTCAAATCTTCACTAAATCTTCTGCAAATGTTTTTCAAATTTTAATCAAATCTTCTTCAAATATTCTTCAAATCTTGACCATATCTCCTTTTCAACTTGGTCAAAGATTTTCTTCAATTATAAATATGAATCAAATCTTATTTAAGATTTTCTTCAATTATAAATTTGAATCAAATCTTATTTTAGATTTTCATCAATTATAATTTTGAATCAAATCTTATTTAAAATTTTCTTCAATTATAAAATTGAATCAAATCTTATTTTAGATTTTCTTCAAAAACATGAATCTTCTTTCATACTCTCTGAAGTCAAATATATTGTTCTCATAAAATACTTTTGTTAACATCAAAACTCTAACTGTAAAACCAACTTGGTTCCAACAATCTCCCCCTTTTTGATGATGACAAAACTTGTATTTTTGATAACAACTTTTCTTTATATTTCTTTGACTCCCCCTAACTTAGGGCTCCCCCTAAGTCTTAGTATCATTTTCTCTCCACTTTATCAAATATATTTCTCCCCCTTTTGACATCAGACAAAAAGACTTGAATGTGAAACTCTACCTTTTTTTTCTCTTTTTTTTCTTTATTTATTTATTTTTTTCTTATTTATTTTTTTTTCTTTTTTTTTGAATAAAATAAATATAACATAATATAAGAAAATATAATAACTAGTGTGTCGCGGCCGGTTTTTTTCGCGAAAAGGAGTCGCCACCAATTTTATTTTATTCAAAGGAAAAATTGGATAAAACCTAAAATAATTATTTTTGAACCAAAATTTCGGATTCGGGAGTCGATTACGAGTAGGGAAGGTATTAGCACCCTACAACGTCCGTTAAACGGTTACCCTATAATTAATTGTATACAAACTATTTATTTATTTATTCATTTATTTTTACCCCAAAAAGAATAATAAAAATAAATAAATTATTTACATTAATAAAAGAAGGAAAAATATTTTTTTTTATTAATTTGGTTTGACAAGGAAAAAACCTTGCTCCTACGTATCCCCAGGTGCAATAGGGAAATCAAAACACACGTAGTTCTTGGGTAGAAAATATTGATGTGTTGGCTGATTTTATTATTAATTTTACTTTATATATATACATATAAAAATAAATTAACAGCATAATAGTGATAATAATAATAATAGTAATAATGGTAATAGTGATAATATAAATAAATAAAAAATAAACAAAAAAAGGTGAGATATTTGTTCGCGGATTGTATTTTTTTTATTTTTGTTTTAAAGAAAAATTAATTTTTGTTAAATAAACAACGTAACGAAAATATAATAATAACAAAAAAAGATGTGAGATGTGGCGCGGCGAGCGAGGATGAATTTCATCCGGCGGCAGCGACTATTAATTTTAATCTAATGGAAAAACTATTTATTTGTTGTTACGATCTTTTTGTTATTTTGATAGATACGTGATATGAGCTATATATTCAATATTACGATGCGGTAAAATTCGTTTTCTTGGTGATTGGTTTATAAGCATCAATTAGTTATATTTTTCTAGCATTTTGTGTTGCAAAGAAAGTAGAACAAACAACCTTAGAAAAATGAAAGCTTAACACATGAGTTTATTTTTTTTGTATAAATAGAAAAAGAGAGAAAAAAAAAAAGAAGATTTTTTAAAGGGATCAATATAAAGACTAATAAGAAGAAATTTAGAGAAAAGATACCTTACTACTGAAGTAGTTTCTTGTTGGACTGATTTTCCCAAGACCAGATTCTCTGCTCCTCTCTCGCCTGTTATTCTCTCTTCTCTCTTTTCTGTGCTCTCAAAATATCTTTTTCCACTCTTACTATCGATTATTTATAGGCCTTTCGAGTGTAGGTTACAAAAGACAAGGGAATAATTGCCAATTGATCACCATTTTATTACTATTAATCTCTTTCTTTGTGGTTTCTTTTCTTTCAATTGATTATCATTATACCGATTTTTATGACCATCAATCCATTCAATTGATCCTCATTATACCGATTTTTATGACCATCAATCCATTTCTTTTCAGTTTCTTTCATACAATTATGTATATTTATTTTTTATTTATTATTTTTTTTTATATATTTTTATATATATTTTTTATTTTTCTATTTTTTTTT
>JBBPBP010009778.1:24894293-24929812 GCA_037974735.1 Cicer chorassanicum
GTGATTTACTTATAAGTAATTTAAGGAAAAGTTTTTAATTTAAAAAAAAAAACTTATTTTTGGGTGCTAAATAATTAGTGATACTTTTTATAATAAGTTAAGTGTAGAAATCAACTTTTAGAGTATCTTTTAACCTTGAAAGTTTATCCACTGCTTGATTGATTTTGGTTTGCTAACGTGTTACACCATATTCTAGTAACTAGTTACTTATTTTATTTGTTACCTTAAAAATCGTTGTTTAAATTTGTGTTGAGTGATAAAGATTAATTCAAAAATGAAATTTAATTGCGATAAATATGAAGTAGTTGGACTACTATAAGAATATGTTACATGTTTTAAATCATCGTTTAGGTTGTGGAATAAACTTAGAATCATGATGCCAAATTTGCAAGATTATGTATATGATTATTTGAGTATGGAATTGTGTGTGTTTCAAGTGTTATATGTGTTGGGATTTAGTAAATAGATAGTTGGTAGTGTTTAAAACTGAGAAAATTATATATTTCTTCATTATGATTGTTGCTTATACATTGATTGATGTAAGTATAATTCCTTTTAATGTTGTTACTATTTGTAAGTTACAAATAAATTATTATGGTAGAGTAACTAAGAGAGATTTTAAATTGAAATAAGGAGTAGAAGTTGTAGTGCCGCCTTCATACTCTTGAACTATTGGAAGTGATGATGAGTATAATAAGAGCTAGTTGGTGTGAATTGAAAAAAATAAGGAAGTCCCACAAAGGAGGGATGGCACACATTAGTAGTGTTTATAAGGTGGAGGTATTGGGATGTGCCCTAAGGAGTACCGAATTTTGTGAAGGAGTGAAAATGCACAAAAAGTACTCCGTAATCTAAGACTTTTCTCTACTTCTCCATTTCCGCTTCATCTTATTTTCTTTCTTACGAGTGGTCATAGTACCATATTACGAGTGACAGCCATTAACTGCCATATTTAGGGTGTAACTCTATAACGATTTTTCTACAGTGTTGTAGAACCCCTATATAATTTGTCTGGACTGTTTTATCCTAGGGACTTCATGGTTGATAGTCTTCCTTGCACAATTTGGGCAATGCCGCGAAACGTCTTAAAGAGAGCAACCTAGTCCGCGACTCAATCCAATAATATCTTTGGTGGCACAAATTTATTTTGAAACAGTTTTTCTAAACTCAAAAAACAACAACTTTAAGACGTTTCGTTTTGCCATGTCTACCAACAAAAATACTGGGACAGGTTCATCTACTTCTGATTTCAACAAACCGTTTCGATTTGAGGGATGTCACTTCAAACGATGGCAACAAAAGATGTTATTTTTCTTAACCATGAAAAAAGTTGTCAACGTTCTAAAGGATGACATTTATATTGTTCCAGAAACAGGTGAACAAACTGAAAAGGATAAGAAAACTGCTGAATTAACCCAATGGAAACATAATGATTACTTATGTAAGAATTATATTGTTAATGGACTTGCTAATGATTTGTATGATTACTATAGTTCCAACAAGACTGCTAAACAGGTTTTGGATGGTCTAAAGAAGAAATATGATACCGAGAAAGCTGGAGCTTTAAAGTATTTTGTTAGCCGCTACCTCAAATATAAGATGATCGATGACAGATCAGTGGAAGCTTAGTCCCATGAAATCCAAAAAATAGCTCATAAGATCATCTCTGAAGGTATGTCCTTAAATAAACAATTTCAAATTGTTGTTATTATTGAGAAACTGCCCCTTGCTTGGAAATATTTTAAAAATTCTCTCAAGCATAAAACAAAAGAATTCTCTCTAGAAAGTTTGATAACCCGCCTTAGAATTGAGGAAGAATCCCGCAAGCAAGGCCATAAAGATGAAGTACTTCTTGTTTCAAATAACAAGAAGAAGAGATTCATTGGAGCAGTTCTGAAGCCAAATGGCAAACGACTTAAGAATTAGAACCGCACCATAAAGAACAGCAACAAGAATGAGAACTCTCCAAAGGTCCCAATTATAAGGTAACAAACACCTCCTAGAAATGATCATATCCCCTCATTTCTCTACTTTAGATGTGGGAAAAAGGTTATATGGCACGCAAGAGTATGAACAAGTCAAGCTCAGCAGGCTAACTTGACATAAGAGCAATTCATTGCTATGATAACTGAAATCAACATTGTTGGAGGATCAGATAGATGGTGGATAGACACTAGTGCCTCACGCCATGTGTAACACCCCATCCATTACTGTTACTGGCGATGCTACCTCACGACATTCTCGTCCCCCCTCACCACACAGTCGCACTACCAATTGATTTTTTTGTAACACCCCGACCATTACCTTTACCGGCAATGCTACCTCACGACCTTCTCGTCACCCTAACCACCCAGTGGATTTAACAAGTTTTTGTCTTTCGCGCCTTTTTTTGTAACACCCCGGCCATTACTGTTACCGGCGATGCTACCTCATGACCTTCTCGTCCCCCCTCACCACCCAGTGAAAATAACAAGTTTTTGCCTTCCGTGGAATTCGAGCTCGGTGCCTGGGGGATAAGTACCGCCTCCACACAGTCCCACTACCAATTGAGCTAAAATTTGTACACCATTTCTAAAAATGTATTTTTGTTGGGAAAGGGTACGCCATTGATGGCATGTTTAAATTGAATGTTGAAATCAATAAAATGCCGCTTTCTACTTAAATGTTGTGTGATTTTAATATTTGGCGTGCTAGACTCTGTCATGTGAAGAAACGTTCATGTGAAGAAACGTGTCATTTCCAACTTAAATAACTTAGGTTTAATTCCAAAGTTATCTTTAAACGATTTTGAAAAATCGATGTAGTCAAGCTAAAATATCAAAGAGTTCACATAAATCAGTAGTTAGCGAATTTGAGTCTTTAGATTTAATACACTATAATATATGTGAACTTGATGGGACGTTAACAAGAAATGGAAAACGCTATTTTATCACTTTTCTTGACGATTGTTCTGACTATACTTTTGTATATATAATGAAAAATAAAAGTAAAGCATTTGACATGTTTACAATCTTTGTAACTGAAATTGAAAATTGATTTAGTAGAAAGATTAAGAGGTTTCGAAGTGATAGAGGAACATAGTATGATTCTAGTTTATTTAATGAGTTTTATAAATTGAAATGAATGGAAAAGCTGAAATAAAGAATATAACTCTTACTGAACTAGTTGTTGCTATTATGTCTAACTCTGTTGTTGCATCTCATTGGTGGGGGAAACAATATTGACTGTTTGCTATGTTTTGAATAGAGTTCTTAAATCTAAAATCAAAACATATCCTTATGAGATTTTGAAAAAAAAGACAACCGAACTTGTCTTATTTTTGAACTTGGGGTTGTTTGGCTTATGTCAAAATCCCCGATCCCAAGTGAGTTAAACCTACTTATAGAGCCTATGAATGTGTATTCATTGGTTATGCAGTAAACATCAAAACATATAGGTTTTTTGATCTAAATGAAAAAGTGATCATGGTGTCAAATGATGTTGACTTCTATAAAATTAAATTCCCTTTCAAATTGCGAAGTAGTGGAGGCAGCGAACCAAGTTATGTTCCTACGACAAGGAGCATTGAAAGCAACAAACAAGGCAAAATATAAACTCGAAGAAGTAAGAGAGTTAGAGTTGCTAAAGATTATGATCCCGATTAAACGGCCTATACTTTAGAAAAAGATCGTGTAAATCTTCAAGAAGTTTTGTCATCTTTGGATGCATATTTATGGTAAGAAGCTATAAACGATGAGATGGATTCTCTAGAGTCTAGCAGGACCTGCCATTTAGTAGACTTTCCTCCTTGTTGCAAACCGATAGGTTGTAAATGGATTTTGAAAAAGAAACTAAAACCCGATGGAACTGTTGATAAACACAAAGAGAAAATATTGATTTCTTCGACACTTTTTCACAAGTCACTAGAATTACATCCATTAGGGTACTCATTTAACTAGTTGATATTCATAACTTGGTGATACACCAAATGGATGTCAAAATAGCTTTTTTAAATGGTGACTTGGAAGAAGAAATCTATATGAAACAACCTGAAGGTTTTGTGATTCGTGGACAAAAAAACAAGGTTTGTAAGTTAGATAAATCTCTATATGATCTTAAACAAGCTCCTAAGCAACATAATTAATAGTTTGATAATTTGAAGATAACGAATGAGTTTAAAGTGAATGAAAGTGACAAATGCATTTATTATAAATATCCGATGGAACTGTTGATAAACACAAAGAGAAAATATTGATTTCTTCGACATTTTTTCACCAGTCACTAGAATTACATCCATTAGGGTACTCATTTAACTAGTTGATATTCATGACTTGGTGATACACCAAATGGATGTCAAAATAGCTTTTTTAAATGGTGACTTGGACGAAGAAATCTATATGAAACAACCTGAAGGTTTTGTGATTCGTGGACAAGAAAACAAGGTTAGTAAGTTAGATAAATCTCTATATGGTTTTAAACAAGCTCCTAAGCAACATAACTAAAAGTTTGATGATTTGAAGATAACGAATGAGTTTAAAGTGAATGAAAGTGACAAATGCATTTATTATAAATATGAGCATTTGCACTATCATATGTGTCTCTATGGACGACCTACTCATATTTGATTCAAACATTCATGTTGTAAATATTGTGAAATAATCGATGTGTAAAAACTTTGATATGAAAGACCTCGGAGATGTGAGTGTATTCCTTGGAATAAATATTACTAGGTGATAAAAACAATTTTTTTTGGATCAATCTCACTATGTTGGAAAAATCATAAAGAAATACAAATACTTTGACTGTAAACCTGCTTGCACACCATATGATCCAAGTGTGAAACTTTTCAAGAACACTAATGAAGTTATTAGACAAACTAAATATGCGAGCATCATTGGCAGCCTCAGGTATGCCACTGACTATACTAGACCCGACATAGCCTACGTCGTGGGCATTGGCATGCTATTGAAAGAGTCATGAGATACCTAAAAAGGACCATGAGTCTCAGGTTACATTATCAAAGATTTCCTGCCATCCTTGAATGATACAATGATGCTAATTAGAACACCTTATCAGATGATTCCAAAGCAACCAGTGGCTATATTTTTAGTATAGCCAGTGGTGATGTATCTTGGAAATCAAAGAAATAGAACGATACTGGCTCAGTCCACTATGGAGTTTGAAATGATAAGACTAGCTACTGCTAGTGAAGAAGCAAGTTGGTTGAGATGCTTACTAGCTGAGATCCCTTTATGGGAAAAACCTATGCCAATTGTGTTGATCCACTATGATACTACCACAGCTATTGCAAAGATTGACAATTGTTATTACAACGGTAAAAGACAACAAATATATCGTAAGCACAACATTGTTAGAGAGTTACTTTCTAAAGGAGCTGTTATAGTGGATCATGTACGCACTGATGAGAACTTAGAAGATCCTTTTACGAAAGGATTAGCTAGAGAGAAAGTCCTAAATACATCCAAAAGGATGAGACTATTGCCTATAGTATGTCTATTAATGACTTCTTATTTTTGCTTTCTTGATTATTTAGTATTTATAAAGTGTGTTGTTATAGCGTTATTGTTCGTAAATCTTTTATAGTGTCATTAATTTGTTAGATGTGTTTCTATTTGTAATCCCTACAGATATGAAATAATTTAAAAATTGCACTAGTTATCTGACTTAAGTGAAACTTGTTGAGTATTTGGTGATAAGATTTTAACTTTTTTTTTAAGGAATAGAACCTGTAATATTAATATAAAAAACAAAATAGTTGAACCTGACAATGTACTTAAAATATGTTTTACTTCACTCAATTAAATGTAGTAAGTTATTATTAACTAAATCTACATGTTATATTTTATCTGTAAATTATAGTGGTTAATTGTGCTTTCATGATTGAAATATTAGATGTGATATACTTTCAAATGATTCATTGTTGCACGGATCTTGCCCTCCACCATATGGGGATCTACACGCTTGTTAAAATTAACATTCACATTCGCATTGGTTGATTTTAGATTGCAAGACAAGATTTGGGTTTTAGAATGGGGGAGAAATTTGTGATGAAGTCGATCGGAGGAGATGAAAACCTTAAAGCCATCAATTGCAGCAATGTAGAGAAAAGGAGTTGAACAAAGGTTTCATTAGTTTCAAACCTAAGAGAAGAATAAACAATTTTGAAGAAGAAGCATAAAAAGAAGAAGATGGAAGTAACTCACCAGCAAACAAAAGAGACACCACCGTAAAATCAACAAACAAAGTGAAATAGTTCAATCTACTTCGTGGGCTCATGAGCGTACAACCAAAGGAGAAGAGAGAGAGATTGAAACAGAGATAGTGGTGACCTATGTAAAAGAGTGACTAAAAGAGAAGAGATAGAATATGCATGAATTAGTTAACATGATACTATCGTTTAGCTTTTTTTTTCTTTCAAAATGACTCGTGTTTATGTTTTGTTATATTTTATCAATATAATAAGTTGTTTTTTTTTATTAATTTAAATAATTAAATCTCATTTGGAGGGAAACATAAGTGGTAAATGAAAATTTTAGAAAAGTAAATCACTCTTACCTAAGGTTTGACTGTGGGTAATTACTCAGAGATTGAAGCTGTAGGTAATTGTCTACAGCAGAACTGTTGATAAAGTTTTAGAAAACTCAACCTTAAATGTTGTCTTTATCAATGGTTAAGCCATGGGTAAATTGTCAAAAATTGAAAATTTACCCACAATCACGGGGCCGTGGATAAAATTCAGTGGGTAATTTTAAGTTTTCTTGTAGTGAACATCATCAATAAACATATAATACAAACATAAATAAGTCATATATCATAAACAACATAACATTCATGTTATCATTTTATCGTTATTAGATATTATTCTAATAGGTTAACTTATTAGCCATATATTATTATTAGTTAATAATTATCTTTATACACCATCTTCATCAATTCACCAAGTTACAATTAATTACTAAATAATTAAATAACCTTTATTAATAATTAATTAAGTTGTATTAGTTATCTAATAATTTCAACAATCTTAATCTAAGTACTTAATAAACTAATATTACTTAACATTGACCTAATAATTAATTCATTAATTATAACTATAATCTTGTTAATTAAGCTTAATAATTCACCATCTATTAATTACTAAGATTTTTTAACTTCTGATCATCGAAAAATTGTTTTCTTACATCGTAAAAATCTATTTCTACAACATTTAGATAAATTTCCGATATTTTACTCCATAATTCAATTTCTGCTATCAAAATCGAGTTCAAAACCTAGGAACAGTTTAATAGAATGGTCGCTTCAAATTTGGACTTCAAACAATGAATTAAGGAAGAAATAGAATGGTCAAGGAAGAAATAGAATCGTCGCTTCAACTTTGGACATCAAACAATAAATTAAGAACAAGAACAACAAGTAGGACAATGTTTATAAGAAAGAATAAAAAACATAACATAACTTGAATTTTCATGAATTACCAAATGAATTATGAACAATGATTAAAACTCCGGAGTACATCTCTAATTTCTACGGTTATTTAGCAACAAACAGAGTCAAATTTGGATAACGGATGCGAAAGTGACGAGTGTTTTAGTGTTTCTCTCAAAATCTCATAATATTTTATCATCAAAGCAAGGTATACGAATTTAGCATTTGATAAGGTTTAAATAATGATTATGAGTCAGTAAGGTCGAGTTTGTTGAGTCAAATAAAGATCTAAGTCGTTTAAAGATGTTTAGGATAGATATTAAATAGTCATTTTATATTTATTTTAGGTTTTATTTTAGTATCATAAATTTTAAAAGTTTCAAATCAATTTCTTAAGTTAGTCCCCTATATATATTGAATATTATATATATATATATATATATATATATATATATATATATATATATATATATATATATATTAATTTAAAAATATGTTGAGACTTATCTAATATTTCTATAATTTGATTAACGTAAATACATGAATCCTACTCTTTGACGAGTCTTAAGTAACCAATTTATTCATTTTAATTCATCTAATGACTACTACTACCACCAATTTTTTTCCCTCTATAATTATAAACTTATTACATTTTTAGTGATTTGATTCTTTGAACGTTATCCACTATAGTACTCAAATCTATTTTAAAATACACATAAGTCTATAAAAAACGAATAAATATAACACTTTATCTATCATTACTATAACTATTTATTAGAGAAGTAATTACATTCGTTGGTAACAATGATGCTGCAAAATATAGAATTTTAGAACCTAACAAAAGGATCAACAAGTTCTAATTTATACTAACGTAAGATACCGAATATGAAATTAAGTCAAGAAATTAATTTTAATGTCACATTACTGTTTGACACATCACATGTTTTCACAGTGTTAAATTAAAACTTAATAGAAATGACCAACTTAACTTAACGTTATTAACATAAATGACCAACTTGAATTTTTAAAACGTATGAGATGAAAATGAAACTTATAATAAACATAAGAGATCAAATATGGAATTAAGCCATTAAGCAATATTATTTAAATCTTATAATTGAAATAAATATTAAGTGCACACGTATTCAAACATAGGCATGGCAAAGCGGGCTTGTCCGCCGCGTTTAGCCTGCCTTGTGATTAACCCACCAAAAGATAGCGTAAGGTGGGCAAACTTACATGGTCGAGTCGAAATTACAACCCCACCTCATGGCGGGTTGCGGACCTCCCGCCAATTTTATTTTATTTTATTATTTTAACATTTCACAAAAAATAATGGCAACACTATAGTTGGTGTATTTTTATTGTTCTTATGTTTATGTCGACGATATTAAAACAAATAACTAATTTTAACATTTTTAGTGAACAAATATTTGTCCCATGTATGTTTTTTATAATCAATTATAATTAGTATATTTTAATTATTCTCTTTTTATTTAGAAAATATGAAAAGATACTAAATTAAATTAATGATAATGAAAAACATTTATCTTGTATATAAATTATATATGTCAAGTACTTCTTTAGTGACTCATTTTCAATAATGAAAAACATTTAATTAAATTTATCAACAATAATTAAATTTATAATAAGTAAATTTATTATGTTTAATAAAAAAATTACATTATGTAATTTGAACGAAAACAATAAAATTTACATATGTAACAAACTATCAATAATCAAATTTATCAAGTAATTAAATTGTCATTAAGTTAATAACAATATTCTAAAGTAGGACATTCATACACTAGTCTTTTAGTTTCAGTTAAATAAATTAATGGGTCAATTTTAGTTTTTTTAGTATGGTTGAGTTAATAAAAAATTGAGCCAAAAGCCAACTAAAGTCAACTTTTCTTTAAAGCGGTTTTTTGTAGTTAAATGGGATAAACCAACTAGGTAGACAAGTTCAAATCTTCAACTCAGCTTGTCTAAAATAGAGGGCAAAATAGGTAGGCTTAACCAATTTGACCCGTTTTACCACCTTATTCGAACAATTCACACAACAATTACACAAGACAGACAAAACAATTACACATATTATTGAAACAATTAACTATAGTTTTTAAATAAACATTTAACACATAGCATAACAAAATTTCATATAGCATGCATGCAAATCTTAATTAACTAACTAACTAACACATCACTACGCGAAAAAACGCTTTTTACAGCGTTTTTTTTAAGCCATTTACAGCGCTTTTTTTTAAAAAAATAAAGCGCTGTAGTTACCAGCGCTGTAAAAAGATACAACAACGCTTTTGTTTTAAAAAAAGCGTTGTAAAATAGGTGGATATATTGCGCGCTTGTTATACGTCTTTTACAGCGCTTTCTACAAAAGCGCTGTAAATCCATATAACAATAGATGCAGTATTATGACCCTTTTACAGCGCTTCTTCAAAAAAGCGCTGTAAAAGATACACTTATATAGATGCATTATTATGCACCTATTACAGCGCTTTTTTGAGAAAGCGCTGTAAAAGGTGTTTTTTTTTTAGTTTTATTAAATAATATGATGTAAATTTTAAAAAGCGCTTATTTAGAAAGCGCTTTTTTTAAAAGCGCTGTCTTTTAATCCACAATCAGTTCACAATTTTTATTCCAAAATCATTTTCATCTAGAATCATTACACAATCATTTTCATCTAGAATCAATAGTACACAACAACAACAAAACAACACTACAAAACACACAAGAATCAGTACACAACATCAACAGATTCACTATATTTTAAAATGCACAAATATTCACACACAATCAGTTCATAATTACATATTCACAACAACTCAGAACTACATATTCACACAACTACCTATTCATATAACTATCAGATATTATATTCACAAACAGCACACCATATCCCTTGCAGCTTGCCATTTCCCAGCAAATCAAATAATATTCATTTCAAGCACATACTGACACCAGTCTTCCTTTATCTCTGTTAGTTCTTTTTCAGAATACGTTGGACTGGAATTGTCAAAGTACTGATATAAAAATTGAACATAAATAAGTTAGAATCAAATATAAACATAGTTTATATATGAAAATCAAATAATTAAAATATTGTACTGTTTCTGGGATTATAATTTGATTTTTATCAACAATCTCCTTCATGAATCGCAATACATAGTACCCACAGTCGATGTTGTTAGTTTGACGAGGGCACTACAAAATAAAACATATAAGTCAATAATTATTTAATTGTGTATTGATTGTAAGTGAAATTTAAAAGCATATATTTCAAACCTTTATTGGAATCCATGTGATGTTATTTGACTTTAGCTTCGACACTGTCGCACCTCTTTGAGCTCGAAAAACTTGTAAAGCACTATCGAATAAATAAATGTGATTATTATAGCATTAACAAACACATTATATATATATATATATATGCAAAAAATAAATGAATATTACTTACGTGTCGAACAAAGTCTTTATCTCGGGGCGATTGTTGTAATGGTCGTGCAAGGGATCTAGGTAGTATATAACTTCAGAGGTCGCATCGATTGCAATTAGAACCCAATGTGCCCTACAACAACAAAAATTTAGTTTACACAACTAATAAATTAAAATCTCATAAATTAAAAAAGATATAAATATAGAATATATAATTACGTATGCTGAATTATATGGTGCAAGGAATAACTTATCCTTCTCTTTATTTCCTAATAGTATATCTAAAACGTATTTATTTACATTTGTTGGATCGTGTTGAAGCATCGAAATCTGATGCGGAGACAAGAATGAAAATCTATTCGACAATCTGCGCGCGCACACGAACTTCTCATACAAAAACCTTCAATAAAAATTTCAAATTAGATTAATTACCAATAAATTAAATTAATTACAAATAAATGCGATGAAAAGTAATTTTTACCTCACGTAAATGCTCATAACAGTGGCACTCAGCTCCTTATGGTCGAGAATTTCGTATATGTGCTCTTTTTCAAACAATTCTTCATACGCGTCTCCGAATAGATCTTTATCCTTGCTTATTATTCGTGAATCGTCGCTTCCCATATTTTTTTTTGCCTGTATGTCAAGAGACACCCATTTGGAGCAAGTCGTGGCTGACTTATTTTAGGAGCAGGAGCAGCAACTGATTTTACACGATCCAGTTTTTTAGCAGCAACAACTTTGGCCGCTTTATTACCCTCCAACTTTTGCAGTTTGCCAGTTTTATTACCCTCCAATTTTTTAGGTTTGCCGGCTTTATTTTTGCCACGAACATCCAGTCGTGGTGCGGCAGCTGGCTTGTGGTTTATTAGATTGAATTTGAAAAAATGAGGTTAATCAAATTGTTAGTTAATTGAATAAGAAAAAATGACAAACCTTACAGAATAAATGTTACAAACCTTTTCGGGCGATGTGAATGTTTCATTTCTAGGAATCTTCTTATCATTCCCTTTATTAGACTTTATTTGAATCTAAATAAATGTGAAATTAAAGTTAACATTAGAAAAAATTCAGCAATTAAATATAATCAATTAAACATACATTTCAATTAATTAAACATACCTTGTCAAGGGAGACAAGATGTTTGGGCCATGCCTCGTAGTTACCAATTGCTTCGCCCAAATAATTTAGATCTGCATCGTTGTCCCGTACAGGCAACGGTGCATTTGGTTCCAAAGCAATAACTAGCGATACTTTGACATGGCCCGCAGGAATTGGTGTGTTGTGCAATACTTCGCCCGGAGCATTGCACAATGTTCCCATTCCGACCTTCCGATGAGTAGGGGAGGATAAGTATAGAAAGCATGGAGTGACCCCCTAAAATCAATGGTTAATACATAAGTATGTGAAACAATTAACTTTAATGAATTTCTTATTTTATTAAGTAATTAATTACCTCAGGAAGACTGTTGAGACCAATGTTGCAACTTGCGTTTTCACTTTCAATGTGAATTTCACGTTGGGGCTGGTCCGCAAGTTGCTTGTCTTTATTTGTCTTCACCAAGAGGGCCACTTGCTCCGTTAATACTTTAATCTTCTCTAATACTTCCTCGTTAGATGGATTTTGGCGCTTCTCTTGTGAAAAATAATTCTAGGAGTTACGCCAAATCCTTTCCCCCTCACGCGGCCGGAATATTCAGGAACATTAAACACTTTACCTAATATGTCCCTGCAACTTGCCTTGTTGTCCTCTTGATTTTCCGATTCAAGATTCGCCTAAAATACACATAGGATTAAAAAGATAAGTTCAATAACATTTTTAAAATACAATATTAAAAAATATTAAAGTGATAAATATACTTACACAAAGTTCTATTACTTTTTGTACATTTTCGTTATCAACCACTCCGTCTTTATTTACACGAGCTTCCTTCCACAATATATGACGACCCAACGGTTGATCGGATTGGGTGTCTTGTAGCTATTATCGTTAAGATCATAAACAAAATATTAGTTAGATAGTATAGTTTATAATATACCACATTAATTAAATAAAAGTGATGTTTAATTGCTTACAAGTTTTTGCTCTAGACGAGCATATGCCATACGAGATTTCTTGTATGGGTGGGGAATAATTTTTGTCGTCTCGCGATTTGCCTTACTAATATTCTAAATAAAAAAATAACAATCTAGTAAAAATTTAAAATACGCTATGAATATGAATAATAAAACACAAATGCTAATAAATTAATCACTTACAACAAATGCGGGGTCGAAACGTTTTGATACGAATGCGCTCCATTCCTCATTTGATATATAATGTTTATATATTTTTGGAGCTTCCGCATTTGTATTTCCTTCACGGTCTTTTAAATAGCAATTAGAGAGGTGAGATCTAAAGCCCTGGTGTATTTTCCCGGCAACTCTGAGCACATAGCTCTTTCTCACCTCATCAAGAACAAAAGCTGACTGCAAACCAAATAAATATATAGTTTGAGTAAAATACTTCAAAGCAGTATGTAAAAATTTATAAGTAATAGGGTGGAGTAAAAAAATTACATGTATATCAGCCCACAATACATCTTTGGCATCCTTCAATGCCTTATCTCTCCAATCATCTATTGTGATTGGTATATTTTGACGAACAACAGCTCCAATATAACTAACAAACATGGAACTGTTGGGGTCAATTGGTTGACCACTCTCATTCCATCCAACCTAATAAACTCATATTGTAAGTACCTCAATATATTAACAGCAAACAAGGTAAACAGCAAACAAAGTATCGTATAAACAGCAGAAACAGAAAACAACAAAGAAAGTATACATCAAACTTTTGCCCAGTACTTCTTGCTTTTATAACATTTTGCACTATTGTTGCACCACGTTTGACTTCATTTTCGTAAGTCTTAGTGTTGCCAACTTCTTCATTTTGACAATCTAACCCCTTGTTGGTATCCATTTATCTACAACATGCAGTTCAACATCAACATATATGCATTTCAGTTCAGTTCAACATCAACATGCAGTTCAGTTCAGTCTAAGTACGTAGCAAAATAAGTTAACATGCATTTTAGTGAAACAAAAATCTAATAAATACAATACCTGAAATAACTCTTTTTAATGCTTAGGGTTCAGGGTTCACAGACGAACGGCGCAGAAGACGATGAAAATGAGGATGAACGGTTACGAACGTTCGTAGGGTTACGGGGTTCGCAAACGAAAACGAGGATGAAAACGGGATTACTTGATGTTTATGATGTTTACGTACGATGGTAGGTGTAGGATGAGAGTAAGTAATGAGGAAGAAACAAGGAAAACTGAAACTCTCGTAGGGTTCGCAATGACAAGGAGAACGCAGAGGAAACTGAAAAATTTACGTAATGAACATTAAACTGAAGAGGTTTATTATTATATATAAAACCATATTACAGCGCTTTTTTGAACAAGCGCTGTAATAGGTCTCATCATTTTATTTTTTAAAAGCCTATTACAACGCTTTTTTATAAGCCTTTTAAAGCGCTTGTGAAAAAGCGCTGTAAAAGACCTCCTTATTTTTATTTTTTTAAAAGCCTTTTACAGCGCTTCTACATAAAGCGCTTTAAAATGCCTCTTTGTTTTATTATATGCAAACGCTTTGTGACCCTTTTACAGCGCTTATGAAGAAAGCGCTGTAAAAGACCTCCCTTTTTTATTTTTTTAACCCTATTACAACGCTTTTTTAGAAAAGCGCTGTAATAGGGTTTTATATATGAAATGACTCTTTATTTAACCATGCCCAAAGGCTGTGTGAACCTTTTACATCGCTTATGAGGAAAGCGCTGTAAAAGACCTTCCTATTTTATTTTTTAACCCTATTACAGCGCTTTTTTAGAAAAGCGCTGTGATAGGGTTTTATATATGAAATGACTCTTTGTTTTATCATGTCCAAAGGCTGTGTGAACCTTTTACAGCGCTTATTAAGAAAGCGCTGTAAAATAGTTCCTTAAATTATTTTTTCATGAGCCCTCTAATAATTTATTTTCTTCCAAATTAGTTAAATTATTTTTTCATAAGCCCTGTAACAATTTATTTTCTTCCAAAATAGTTAAATTATTTTTTCTTCCAAATTGTGTTTAACTGATCAAGTCAAGTTCAAGCTAAATTACATGTATAACTTGAACTTAATTAGTTAAACTGTTTGAACTTGAACTGATCAGGTCAAGTTCAAATAGTTCAAGCTAAATTACCTGATCAGGTCAAGTTCAGTATACAATTACATACAGTATAAGCAGAAAATTACAAATTAACAGTTCAAGCTAAATACCAAACTGCTCAATTATGGCAGATCAAACAATTAAATTACGCATGAACTCAGTTCAGATTACATGGATTAAAAAATTAAACACATTAAGATGCCCTTCTTCTTTTCTTGGTGGGATTCACATTAATGATACGAAACGATGGATTAATCCAAATTCCCTCATCATGATCATCTCTAAGATATAAACCATCATCAATTGAACCAATTTCATGTGGTTGTGACGTTGCAAAGAAAAGATCATTACCAACATCTTCATCATTATTGTTATCATCACTTATTTTATTGGTCGATAGGACAACGGACCATTTATCATCAGCAGGATCAGTGACATAAAACACTTGTTGAGCTTGCGACGCTAAAATAAAAGGCTCATCTTTGTATCCCACCCTATTAAAATCGACAAGCAAGAACCCTGACTCATGAATCCAAACGCCATTATTATTATCGACCCACTTGCAACCAAATATGGGAACACGAAACATTGTGTAGTCTAGCTCCCATATGCGTTCGATAACCCCAAAATATGATAGATTTGCATATATTGGGTTCTTGTCTTTTGCACTTGAGATATGCATCGCTTCAGCTACGAGAGTGACTCCGCTATTTTGCATAGTTGTTTGATCATCTTGTTCTTTGGTATAAAATGTGTAGCCGTTAATTACATAACCGGTGTAAGAAAAGACATGTAAACTCAGACCATTTGCTAGCCACCTCAATCTCTGTGAAATTGATTCGAGGTCTACATCAAACTTGGACTTTATGTAATTTTTTAACCATGTTATGAAACTTCGATTGTGCTCTCGAGTTATCCAATTTTGATTCCTATTCATGTTCAAACTAGATAATTGATCCATGTGTATTGTAACATACGGCTGAACCTCATCATCATTGTGCAGAACATACAATTGTGTCTGCTCCCATTATGTCCTTGATATAGTCATTATTCTCTTTCCAATTATCACTTCTCCTCATAATCTTCCCGAATGACGAGACATGGGAAGCCCTATGGATTCAACATTTGACAGATATTCAGTACAAAATTCAGCAGCTTCTTCAACAATGTACCGTTCAGCAATACAACCTTCTGGTCGACTTCTACTTTTTACGTACCCTTTTAATATTTTCATATATCGTTCTATCGGGTACATCCATCTCATATAAGCTGGCCCACAAAGTTGTGTCTCCTTTACAAGATGAACAATAAGGTGAACCATTATATCAAAAAACGAGGGCGGGAAGTACATTTCAAGCTCACACAAAGTAACAACAATTTCCTTCTGCAATCTCGGTAATTTCTGAGGATCGATCACTTTACTACAAATTTCCCTGAAGAAGAAACATAATTTAGTTATCGCTCGGCGAACTTTTTCAGGTAAAATTGAACGTATACCTATTGGTAGCAAATGCTCCATTAGAATATGAGCAACATGGGTCTTCAAACCTTTTAACTTGAGGTCTTTCATACAAACTAAAGTTTTAATGTTTGAAGAGTATCCTTCTGGAACTTTAACTTCGTGTAGAAATTTACACAAAACAATTTTTTCCTTTCTAGATAGAGTATGAGCGGCTGGAGGTAGATATGTGCGATTTCTTTTCTTTACGGGACCCAATTCATTTCTTATTCCCATATCAACCAAGTCCAATCTTGCATTGATGCCATCCTTAGACTATCCTGGTACATTGAGTAACGTACCAATAACACTGTCAAATACATTTTTCTCAATATGCATCAGACCGGGAAAATGTCTTACATACAATGACTTCCAATATGGCAATTCAAAGAAAATTGACTTTTTCTTCCACCCAGTTTTGACCAGCTCTCCCGCAAAAGGTTTGCTAAATTTATTGGTCAAACCTTGTACTTTCTCAAGTATTTGATATCCAGTCAATGCTATAGGAGCTCTATCTTCCTCTGATTTTCCATTGAATGCATTTCTCCACCCACGATACTGATGACTATAAGGTAAAAATCTACGATGTCCAAGAAATACATTCTTCTTACAATGTTTCAACCACATCCAATTTGTACTATCTTCACATATAGGACATGCACACTGACCTTTAATGCTATATCCTGATAAATTACCATATGCTGGAAAATCATTAATTGTGTCGAACAACATAGCCCTCAAATTGAAACATTCTTTCTTATGCCTTTCATAGACTTCTACACCTGTCTCCCACATTATTTTTAAATCTTCAATTAAAGGAGCCAAGTATACGTCGATATCATTCCCCGGTTGTTTGGGTCCAGAAATTAACAGAGACAACATCATAAACTTATGCTTCATACATAACCATGGAGGTAGATTATAAATCAACAAAATCACAGGCCACGTGCTGTGTGAGATGCTTTGAAGACCATGTGGATTCATTCCATCAGTAGAAAGTGCAAGGCGTAGATTTCTCAACTCTATCCTGAATTCAGGATACTCGTGATCAATTTTTGCCCATTGCGGAGAATCTGCAGGGTGTCGAAACTTTCCATCTCTAATTCTTTCATCTGCGTGCCATGTCAAGTGTTTTGAATCTTCTTCACTGCGATACATGCGCCTAAATCTTGGTATTATAGGAAAATACCACACGACTTTTGCTGGAGTAGATTCTTTCTTCTTATATCGAGAGACATTGCATTTCGGACATGCCTTTAGTAATTCATATTCATTTCGAAATAAAATGCAATCATTAGGACACGCATGAATCCTTTCATAACTCATACCAATAGAGCACAAAATTCGTTTAGCCTCGTAGGTTCTACTGGGAAGTTCATTATCATCTGGCTACATATCTTTTAAGAGTGTTAGTAATCCTGTGAAGCTTTTATCAGACCATCCATTACTCGCTTTTAAGTTGTACAACTTTAGTATCGCCGAAAGTCTTGTGAATTTAGTACAACCATTATATAATGGTTTCTCTGCATCACTCAACAAGCTCTCAAACATTTTAGGACAATCACGAAGATCTTCTTCAACTGCTTTTGCAATCTCCTCAACTCGGTCCAGCTCATATGTATCTGTGTCGAAATCAGTTGAAACATATGTATCTGTGCGAGTATTTCCATTGATTTTCTCACCATGTCTTATCCAACATGTATAGCTTTGATCAATTCCATACCATACTAAATTTCCTTCCAATTCATCTGCTCTAATGCGTTTTCCAAAACAACATTTTAAACAAGGACAAACGACTCTATTTGGATCTTTTGCATTCATCACTACAAACTCAATAAACTCCTTCACTCTATTTTCATACTCTTTTGTCAATCGATTGGCAGACATCCTTTTCCGGTCCATTTATATGACCTATATATATAAATGCAGTTACACAATAAGCATGATTTCAAGTCTGATATATTATGACCTATATATATATTGATAATACACATATCTTATAATATTGGTCCAAGATTAATTGATGATTTCAAAACAGAACATATATATATATATATATATATATATATATATATATATATATATATATATATATATATATATATATATATATCATGAGAACATATCTAATATCATGTAACAATATTTATCAGTTTGAATTAGTGACAACAACAAATAAATAAAATAAAGTACCTGAGACAACGTTGGTGATCAATTTGTTTTAAAGGAGGAAGAAGTAAATCAATTTGTAGATGGGCGCACACGAGGGTTCGCAGGGGAGGGGGAGATGAGAGTTCGTAGGGTTTGGACAACGTATTAAATTTGTTTTTATTTACTTAAAGTGAATGTTTTTTATTTAAAATGAATGATTTTACAGCGCTTGTTTAAAAAGCGCTCTAATATGTCCTATAAAAATGTGAAAGGGCAAGCCTATTACAGCGCTTGTATCAAAAGCGCTGTAATAGGTCATTTGACTATGAGAAAGCGCAAGGCTTTTACAGCGCTTACACAAGAAGCGCTTTAAAAGCTATGTAACATAAGGTGGGAGCGTTACATTTTACAGCGCTTGTGTTTAAAGCGCTCATAAAGCGCTGTAAAAGGCAATGTGAGAGCGCTTGCATTTACAGCGCTTTCTAAAAAAGCGCTGTAAAAGAGTTGTAAACATTATGTGCAAGAGTATGTGACCCTATATGACCCTACAACAGTGTTTTTTTTACAGCGCTTGTAAAAAAAGCGTTGTTGTAGCCTCCGTTATTTTTAAAAATTTATACAACAGCGCTTGTAGTTAATAAGCGCTGTAAAAGACGCGCTATAAAATGTCATTTTTGGCGTAGTGCATACAATAATAACATGCCTGGGCTCAACCACTCACTGCTCTGTGGACAGATTGGACTTTAATACCAAATAGTGACACCCTTTATTGAGATTTTTGAAACATACGTAAATAATAATAATAATAATAATAATAATAATAATAATAACAATAATAATAATAATAATAATAATTGATAAAATTTTAAAAATTTAATTTTTTTAACACATATCATACAACTTGTAAAGAGTATTAGATAAACTTTTTCAAAACATCTAATTATAAAAATACCCTGAAACCTCTTGTCACTTGATGAGAGTCTAATGTAACTGAAATATAAGGACAACTAGTCCTCAATCCTTGACATCACATTGCGAGAACTTCGAGATGATTTGTACACCGCAGCACATCTAAAAATTTGTTGATATGTATAATGAGAATCACAACACAAGCATATAAATCATACAAAATGAGCATAATAGATGCCCAAGCAACATACAACATTATTTTATTTATTACTAATCATTATTAAGATTCAATCAAATTAATTTATTATATACACCATCAATATATAAGCAATCATATAACAACAATGCACAAATAATACATATCCTGGTGACTACACTAATGCAGGTACACATAGGATGCAATGCTATTTAATCACCAACAAACTCCGACACATGGATCCAGCTACTCCGAGTTAGTGCAAGAAGAGAAATGCCTCTGATCACAACCCAATTCTTCTGAGATGTGGAGGTCTCCCTACTAGCAGAGGTATTATACCCTTTAGATTTGAGTCTGCTTCTATGGTCATGTTGATTATGAGCAGCTTGTGGAAAATGCTTGGGCGAAAGAAAGAGGTTGTGTTATGTCTACTCTAAACAATGTCAGGAAAAACTCTATCACCTTCAATAAAGGTATTTTTGGCAACATCTTTAAGAACAAGAGGATCTTGGAGAATAGGCTCATGGGGATTCAAAATAACTTGGAGAGAGTTGACTTAGTTCGTCTTATCATGGTGTGGAGCAGCAACTGTAGCAATAATTGAATCAAGTTCTTTTCCAAGAAGAAGTTGTTTAGTACCGGAAGTCTAGGGAACATTGTATTAAGTTTTGTGACAAAAACACCAAGTTTTTCCATTCTCAAACAATTATAAGGAGGAAAAGAAATAAGATCCATGGTCTCATCTTGGTGTCTGGTGCTTGGTGTACTATTACCTCTTCAAGGATTTCTTCTCCCAACTGAGGTAGCCCCTAACAGCGCTTTTGTAATCAACCAAATTTCTAGGCATGATAATGACAATGTAAAAGCTTACTCAACAGGTTACTAAAGAGAAGGTATGGCAGGCTCTCAACTATATGCATCCATAGAAATCCCCTACACTAGATGGGTTCCAAAGAATGTTTTTAAGGAATTATCACATTCTTAAGGATGATATTTGCAGTTTGATCTGCCAGGCTTCCAATACAGGTTTCTTTAACTCTTCAATAGTTGAAACTCTTGTCTGTTTAATTCCTAAAGTTGATTGACCCAAGCATTTTAAGGAATTCAGACATATTAGCCTATGTAACACTATTTACATGCTAATGTAAATAGAATGAGGCCTATATTTGACAGTATAATTGGGCCTTATCAAAATAGGTTTCTGCCATGAAAAGGAGGGAACTAGTGATAATGCTATTATACCTCAAGAGATCATCCACTCCATGAAAATATCTAAAGCAAAAAAGAGTGATGTTTCTTACAAGATATATAGACTTCGAGAAGGCTTATGACCATGTGGATTGGAACTACCTATTCATGTCTCTAACCATGGGCCTAGATTTTCTCATCATTTTTTTTTTGCTGATGATGTGCTCTTTTTCTCAAAGGCAGCTAGTGCTCAAGGAGGATTAATGGCTAACATGTTCAATAGTTACAACATAGCCTCTAGTATGAAGATAAATTGTGACAAGTCAAGAGCTTTTTTTATTCTGCATGAATGCCTAAAAGGAATTGACAAGCTTATTGCCTTGTTTTTTTGTCAAAAGTACAAACTCTCTAGGGAAATACCTTGGATTCCCCATGATATCTGGCAAAGTGACAAAGGAAGAGTTCAATTTATTTTTTGAAGAATAAGCTTTTAAAAATGCAAATAAGACTAGCCCTGGCCCTGGCCCAATCTGTACTAAATTCCATTCCTACCTACTATATGCAGATTAATTGGATTCATCATCTCAATATGTGCTCAAGTTGATCCACAAACTAGACACTTTATTTGGAAAGGGAGTGCAAATAAAGGTATTCATCTAATTGGTTGGAATCAAATAACTCAGCCTAGAAAATATGGAGGACTGGGAGTAAGGATTGTCAAGGAAGCCAACAATGCCTTACTAGGCGAGCTTTTCTGGGACATCCAACAAAATACAAACAAGTTGTGGGTACAAATGATGCATGAAAAATATTTGCATGCACACTCCTCCTTGAAGCCCCTAGGTCGTATCGATCCCCCATTTGGAATGCAATTTCTAAAGGAAGAATGGTATTATAGGATGGTTATGGCTATAGGATTGATGATGGTGGCCTGAGTAGAAAAGGTGATGGAAGTTGGGTCACTGGCTTTAATGGCTATTTGGGAGTATCTAACAACACCTATGCGGAGCTTATGGTTTTATATCATAGCTTACTACTTACAAAAACCAAAGGATGTAACCTCATTCAATGTTATTCAGATTCGAAAGTCATCATTGACCTTATTTTGATGGAGCATACCCTTGGCATTCTTATGCATATGTGATAGATAATATTAGATATTTGTTGAACTTGGAGTGGGTAGTGAACATTGTTGGGAAAAATCAGAGATAATTATCTCAATAATACGGGATATTTTTTCCGCACTTGTGCAGATAAATGACCAAACAGAAAATACAATTTCACAAAGCAACAATAGTTGGTAGAAATTTAAATATGAGACAAACACAATTTTTAATGTAGAAAACTTCCCTCAAATTGAGAGAATAAAAACCACGGGACCTAATCTATTAAAACCTTCCACTACAATAATTAAAGGGTACACCGGAGTCTTCCTAGTAACACTAGGGAACATTATTCAACAATAGTCATCACCCAGGGGTGGAAACCAAACAAATAACAAACAAAAAGTACACAAAATATCAGAGGGATAGGTTTAGGTTCAATTACAATTTCTTCAAATCCTAGACCTCTTTTACCATTTCTACTAACTCCATAAATCATAGAAGTATACTTGCTTTTTTCCATACCAATAGCAAGAAAACCTTGAAATACTTTTTCATGCTTATTAGAGTTACATGTGGTATTTTCAATTGATGTTGGACTATGATTACTTTTTAGAGTTAGATTTTCAGCCTTAAGTTCAATAGTATCAGTTTTCAATGTAGCATTTTCTATTTTAACTTCAGCACTTTGATTCCTTAAAATATTAATTTCTTCAATTAGGTTTGCATTTTCTTTCCTAAGTGTTTTCACTTTTAAAAACAATTTGTGATTCTTGTTCAAGAAGTCATTTATAACAATAATTAAATCAGATCGAGTTAAGTGAGAAAATACCTCAATTTCTTCATCTGCAGATTCACTTTCAAAGTCAAAATATGTGTTGGATCCTAAGGCAGCGTTAGTATGAGCCATCAAAGCCAAATATGCTTGCTTTTCAACATCATATGATTCATCAGAATCATCCTATGTAGCCATCAATCTCTTCTAATTGGGTCTGAAATCTTTCCTCTGATGTTTCCCTTTCTCTAGATTTGGACATTCTGACTTGATATATCTAGGTTCATTGCATCCATAGTAGATGATGTTTTTCTTGTTAGATTTATCATCATTTCCTTTATTGGACTGTTTGGAATTTCTTTGGGGAAATTTCTTCTTTTTGTTGTGCCACATCTTCTGAATTTTTCTGGATATGAAAGCTAGTTCCTCTTCCTCTGAGTCTCCATTTTGATGCTATGAATCGTCATCCTCTGATTTTGCTGTTGCCTTCAGAACTTTCTTCTGCTTGGATTTCAAAGCCAAGGTTGCTTGCTTCTTTTTGGGCTCATCCTCTGTAAGTTCAATTTCATATGATATGAGAGAGCTGATTAATTCTTCCAACTTAAGATTATTCAAATCGTTTGCTTCCTAAATGGCAGTGATCTTAGGTCTCCACTTGCTTGGCATACTTCTTAGTATCTTCTTCACATGATCAGTACTAGTATAACTCTTCTCAAGTATCTTTAATCATGAGACCAGAGCCTGGAATCTGGAAAACATTGTTTCAATATCTCATCTTCTTGCATCTTGAACAACTCATACTTTTTTACTAGAAGGTTGGCCTTTGCTTCTTGAACTTGCTTGCTTCCTTCCAAGGTCAGAATCAAACTATCGTAAATACTCTTTGATGTCTCCTTGTTGGTGCACTTGTCAAACTCCTTGAAAGTGATTGCGTTTGTCATGAATGTTTTGTCAAACTCCTTGAAAGTGATTGCGTTTGTCATCTCTTTCCTTAGAATCTCAATACTATCAATATTCTTTGGAGCAGTATAACCATCTTCCACCAAGTCCCAAAGTTCAGGATCTTGTGAAATAAATAAATTTCTCAGGGTGCCTTTCCAGTACTCAAAACATTCTCCATCAAACAAATGTGGTCTATTGATGTTTCCTCCAGCAGCTTCTTCACTAAATCCATACATGTTGAACCCTCGGATCTTTGCTCAAACATGTAAACACGAGAAGGGGGATTGAATTGTCTTAGACTAAGTTGATAAACTTTTAACTATTTGATAAAAGTAGTTCAGACTTGATGATTTACTTTGAGTAGAAGCAATAACAAAACTAAGGAGTGCAGGAATAAAGTGACACAAGTAATTTATCCTCATTCACCACTAACTTGGCTACATCCAATCCCTTCACTCAGACGGATTTAATCCACTAATTCAACAACTTGAATTACAAAGCACCTCTCCAAGTAAGTCTTCTCAAACAGCCTGGCAACCCCAGACTTTGGAGGAACACACACTAAGTCTTCTCCACACAATCTGACAACCACAGATTGTTGAAGGCACAGTGACACCACTGTCGGGTTTGAATACAAAGGTTTGGAACTTTAGTAGTTGCTTCTAACAAGCTGATTATAACAATGACTATCACACTCTAAGAAAAACACTTAGAAAATATTTCTCATTCAAACAAGTGTTTCTTTCTTTGAACGCTAAGATGAATTTGGAATTTTGAGCTTGAGTTCTTCTACTCTTTTCTGATTTTTCGATGCTTTTCTTCTTCAGGCTTGAGTATCTATTTATAGATAAAATTAGGGCTTCAATTTAGTCCTTGTTTAATTTTCAATTGTATCTTCTTTCCAAATTTTGTCAACAATGACCTTATTCTAAAAATAATTCTGAAAAATATGTTTTTTGATAATATGTTCTTTAGCCAATTCTTTATTTCTGAATCCAATAAAAGCAGTTTTTCTAAATTGATTATGTTCGTAGTTTGTAAATTCTTCATATTAATATTGTTCATATTTTGTTAAGATTGAGGTTGTAAATTCTTTAGATTGATACTGTTCATATTTTGTTAAGATTGCTTTTGCAAATTCTTCATATGAAACTTCCTTCCTATTGCTTGCTTTGATATGGGCGAGAACATTGTATTGGACCGGTTCTTGAGCTTTCACAAGTAGGAATATGACTAAGTTCAATTCACTATTTTGTCCTTAGTCAAAATCTGAATCATATCTTTGCAAATAGTAAATGTATCTTTTTATGAGTGTTTCTTCTTGTGAACAATTCTTGATCATATCTTCTTGTAAATAATTCATATCTTCTTGAAGATAAATCTTAATCAAATCTTCATTTAAATAATTCATATCTTCTTGTGAAAAATCTTCAAATCTTCTCGTAAATAATTCATATCTTCTTGTAGATAAATCTTGATCAAATCTTCTTGTAAATAATTCATATCTTCTTGTAGATAAATCTTGATCAAATCTTCTTGTAAATAATTCATATCTTATTGTTGATAAGATGTTGATCATATCTTCTTCAAACCTTGATTTTATCTTCTTTTCAACTTGGTTAAAGATTTTCTTCAATTTTAAATCTGAATCTAATCTTATTTTAGATTGTCTTCAAAAATACAAATCTTCTTTCATACTTTGTGAAGTCAAATATATTGTTCTCATAACATACTTTTGTTATCATCAAAACTCTAAGTATAAAACCAACTTGGTTCCAACACAAAGCATACATAAAACTACCAATTGCGAATGCATAAGGAACCTTCTTCATCTCTTCTTTATCTTTCTCACTTGTAGGGCATTGATTATAATTCAATTTGAAATGAGTAGCAAATGGAGTACTAACAGGTTTGCAATTACTCATGTTAAACCTCTCAAACACCTTCTCAATGTAATTTTGTTGAGACAACCAAAATTTATCATTCTTCCTATCACAAGTAATTTTCATGCCCAGAATTTGCTTTGTAGGACCCAAGTCTTTCATTGCAAAAGACTTGTTCAAATATTTCTTTAGAGATTGAATATTCTTACTGTCATGACCAATAATCAACATGTCATCCACATATAACAAGAAAATAATATAATAACCATCAGAGCATTTCTTGACAAACACATAATGGTCAGAAGTAGTTTTACCGTACCCATGTTTCTCCATGAAAGAATCAAATTTCTTGTACCATTGTAGAGGTGCTTTCTTAATCCCATACAAGTTTTTCTTCAATTTACACACAAGTTGTTCTTTACCTTTGACTTTGAAAATCTCTGGTTGCTCCATATAGATCTCTTCCTCCAAATCGCCATGAAGGAATGCAATTTTCACATCAAGTTGTTCAACTTCTAGGTTCAAACTAGTTGCTAACCCAAGAACAACTTAGATAGAGGACATCTTCACCGCATGTGAAAAAATTTCTTCAAAGTCAATACGTTTTCTCTGATTAAAACCTTTCACAATCAATCTTGCTTTGTTTCATGGTTGAAAACCATTCTCTTATAACTTTATCTTGTATACTCATTTGTTCTTGAGTGCTTTTCTGCCCTTAGGCAACTTTACCAACTCAAATATGTGATTCTCATACAAGGAATTGATCTTTTCTTGCATGGCCTTCAACCACTTTTCTTTATCAACATATGTAATAGCCTCTTGGTAGTACTCTGGCTCACCACTATCAGTTATCATCAAGTTCTCATGTGGAGGGTATCCTTGAGAAAGTTGATGTTCTCTAGTAGATCTTCTCAACTCAAACTCAACCGTTTGCTCAGTTGGAACATGCTCTTCATGGTGAGGTACATGATCATCAATTACATTTTCATCATCTACCTACATACTTTCCCTGTCAACAAAAGGTTCTGCAAGGGGCATAGACGCAACATCAATGTAACTTCTAAAATTTGATTTCTGTTTCTCAACTTTATCAAAATTTTCAATAGTCTGGTACTCAAGAAATATCACATCTCGACTTCTAATAATTTTTTTGTCAACCGCATCCTAGAATCATTAACCAAATTCTTCACCACCATAACCAACAAACACACATTGTTTGGATTTACTATCAAGCTGGACCTTTCATCTCTTGGAACGTGAACAAAACATTTGTAGCCAAACACTCTCAAATTACAATAACATCTTTCCATGTGCACACTCTATTTGGAACATCACCATCAAGTGGAATAGATGGAGAAAGATTGATCAAATCCATTGCAGTTTTCATTGCTTCACCCCAAAAGGATTTTGACAATTTTGCATGAGAGAGTTTACATCTGATTCTGTCATTAATCGTACAAATCATTTCTTTGCAACACCATTATGCTGAGGTGTCTTTGGAATTTTTTTCTCAAACCTAATTCCATGTTCTCTACAATACTTTTCAAACGGACCTCTATATTCATCATCGTTATCTGATTGAACACATTTCATTTTCCTTCTCTTTTGTCTTTCAACACTTGCATGAAAATGCTTGAAGACTCCAAGTACATGATCTTTAGATTTCAAAGGAAAAGTCCACATTTTTCTAAAGTGGTCGTCAATTAAAGTAACAAAATATGATGCACCACCAAGAGAGTTACTATCTATCATGCAAACATCAGTATGAACTAAATCAAGAATATTTTGCCTCATATGAAGACCAGTATTATGAAAAGAAACTCTATGTTGTTTTCCAGCAAAACAATGAGTGCAAGGTTTTAGAGACGTACCTTTCACAGGAAGAAAATTTTTCTTCGCAAGTATGTTAAGTCATTTCTCATTCAAGTGACCAAGGTACATATGCCATAAATCAGAAAAGGCGTCTTCAATTGCATTCATTTCTTCCTTGTATAGCTTTGTAGGCATCCTATAGAGAAACCCTTTGGTGATTTTACATATACCACCACCACCAAAGTAAGTGTGATAACCCTCAATATCTAAGACTTTCACCAAAATCAAATTGAGATGAATTTCAGGAAGATGTCTAACATTCTTCAATTGAAGCATGCAACCAATCTCAATTTCAACCAAAACATCTTCCATATCGATAATTTTACATGCTCTTTTATCTCACATTTTTACCGTGCCAAAATCACCAACACTATAAGATGAGAAGAAATCACGCCTATGAGTAACATGATATGAGGCATCCGAATCAATAATCCAAGTTGAATCCTAACATGCAAGGTTTATGGAATTATCATCACAAACAATGTAGACATCACTAACAGAGGCAACTGTTGCTGTATTTTTTATCATTTTTCTTCTTTTTGTCTTCATTTGTTTCCCTTGATTGATCTCTCTTAAGGAACCTGCAATTTCTTTTTATGTGACCTGCTTTTCCACAATTGTAGCATATTACTTCTTTTCTAGTCCTCAACTTGCTTCTTAACTTGCGACAACTTTCAGAGTTGTCGCGTTTATGGAAGTGTTTAGATTGACTTATCCCCCATGACTCTATAACTATTGCTTCCAACTTTGAGGAAAAATTAATCAAACCACGTTCCTTTCTTTGAGTTTCTTCATTCAACATGCTTTCTTTAATTGTTGTCATTTTCATCTTTCCACTCGGAGCTGAATTGGTCAATGTCACAACAAGGACATCCCAATTATCAAGCAAGGAACTCAACAATAACAACGCTTGCAACTCATCATCTAATTTAATATATGTCGTTGTCAACTGATTCAGTGTATTCTAAAAAATACTCATATGCTTTGTCGTTGAATCCCCGTCTTTTTATTTCATATTCACCAGCTTTTGAATCAAGAATGATTTATTTTGTACATTCTTTCGTTCATACAACTCTTTTAATTTCTCCCACATCTTGTTAGCATCTATTTCAGTTTCAACATGTGGATATACACTCAAATCCAACCACTGTCTGATCAAGACCACTGTCTTTCTATTCATATTCTTCTAGTCAACATCAAATTTATCTTTGGGTTTAATAGTGTCAACCTCAATAGGATCATACAAATCTTGACTGTATAACATGAAGTAACAATGTCAATTATAAGGAAGGGGGTTTGAATTATAATTGCACCTTTTGAAAGATTCCTGTTTGAAACTAAAAGTTTTACACAAGATTGATCTTGGTTATAACGAAGATCAATCTTGGTTGGTGGAAAAACAGCAGTATCAATTTTATCAATATAAAAGTTGATTGTAATGCATGTAATAAATAGAGATAGGGATAGACAGATCATACAAGCATATATCCTGGTTCACCCAACCCCTGTTACTTCCAGTCCTCACAATCGTGAGATTTTCCACTAAGTGTTCAAACAAAGAACCTTCTTGGTTTTACAACACCTAGCTCAGATCAACCTTGATATGTTACAAATTTAAAACCTTTCCACCCAGAAAGCATTTCAATCAGGTCACCTATCAACTTTGATAGGATTTCTTACAATCTAACCAAACTATACTAAACTATTATAGTTTGAGTTTTACAATAATGATGAGATTGTTTTGTTAGAATCTGAGATGTTTCAACTCTTGTTTGAGATCTGATTCTTTGACGGAGAAATATATGAGAATGATTTTATGAATCGAATGGGAAAAATAAGAACTGATTCAATGTATGTGAGTGAGAGCAATTAAAGTATGATTGAAATGAGTAATGAATTTTCTTTGTACTTGAAGCTCTGATTTGTTCTTCATCATGAAGCTGTATTTATAGGCTTTAATATGGCTTATGACAGCTCATTTAATCGTTGGAGGAAGGCCTGCTGTCATGAGAAAGTGAATGGATAAGATCAACCAAAAAGTAAGAGAGTTCATGCTGAAACCAGGAACATTCTTGAGATCCAAGATCGTTCTTCGAATTGGTTGGAGATGAGCTGACATGTACTTGTGATCCTGTCATATTTCTGAGATGATTGCTAGCTTTAAGTCAAATGTGCAAGTCTGTTTAAAGGTACAACAACAGTGTACTTTACAGCCTGTTAGTTGTACTTGCACTTGCTTATTTTGGAGAATGATCTTGCTATAAGCATTTTATGAAGCAAAGTGTTGAGTCTTAGAATTCTGGAATGATCCTTGCTTAGATTGATCCTTGTATATTCTTGATGAAGATTTGGAATGAATAACACTTCCTGGATCTAATCTTTTACATAGAACTGATCATTCTTGATTATGATAGAAGTGAAGATCGATCTTCGTTTTACAGACATATGGCAGGATTGATCTTCGTTTTACAGACTACTGTCCCGAATGATCATTTGTCACTTTTGCTTTGAGTTATGCTCTTTAATATTTGATCCTTTAGAGTGATTCTTTTGATCATATGAGAGCTGTATATTCCTAGTATATGAACTGGAAATCCATTCGCGGTTTGTAGGAGTTTTCCTTGCATTAAAAATTGATTTGATCTTGCTTGTTGAAAATGGTAGAAACGTGAAGAACGTTCTTGGTTTTTCAGATTATGTCAAGAACGTTCTTGATTCAGTCTTGTACATTTTTAGCTATTTCTTTAAACTGATTTCTCTTGCATTTGCTTTGTACCTATCTTGGATTATGTCACTCAAAAGCACAAGTTAAATTAACATGACATTTAGAATCATAGTTAACATTCTTAATTAACTTTTTGTTTGTTTTCATCAAAACATTAAATTGAGATTTTGTCTCAACAATCTCCCCCTTTTTGATGATGACAAACTTGTTAATTTAGATTTTAATTTTGATTCTAATTTTAATTATAGAGAGTTTAAAAGCTCCCCCTCAGAATATGCTTCAGATTTTTGAATCAACATAAAATCTACACATAAAATCTAAAGTAATTATCCCCCTTTGTCAACACAAAAAGGTTGGGGAATGCAAAGAAAATGTATACTACATATAGAAAACAATGAGTAGACTCCAGTTTTAAGAAAAATAACATTTTCTAAAAACTCCCCCTGAATATTTTGAAATTGATATCCTTCAAAATTCTAAAACACAAGTAAGATAAGATGAAAGTGAACAAAATCATGCTTACTAGTAAAAAAATAGATCCATTTTTTCATTTTTAAAACTTGAGAGAGTGAGCGCATATAGAAGCAAAAATAAGATGATACATGTACCTTTTTAATGTTTCCAAAGGTTATAGACACTCCAAATTTTTGTTAAGAGAGGAGGCACCATACTTTTCCATTCATGTGTATTGAACATGTCTTGTCCATGTATCAATGTTCTTTCTTGATTGTTGGATGATGTTCCTACATCATAAGTTAGTAATGACTTTGGTACCCATATTTGTTTGGGTCCTTGATGGTTATTATATCTTCTTTTAGAAATTTTTTTTCAAACTTGATCTCTTTTTAAAATAGCAAGTTGATTCATGATGACCAATTTTGAGACAGTAGGAGCATTTAATTGTTAATCTTGGAATTGATTTCAAAATTTGGGTTTTAAGGGGTTTTAATCTTGATTTTGAAGAAGTTCCAGATCGTTCTCCTTTTTTCAGATTTTCTAGAGAAAGTTCTGCTTGTGTTCCATAATGTTCTTCGTTTTGAGAACAACCTGAAGATCGTTCTTCGTTTTGCAGAATTTTCTAAACTAGTTCAGCTTTATTTGCAAAACGATGTTCGCTTTTAAAAAACCTTTTGCTTTTAACCTTTTCATCTCTTTTCTTAAAGTAGCAAGCAAATTCCAAATGTCCAAGTTTCTTACAATATGAGCATTTGGTTTTGCATTTATCCTCTTTTCTTTCCGAAACAAAAAAGTTTTCATATATTTTCGTTTTTTGAGTTTTATCAAAACCAAGACCAGCTTTATCAAATATTCTCACTTGAGATCCCATGATTTTCTGAAAAGTCTCAGTAGCTTTAATGAAGTTTGTTAATTCATTTTTAAGAATTTCAACTTCAGTCTTGAGAAGATCATTCTCCGTTTGAGGTGAAGATCGTTCTTGACTTTCAGAATTTTCATATTCAAATTTTTTGAGTTGAGACTCTTTCAGATTTTGAATGATCTCTTTAAGTTTATCATCCATAGCCTGAACTTTCTCTTTCTCTTCTTTTTCCTTATGAAATCTTTCTTTAAAGGAACTACATTTTTGAATGAGAAAGTTTGAATCACTTAAAAGATTATCAAATTCTTTTTCCATTTGTTCACATAAAGGACAAAGTTCACAGATGGTTACCTTATTATTTTCTAAGTTTTCCATTAAGCACATGGTTGCTTCTAACATTACTTCTTCCTGAATCTTTTCCTCTAACACTTGTTAAGTGCTCAAACTTTAGAGGCGGAGCTCTAATACCAATTGAAGTAACAATGTCAATTATAAGGAAGGGGGTTTGAATTATAATAGCCCCTTTTGAAAGATTCCTGTTTGAAACTAAAAGTTTTACTCAAGATTGATCTTGGTTATAACGAAGATCGATCTTGGTTAGTGGAAAAACAGCAGTATCAATTTTATCAATATAAAAGCTGATTGTAATGCATGTAATAAATAGAGATAGAGATAGAGAGATCATACAAGCATATATCCTGGTTCACCCAACCCCGGTTACTTCCAGTCCTCACAATCGTGAGATTTTCCACTAAATGTTTAAACAAAGAACCTTCTTGGTTTTACAACACCTAGCTCAGATCAACCTTGATCTGTTACAAAGTTAAAACCTTTCCACCCAGAAAGCAGTTCAATCAGGTCACCTATCAACCTTGATACCTTGATAGGATTTCTTACAATCTACCCAAACTATACTAAACTCTAATAGCTTGAGTTTTACAATAATGATGAGATTGTTTTGTTAGAATCTGAGATGTCTCAACTCTTGTTTGAGATCTGATTCTTTGACAGAGAAGTATATGAGAATGATTCTATGAATCGAATGGAAAAAATCAGAACTGATTCAATGTATGTGAGTGAGAGCAATTCAAGTATGATTGAAATGAGTAATGAATTTTCTTGGTATTGAAGCTCTGATTTGTTCTTCATCATGAAGTTGTATTTATAGGCTTTAAGATGGCTTATGACAGCTCATTTAACCGTTGGAAGAAGGCCAGCTGTCATGAGAAAGTGAATGGATAAGATCAGCCAAAAAGTAAGAGAGTTCATGCTGAAACCAGGAACGTTCTTGAGATCCAAGATCGTTCTTCGAGTTGGTTGGAGATGAGCTGACTAGTACTTGTGATCCTGTTAGTTTTCTGAGATGATTGCTAGCTTTAAGTCAAGTGTGCAGGTTTGTTTGAAGGTACAACAACATTGTACTTTACATCCTGTTAATTGTACTTGCACTTGATTGTTTTGGAGAATGATCTTGCTTTATGCATTTTATGAAGCAAAGTGTTGAGTCTTAGAATTCTGGAATGATCCTTGCTTAGATTGATCCTTGTATATTCTTGATGAAGATTTGGAATGAATAACACTTCCTGGATCTAATCTTTTACATAGAATTGATCATTCTTGATTATGACAGAAGTGAAGATTGATCTTCGTTTTACAGACATATGGCAGGATTGATCTTCGTTTTACAGACTGTTGTCTCGAATGATCATTTGTCACTTTTGCTTTGAGTTGTGCTCTTTAACCTTTGATCCTTTTGAGTGATTTTTTTGCTCATATGAGAGTTTTATATTCCTAGTATATGAACTGGAAATCCATTCGCGATTTGCTGGAGCTTTCCTTTCATTTAAAACTGATTTGATGTTGCTTGTTGAGAATGACAGAAACGTGAAGAACGTTCTCGGGTTTTCAGATTATGACAAGAACGTTCTTGGTTCAGTCTTGTTCAGTTTTAGCTCTTTGTTTAAACTAATTTCTCTTGCATTTGCTTTGTACCTATCTTGGATTATTTCACTCAAAAGCACAAGTTAAATTAACATGACATTAACAATCATAATTAACATTCTTAATTAACATTTTATTTGTTTTCATCAAAACATTAAATTGAGATTTTGTCTCAACATAACATGTCTTCCATGAGAGTCTTCCAGAGGGTGTAATTAGAAGAGTTGAGTTGAATCATATTTATACCTTTATTTTCCTCCTCCATTTAACTGCACAAACCAAATTGACTGAGCTTTAGATACCACTTTGTTGGGAAAAAACTAGAGATAACTATCTCAATAATGCGGAATATTTTTCTTTTACATGTACAGATAAATGGCCAAACAGAAAATACAATTCCATAGAGCAACATACGTAAATAATAATAATAATAATAATAATAATAATAGTAGTAGTAGTAGTAGTAGTAGTAGTAGTAGTAGTAGTAGTAGTAGTAGTAATAATAATAATAATAATAATAATAATAATAATAATAATAATAATAATAATAATAATAATAATAATAATAATAATAATAATAATAAAATTGATAGGTTATACCTGAAGAGTGAACTCTCCCAACAAACATATCCCACACTCTAAGGAAAGCCAATTTTAGTGTTGATTTTCTAGCCAAAGTGAGATTGTCTAATGATGACAAGCTCAAAGTATGGGATGCTTCCCTAAAAAATGTGTAGAGTTTACTTGATGATGATATTTAAGGGTGTTGCACCTAGTGGCGGAGGTTGAACGAAAATATTAGAGTGACCGAATTTTTAAAATTTTAATGTGTAAATAAAAAGATATAATATAGTATTGTATATAAAAATTTTAAGTTGTAAATTTAAAAAAATATATTGACGATTAAACTCATAACACGTATAAGATAAAGCTAATAAATCAAATTTTGGTTGACAATTTTAATAATTAAAAATTAGTTTCTAAAAATCTATTTTTGTTTTCAAACACTAAAGTTTTATAGGTTAATTGTTATGTTATGTTTTGTGAGGGTAAAAAGTTTTACACTTTCAACATATCACAACCATCCATAAGTGTGACTTTAAAAGTAATCAATATCAATATCAATATCAATATCAATATCAATATCAATATCAATATCAATATCAATATCAATATCAATATCAATATCAATATCAATATCAATATCAATATCAATTCAATATAATATATTGAAACAAACCCCCAAAATAATATGTTGACATGTGACACTCATTTTGACACATCATTCAATAGTATGATGTGGCACCTCTAGAATTCATTAATTTTTTATTCTACGTTCTACTAATTCTTTGTTTATATCTCTATAACTAAAAAAACAACAATAAAAATATAACTCCCATTACAAACTTGATTTAATTGTTAAGTACGTTTTTAATTCATTGCATATAAATACATCACAATATTTAAATTACATTTTATTAATTAAAATATAGCAACCATAAATTACCACAGAATATATAAAAACACAATAATCACATGAAAAATCAATAATCAAACTTATACACAAACAATCAATATAATATATTAAAACAAAGCCCCAAAATAATATGTTGACATGTGACACTCATTTTGACAGATCATTCAATAGTATAATGTGGCACCTCTAGAATTCATTCATTTTGTATTCTACATTCTACTAATTCTTTGTTTATATATCTATAACTAAAAAAACAACAATAAAAATATAACTCCCATTACAAACTTGATTTAATTGTTAGGTACGTTTTTAATTCATTGCATATAAATACATCACAATATTTAAATTACATTTTATTAATTAAAATATAGCAACCATAAATTACCACAGAATATATAAAAACACAATAATCACATGAAAAATCAATAATCAAACTTATACACAAACAATCCAATGAAGTTTAAATT
>JBBPBP010009778.1:24932780-24946974 GCA_037974735.1 Cicer chorassanicum
ATATTTTAAAATTACATGAAATTATATCTCAAATCAATAAAGGTCGAATTTATTGGTTTAATTCAACTTGGACTCAAACTCATAAAAAATATCAATCTAATTTAATTAGTTTTGGTTATATTTTTGGGATATTATGATCATTTGGTTTGATTTTTATATCTCTATATAAAATTCAAAATTATATCTCTAGATAAAATTTACAACTCACATAGTTGGAATTTAGATGAAAAATTTAGTTTATTTTATAATTATAATTGTTGTTTTTGTAATTTTTTTTTATAAACAGTTCCCTCCGATTTTTTTAATAATAGATATTTGGGTTATCATTTGGTCAACAAAAATCAATGTATTTGATTCAAAATAATGATCAAATTTGTTGATTAAATTATAAGTCAAATGTATCTTGTAAAAAAAAGAGTAATGTTATTGGAACACAAAACTTATCACAAAATGACACAAATACAATACTGTGTAAAATAAAGAGGATCGCGTTTTGTATTTGTATTTCAATACACATTATTGTATTTGTGTCTCATTTTATGTCATATTGTGTTTCAATAACATTATTCAAACAAAAAATTAACAATAATAGTATTTTTTTAAAAAATTATTGGGAACTTTGGAGTGGCCATGGCTACCTATGTCCCCAAGAAGATTCGTCCCTGGTTGCACCCTCGTCTATAGTCTATAGTTGTTCCTGCACGGTTTTTTCTTTGTATTCTTAGCCAATGTAGAAATAAATTATTTTTTCTATAAATAAAATTATGAAAAATTAAATGTTAAACGTACTTACATGAATCAATCAGTTGTTAAATAAATATAGATTTATTTGTTGCTAAAAAAGCGGTGTCACAATTACAGTTTCAATTTGTTTTTCATTAATATAAATAATATAGACTATTGTATATTTTATATTACTTTTGAATGTCATTAGTACATATAAATCATTTTTCTGAAAAACCCAATTTGTGTTCTTATTGTGACATATAAAGATGAGTTAAACAAATCATATGCAAAATAATCACAACAATAATAAGTAAATTGTATATATATTAAAAGAAGAAAACTCTAAGTGGAGTATTTGATAAAATCAATGTTCTTGTACAAGCTAGATCTTCTGATTAACACAGAAAAAATAATCTATTAAACAAGTTCACAGTGACTTTGAAGAAGTTGTGGCTGACTCTGATGAATGTGCTCTCAATGTACCTTTGATGAATCCGTTAATACAAGTTCGCTTTGATAATCCTACGTCTATTGATTCTGGTAAGTCAGTTGATCGTTTGGTCAATATATTAAGTCAAACTCTAATAAATTCATCACTCTGATAAAGTCAACGCTCTAATAAGAAGTCTACGCTCCAATTTCCTTTTCTCCTCATAATGGATGTATCCTTTGATAGAAGAAGTGCATAACATCTTCTGATAGAGACATCCTCTGAGATTTGTCTTCTTACTCAAAGATATGCAGAATCGATTATGAAGATATATATATATTATATATATATATAAGGATATGTTTTAAAGACTGATTTGCCTTAAATGTTGATTTAAGATCTTCAACGATAACATTCTCAAGGGATACATTTCTCGGTATTTAAATAGAAACCGATCATTCAATCAAGGTTGTGAGAAAAGAAAAAAAGGCAACGTGTTTAGAAGAAATTATGTAAAAGCCTAGAATTAATGTAAATTAGTCAAAGTGTTTTTAAATTTGATTTGATATAGGACTTAAAATGTAATATCCTCTCAATGAGAGTTAGAATCCGAGAAACAACTTTGTGTTAATCCTGACACAAACTAGAACTAATGTAAATATAGTGGCAACAACTATTATAAACCTCAATAGCTTGACCGTACTAAGTTAGAAGGTTAAGATGACATGTACTCGTGCATCGCAGAAAAAAATCACAATTAGTGGATATGGGTGAATTCATTTTTTAATTAAATTACTTTTCGTTTATATTTATTAACAAACATCATAGTATAATATGTATTGTAACTAAAATTATCAAATCAAAGCACAAGCATCGCATGGATTGCATATTAGTTAAGATCAAGATAAAACAGTAGGCCAAATGAATAATATTATTATTTTGAAAAAGAAAAATGTATTAAATAACATCTAATCCTAGCACAAGGAATGCTAAGATCAGGTGAACAGAGTCCATACACTAAAATCATCTCCACTGGGAAACACATAACAGTAAAAGCCTAATATTTACTTCCCCATGCCACATACAATGCAATACATCTACGTTCACGCACTCCTATGCAACCACAAACCCAAAGATTATTAGACTGGAATCAACATAGGACTGATATTGCCTGATGTAGAAAGCCTGTTGGAGAAATATACTTAATATGTAATACAACTCTTGAATGTAGGCTGATTTCCTCCTTGAGAATACAAACCACTCTTTGACGTTGAGAAGGACAAGGACAAAGCAACCACTGCAATCCTTCCATTTATTTACAAACTTATGCTCAATATTTCATTTCTTATTAATCCAGACACAGAATCACCACAACACAATCAAGTGTAATTTGAACTTGCAGTTGAACTGACGGGTTTAATGTCATAATCATCATCCTTGAAATCACTAAAAGATGTCTTTTTCATAAACATGGTCAATCCTCCATTTCATAACCACGAGGTATGTCATCAGATTAGGCATCATCAGTAGTAAATTTATCATGTAGAGCAGCATCACTAGAGGAGGCAGTGCTCTTTCCAAACAATTCCTATTCATAATTGCTCTGACTTTCATGACCTGCAAACATTAAAACTAAGCCCAATTAGAAAATGTCCATCTAATCAATAAAAATTATACATTGATATTACTAACATTACCGCAATAAACAAAATATTGCGGACAATCAATGAACCAAAATCAAAACAGATATAATGCAATTAAACTTTTAAGAAAAGCCAATCTTTATGGCTAAACGAAAATGGCACCAATCCTTTCCAAAATAGTAAAATTTATTTGAAAGTTTTCAATCTGAAATAAGAAACAATTCATTATCATAAAAGGAACAGTTCTACATCTTTGGAATTAACTTACAAAGTTAGCATTCAACTATTATTCATTTATTAGGAACAGTACCATACCTAGTGACATATTTTTAAAGTCATAGCTACCGTGCAAATAAAGCATGCTGAAATGAAGTTATTTCAGTGCAACTAAAATATGAACATTAGTGTTCTATCTTAGCTTCATGAAAAGTTCTTCTCCGAACTTTTTCGAAAGTCACAACAGATGAAGCAAATTCATTCAAACACTAACAAGCATAGGTGCTTTGTCTAAAAAGAGAAGCTCTAATAAACCCTTTTAGCGTGGATCCAAACAGGTCATAATATTTTTTGTTCCCGCATAATTGAACTCAACTTTTTCCCATTATCATTGTAATTGGAAGTAAGTTATTCCTGATAGGGTATATTGAAGTTAAAAAATACACAGAAGCATATCAGAACTTGAGCAGCAGTACTATGATAATAACAAAGTGGATCAAGCAGATTTTGTTTGAAACAATGGTACAAGTTGAATTCTATGTCTAAGGCAATCTTTGAGAGTAATTAGATGCAAGTTACGTGTTCAACTTTGCAAAGCCATGCATTAAGTGAAGGCTCATGGCCTCATGCATTCCAACCAAAAGCTAATCTTAAATCAAATGAGAGGTGAAAACTTATCCACAATTTCCAGTTTCTGAAAGAAGTACTACGATAAATTTTTGAAAAACTTATCTAAATATGATAATTTTTTGAAAACATTTTTTAATTGAAAAGACTTTTTTCCTTCACAAATGACAAAAAATAAATCCAATACAAATAAATGATAAGAGCAAGAATTCAAAGGGGGAAATGAATAGTGAACTGTTTTCAAATTCAAGCATATACAGACATAGTTGAAGGTTAGTTTAATTTATCTTGCTATTAAAGAAATGCATATATCACACTATTGTATTAAGTAGTAACTATGTCTCATTATTCATAAAACAAATATCATAAAAAAGAACTAGTAGTAACTCGTAACTATGGACTTGTATATATTGTAAAAACAACTCAAAAGAAGCAAATATGAAGTTGAATTAACTAACTGTTCTTGTCAAAATTTGAAGGGATGCAGCCCAACAGAATTGCGGTTGAAGACTCTAAATTGATTGTCTTCACAATACCTCTCATGGCCTCAAGACCGGTTGAGCAAAGAAAGGGTGCAGTACTTGCAAAGACTCCAACGAACAAGTTAGTTATAGATTCAAAATAGTTTTGGTAAACAAGAGAACATACCTTAGATACCCCTGTGTAAACTTATATAATAAGGATCATAATTCATAACTTCCACCAGACCTTCACAATTTGCTTAGTCAAACAATAAAAATAATAATTGAGAAAAACACAACTAATTTTAAGCGATTTATTATTGATTACAGAATGACAATCATCAACAATTAAAAGGAAATTGTTTTTTACCTTTTTCCCGAGAGAAGCAGATATATCCTTAAAAAGTCAAGTTATAGAAGGCATAAAAAGTCTAACATAAAAGGCATATTTAGGCATAAAAAAGGCAATTAAGGAAAATGCAAACACATATTTTGACATCAAATATATTAATTTAGATTCTTACCAAATGTAAATTTGAAGAAATAATGAAACAGAGAAATAAAATCATACCCACACCACCGACCAGAGTCACCAACACAAGACATGACTAACGCAGTGACATCAAAATGCGCATTTTCCTTTCTCTCTCAGCATTAAATGCTTCTTCGCTGTTCTCTTGCATTAGAAAAATTTCCTTAAACAATTCGCTAAGCTCTTCTAAAGAGTTCAAAATTAACTTTGCCATAAACTGTTGGGGTTTCTTTTTCGGTGCAGATGGAGGTGACAGAGTGGCCGCCGTATGAGACGATGATGAAATCGGAGTATGCGGTGGCGAATCCATCACTGATTGCATTAATATTCAAAAAACCTAAAAAAGAATCAAAGAACCAGAAAATAGCCACAAAGAAACAAAAAAAGTAACAAAGGGAAAAGATTGAGATATAATGAGAACGGGAAATTGAAAAGAGGAGATAGAAAACGAAGAGAGTGAGAGTGAGAGTGAGAGTGAGAGTGAGAGTGAGAGCGAGATCGATTGAGACCGAGACCGAGATCGATTGAGACCGAGACCGATTGAGAGCTGTTGTTTCGATGGTTGCGTAGCAATAACGTTGTTCTTGATTGTGTTGAGAGGAAGAGAACAGACACATATTTGTTAGAGTTATTCGCGGGTTGAGGCGGTTTCTATTATTTTTATTTTTTTTAATAAATTATTATTAGTTATTTGAAGAGGCTAAAATTGTGTTTTTATTTACAAATATAGCCGTTAAAGCTTTTTAATAAGATAATCATTGTTTTTATTTTATTTTATTTTTTTAACTGGAAAATATTTTATTTAAAAATAAACTTAGATATTAATCTGATTCTGTAAAATACAAAAATTAAATTTTAATTCTTGTAAAATAAGATTATAATTTAAATTTCTGCAAAATTTAAATATAGTCTTCACTGACTAACATTTAGTTTTTTGAAGAAGTAGAAAAAAATGATTTTAAGTTTGTATATACATTTAGTCCTTATAATATGAAAACAAATTGATTTTAGTATCCTAAAAAAATTGTTTTAATTTATTTAATTGAAAAAAAATAGAACATGAACTCTTCTCAAGGATTAAAACAAAAATTTATTGCATTTTGCAAAGAGTAAAAATATTTTTTCCTTGTTTAAATACGATTTTAGTATGTAGTTATAGTATTTTAGTCTTTGTAAGTATTTTTGTTTGAATTCAATCTCTGCAAATTAAAAAATTATTGCTTTTAATTCCTAGTGATATACATTACCCAATAAAATCGTGTCATGTGACTCAATAAGTTGTCGTTTAGATTAAAAGGAATCGTTTTTGAATTTGCAAGAACTGAATCTAAACAAAAACACGTACGGGAGATTAAAACAAAAAAAGTATTATAATTGTAGGACTAAAATCGTATTTAAACACAATTTTTTATTATGTAACGATTAAAATCAAATTTCTTGCATTTTGCAAGGGTTAAAACAAATTTTCATATTGTTTAGACTAAAATAAATTTTTTGCATTTTACAAAGACTAATTATATTTGTAAAATTAAAATCATTTTTTTTTCTATTTCATTAAAAAACTAATGGTATTAAATATTAAGAACTAAAACAAAAATATTTACATTTTACTATTTTTTTAAAGAGAAAATCAAATTTCATTCATTTTGTCGTAAATAATTACAGATTTAAGACTTCTTTTAATAATCTTATCACAATCTTTTTTACCACTTTCACAAGACTAATGAGCGTTTTTGCTAGTTAAGACCATTCAATATAATTATTTGTCTTCTTTTTTTCACAAGGCTAGTATGCTTTTCGGTGACACGAAAAAATTAGTGTTAGATTTAACAAAGGTCCAAATTTATTGAAACAAAGTGATAACATCTACATATTTCCACACTCAACTCTTCTATATCTGCAATTTCTCCACTCACAAAAAACTACAGAAGATATGGAGCTTTCTCACCACTAGGGAACAAAGACCCAAGGTGCTTAATGATTTGTGAGTCGCACCCCACACTAACACTTGAGAAATCTCTTTCAACAGATTGGTGTGATTCATTTGGACTTTGTCCAGAGCTTCAAAGATTCATCATCTTCATCCTAAGTTTGACATGCAGTTTCTTAAGGTGTGAATGTAGTTAGAGACTTAGAGTGCCTTCAGGATGGTAAGATTTCAAAAAATTAGAATTAAATAGTATAATACTTCTATCTAGTTGTTAAATTGTATTAGTTTATTGTTTGAGGTCCACGAGAAAAGAAGATGCGGTTTGAAGTAAAAAACATTGATTAGTTGTGTTGTATTTGTCATGGTTAATTCAAAATTGGCCAAAAAAATAGAAAGGAAAGAATGTTGCTACAAAAGTGGTTTTAGTTATAATTTTTTAGTTAATGTTTTGATTATATCAAATACAAATAAATAAAGAACAATTATCTCTTAAATGTATTAATTAAATGTGCAGATTAAGTTAGATGACAAAGATTTATATTAGTGTCTATTTTAAAGGTAACATAAATTATAAGTAAGTTAGAGATAATAATCTAAGTGTTTCTAACACACATAATATTAACACATAATAAACAAGTAATTATGTTTACTAATAGAGCAAGTCATAATATAACAATAAGAAGTATTGCAATATGTATATGAAAATCCATAGTTCGAGTCAAAGATTGTCCTTCAGAAGACAAAAGAAAAGAACACTACAATGATTATCTGCCTTTAACTAAAAACCATCTTGATCCTCTGTCTCAAAGATTACAAGAAGAAAAATCTAAGTGAAGTATAACTCTAATGTTCTTGTACAAGCTAGATCTTCTGGTTAACAAAGAAAAAAGAATCTATTAAACAAGTTCACAGTGACTTTGAAGAAGTTGTGGCTGACTCTGATGAATGTGCTCTCAATGTACCTTTGATGAATCCGTTAATACAAGCTCGCTTTGATAATCCTACGTCTATTGATTCTGGTAAGTCAGTTGATCTTTTGGTCAATATATCTAGTCAAACTTTGATAAAGTCAATGCTCTGATAAGAAGTCTACGCTCCAATATCCTTTTCTCCTCATAATGGATGTATCCTTTGATAAGAAGTGCATAACATCTTCTTATAAAGACATCCTTTGAGATTTGTCTTGAAGATATGCAGAATCGATTATATATATATATATATATATATATATATGTGTGTGTGTGTGTGTGTGTGTGTGTGTGTGTGTGTGTGTGTGTGTGTGTGTCTTAAAGATTGATTTGCCTTAAATGTTGATTTAAGATCTACAACAATAACATTCTCAAGAGATATTTTTCTCGGTATTTAAATAGAAACCGATCATTCAATCAAGGTTGTGAGAAAAAAAAAGGCAACGTGTTTAGAAGAAATTATGTAAAAGCCTAGAATTAATGTAAATTGGTCAAAGTGTTTTAACATTTGATTTGATATAGGACTTGAAATGTAATGTCCTCTCAATGAGATTTAGAATCCTAGAAACAACTTTGTGTTAATTCCGACACAAACTAGAACTAATGTAAATCAGGCTGATAATGGCAACAACTATTTAACCTGTTACCTGAAGAGGTATAACAATACTTATGAACCTCAATAGCTTGATCGTACTAAGCTAGAAGGTTGAGATGACTTGAACACCGTCAAGTTGACTAGAAAGTGTTCAGTTAACTTTTGTTTCTAATGGTTACATCTTGGAGAGGCTAAAGAAGAATACTCAAAGCTTCAAGAGGCATAGTAAACAATACTTGTATGCTATCGTTGAAATAATGGATTAACTCCTCGACTATACTAACGAAAAACTCTCTCTAAGGGGATGACAAGATGTAGAAATAGTTATGTTGTGAACTAGTATAAAAATATATGTGGTCCCTTTCCCTCTATATTACTCTAATATAAGTTCTTTATGATTCAACTTCATGTTACTAAACTTGCTTTATAATCGTAAGTTGAATGGCTAAGCAATCGAAGTTTTTATCAATCGTAAGTTGAATGGCTAACTTCATGGCTAAGCAATCGAAGTTTTTATCAAAAATGTCAAAACACAATTCAAACCCCCATTTCTTGTGTTTTCTAGTACATTCACATGGTATCAGAGCTCAGTCTCTTGATTGAGCACTTTATTGTGTAAGAGTAAAGATTATTTACTGTTGGAAATACTAAATGGTATGAATTAATGTATGGTTTTGGATCAATCATTTTCTCATCATTTTCTTGAAACATCCATTTTTAAATTTCTTTCAAAACCTGGATTGACAAAAACTATTTCTTAAAGACTGTGATTACTATTTAAGAAATAGATAAAACGCATTAGTAGAACATCCATTTATCAAATGACAATTTCATCTTCTTTCCAATGTTTTTTCTTGAAAAAGTTTGTTTTAAGAGTAAGAGTATTTGTGTTAAATTTTATTCTTATGTAATCACTCTGCAATGACATTTGTAGTAGTAAAACAAAATCTCTACATTGAGATAAAATAATGCTTAAAGAAAAGAAGATAAATGAAAAAGGATTTTTATTGTATCCTTCAAAACAGAGTAAAACATCTCAAAGTCATATATATATGAGAGATATTATCTTAGATTAAATTTATCTAAGAAAATACTTCATGTGATTAAGTTTTTAATAGCAGATTGAAACTCCCCTCTATGACTCATTCTCAAAAGATCTGCTTAAATATCTGAAAATTATCTCAACTTTATTCTGTTTTTTGGTTGTGGTTCTTGAAACTCTTCAATGAAATACTGGACAAAACTCTTATGCTTCAATGAAGCAGAGTGAGTTAATTAGAGAGAAGAGCCATTGTGCTAATATTGAAATTTGTCTTCTAATAGAAAGAAGTATTAGTTGATACAACATAATTGTTAGTGCTAAGTAACGGAAACATTATAATGAATTTCAACAATGAAACTAACCAAACAGGGAGAAGTTTACTAAAACATCAATGATCTATAATGTATATTCAAATATGCAAGTAACCCTTTAGAAGAAATGGTCAGTAATGCAACCTCTCACTCAACACCATATTTTTGGAAGTTTAAATGACAACAAGTTGAAGTTCTGCAACATAACATAGATTGGAGAATATACTCAAGCATCCTTGTTAAAATCAAGTCAAAATCCAACAATACTTAAAAAGGGAAGATCAAACATAATCAATCATTTGATTATCATCCTCTAGGCAGAAGTAAGCATGAGCTTAATGTCGGAGTAAGCTGAGAGTTCATTCTTCTAATGGAACAAATATCTTTATCTGATGTATTTGAAATAATTACGAAAATGATTATCCTCAAAGAAGCCAGAATTGTAAGTAAAGGACCAAAACTCTCTTTTGGAAGATCATCACCACTACACCAAAATGAGGCTTTAAAAGCGCTTTTTTTATGCATTTCACAGTGCTTTTAAGCGCTATAGTATGTAGCGCTGTTAAAAGATACGACAACGCTTTTAAAATGTAAAAAATGTTGTTGTAGGTGATATTTAATAGCGTTTTTTCCCCTAAAAAATGTTGTTGTAGGTAGGATTTTGTAGCGTTTTTTAGCTGTCATTTAATAGCGTTTTTAGATGTCATTTAATAGCACTTTTCCTATAAAAGCGTTATCGTATGTGGTATTTTTAAAGCGCTTTTTTTTTTCTTCTTCTTCTTCTGAAAAGCGATGCCGTAGGTATTAATTATAAAGTTTTTATAGCGTTTTTCTAAGAAAAGCGATGTCGCATGTGTTATTTAATAGAGCTTTTCTAAGAAAAGTGTTGTCGTAGGTGCTATTTTAAAGTAAAAAGCGCTCATTTATTAGCCACGCGATAATAATATTCAATTAAAAAAGTATTGTCATTGATTGTTGTTATTCTTCCAGATACCAATTTTGTGTAAACACTCATATATTGATGTTTTTTTCCTAGAAATGTTCCCTGTTCATTCAAACTCAATTTACAATTCAAAAAATAAATAATTAAACACATGTATATATATATATATATATATAAATAATTCATCGCAACTTCAATAAGAGAGCATAAATGTGATGTGAAAATCTACTATACATTTAAGATCAAACTCCATGATCTAACTATAAACCTAAAATATATGTCATCAACATCAATGCTCTCCTAATTTCCAACAACATCAATTTTCTAGGATCATCAACACAATAACAACTTCTAAATTTAACCCTATATATTGTGATGAAAAATAAAACAAATTAGAATAATTCTCACTTCACATAAAAAATATACAATAATAGTTTACAATGTGAAACTCACCTAATAACTAATTATATAATTCTCAACTCAAGCATATACTAACACCATTCTTCCTTAATTTCAGTTAGATCACTTTCAGAGTAACATGACTTGGAGTTGTCAAAGTACTATGTGCAATATAATATTTGAACATAAATAAATAAGTTAGAATTAACTATATATAGATGGTTTATGTATGAAAATCATAACTAATGATAATAACGTACCATTTCTAGAATTGTACTTTGATTCATATCAACAATCTTCTTCATGAATCGCAAAATATAGTACCCGCAATCTATGTTGTTATCTTGGCGAGGACACTATAATATAAAACATGTACGCCAATATAGTTATGCATTGATTGTAAATTAAATTTAAAAAGAATATAAGTAAAATATTTATTATTTCAAACCTATATTGGAACTCATGTGATGTTGCTTGACTTATGCTTCGATATCACCCATTTGAGCGCGAAAAACTTGTAAAACACTAAAATATACATATGATTATTTTGCAATGATAACACACATTTTATATATATATACAAATGCATCATTACATGATTTTGATTGAGTACAATCAACACAAATATCAAGTAAAGTAATGATTATACAAAAAATTGGAAATCAAAAGCATGAATTTAAAGATTTAAAGATCATACACAAATTTAAAGATTGAAAGTAAAACTTAATTGGAAAAACCACATAAGAAAGAACATATAATATTAGATAAAATCAAATAAAACAAAGAAGAATGAGGAGGTGGACATGTTGTAGAGAAGATGGGAAGGTGAAAAAATAAATTAGTACAATGTGATGATAATAATACGATAAAGTGAATGACCTTGACATAAAGGGTTCAAGTCATATGGAGTATGATACTTAAGTTGAAGGTAACAATACAAGCTAACATAGTGTCCATAGTTGTGGGGTTTAATTTGTGAAATTGAAAGTTGAGGGTAAAAATACAAGATAACATAATGTCCATTCAGATATAACATTCTAACATAGACATTCAAATATAAATCTCAGTACTATTTCAATAAAGTGATGTAATTATTTTAGAATTTCATTTGTCTTCTTTGCAATCAAATTCACCTAGGCATTCAGGTATAACATTCTAATCTAGGCATTCATATATTACATTCACAACTATTTCAATATAGTGATGTAATTATTTTAGGTTAGATAGATCAACATTAATGTTACACTATTAACATTCTAACACAAGGAATGAGACCCAATAATAAAATTAAAATGTGATGGTTAGTTTAAATTAAAATGTGCTCAGCAATACAAATAAGAATCAAATTTTCCTGACCTAACATAACCTAATTAATTTGTATATGGAATAAAACTTGAGAGGAACCTATTACAAGACGTAATAAAATGTGGAAAGCAATACACAACATATAGCTAACCTAACAGAACCTATTAATTTATGTATGGGATTAAAACTTGAGAGGAATCGGAGATATTGTATAAATTCACTAAACAATCAAATCGTTCCCAATACTATCAACAATTGGTTTGCAATCAAAAACCTTCAAAATAAAGAGGATATAATCCCCAATACTATCAAAAATAAGAAAGATATCATCCCCAATACTAATCCAACCAAATCATTCATGAGACCTAGTACTAACGAGTACACCAATATAAAGAGGGAGAGAAAAAACCTGCGAAGAGGAGTCGGCGGTGAAATAGAGATAGGGCTTATGTTGACGACGACAGCGATAGTGCATACGTTGACAACGACGATGATTGATTCAAATTGCAGATTGAACTTCGATTGCTAGGGATGTTGGGTTGTTTCACAGAGGCGTGAGATAAGTTTTAGGGAAAAAGAAGGGTTTATGATCGAATTCGCAAACGGATCAATGAGGGGTTTTCTTTTTGTTTAAAGTTTAAGTTTTTTTTTTTTTTTTGTAATTGTAAAACCTTTGTTTCATTTTGTTTAATTAGTTTTAGTTTTAATGGGCTTATATGTACCAACATTTGTTATAAAAACGCTTTTAAAAGATTATTTTTAACTAACCGTATGACAATGCTTATAGAAAAAGCGCTTTAAAAGACATTGTTAAAAAAAGCGCTCTTACATATGACAACGCTTTTTATAAAAATGCTTTAAAAGGCGTTCACATAAGACTACACTTTTCAAAATAGCACTGTCTAAGGCTCTATGTATTTTTAAAATAAAATACAACAGCGCTTTAACTTAACAAGCGCTGTTAAAGGTGCGCTATAAAATCTATATTTTGGTGTAGTGCATCTTATCTTACTATTAGAGAAATTTGTACAACAAATGAGTTTAAATATCTCATTATTCTGTCATTCCTTTGACTACAAGGTCTAAAGTCATTCCTTTGTTAGCTCACGTATACGAAATTAAAGCACTAGAACAAAGGACTGCATCTGCTGATTCAGAAGAAAGAATGATCAAAACTAAGCTAACTTTGCATCTAGTTAAAAGATCATTTGAAAGAAACGTATGAAAACTATGGTAAGATGTAAGGACAATTTTTCTGAATCAGCCTTGTTTATCATCGGTCAGGTACTTTGCAAGTTATTTCATTATTCTATGTGTACTTCTCTGTCTTACCTGATATATTTTTGTGCGTGTGTTTGTGTTTTCTTTTCTGTCTTATTTGTGTATCGGTATAGTTTCTTCTGTCTTGGTCCATGTTGTCATGTCCTTGTTTGTTTCGCATGAGTTCTTTATTTTGAAAATTGTTCTTTGTTAATCTCTCGTTAAAACCTATGTTTTGATTACCTTTAGTTTATAAGATTATTTTATTTTCATGTGTTTTTTCAAAAAATACCTTTTACGTTAAAAATTATTCTCTCCAATTCAATATTAAGAGAATGTCCCATGAGACAAGTCATAGATAACTCGAGAAAAAGGAAGACTAAACCATCTCTTTTTCTATAGTTACGTATGACAAGTCAAAAGGTAGGCTCCTGGATATGAAAACTTTTTCGTCACTATATAAGATGAAAGTTAAAAAAATGAAGTCACTTACTGAAGAAGACGGTAATAAAGAGACATAATTTATTTATGTAAAGTTCAAATGTAATATGTAATATAAGTTAATAGATCTAGTTTAAATAGTCTTAGAAAGACCTTATGATCCTTTTTTCTTTTTTAGCCCTTTTGTAATAAGTATTGCAATCGTAATGTAATGCATTTGTTACAAGTGTAATATGAATTATGAATTGAATAAATGCTTTCTTGTTTGTATCCTCTATTTATGTCCTTCCTATTTTCCTTTGTTTTCTTTCAATGTCCTCGTTTTCCTTTTACATCTGTTTGTTTGTTTGTTTTTTTTTTTTTTT
>JBBPBP010009778.1:24947104-24960265 GCA_037974735.1 Cicer chorassanicum
TCCAATTTTAACTTTTTTATTTTTGAAATTCTTGTATTGTTTTGCCTCTCTTTAAAAATAGTTGATTAACTTTTTCTCTGTCCACAACTCTTCATCTCCTTCCATAAATTGTCGTGAGCCTTTAAATTGTCTCACGTGTCTTAAAGTGTTTGTCAAACTCTAGGTTCGTTCTTTGTCTCACTCTTCATTTTCCTCCACGTCCTCATCACTAGTCTCATTTTTCCAAAATGTTTTCATTTCCTTCCTCGATAAATTTTTCTTTTCATACCTCAAATGTTTTCAATTCCCCTACTTGTGTTCCTTTTGTCATCTTTTAACTCCTTGCGTTTTCTTTTTGTTCATCTTTTACCTTTCTCAATATCATCTGCAATGGATGCCGGTTTGTCATCTGGTAGGAAAAGGAAGTCACCTTCCTCTTTTGAGAAGAAGGAAATCCCACTATATGAATTTTCCTCGATAATGAGCCACATTCTTCTTGAACAAATGGAAGCTCGGATTGCTCTGCAATAAGTTGACCACAAGCTAAACCTTTTCCCCTCTCAAATGGAGGAAGCAGCTAAACTCTTGAGGCGTGTCCTTAAATGTCTTTTGGTCTTCTGTCTACCATTAGGTTCCTTTTAAGTTATCTTTTCCTTTCTCTCCTGTGTTTGCTTTGTAATCATGATCCTCATTTTAATGAAATGTTACCCTTTCTTTATTTTGTTCTTTTATGTTTTTTTTCGCTGAAAAGCATATTCATGTTAATCATCTATATGTTGTGTGATGATCTTTAATTTAATTCTTGAGTGTCATTTTTTGCATGACTGCTTGCTGTAATTTCTAAAATTTAACCCTTTTTGATAATGACAAAGGGAAAAGATTATTTGTGTGCTTACATCATATGCATCTACTTGTTGCATCTGCATCTAATCTGCATCTGTTTGTAGCATTTGCATATGATCTGCATCAGTTTGTTGCATCTGGATCTGAGTATCATTTTGCATAACACCTACATTTATGACAAGTACTTTCATTTCAGCCTTGTTTTGAAAGGCTTAACACCCTCTAAAAATATGGTTTGTTCCATTAGGCTTAACATCATAAGAAGAACAATAATTCAAAGGCTTTACATCTTGAGAATTGTGAAGTATTAATCAATAGACTTAATAAGAATCCAAAAGCTTAATATCCTAGAAATCTTTGAATTCTTTTTGGAAAGTCATGTCAAATTTATAATAATTTATTTGTGCTTGTCTATATGCTTCTTTTAGTCTCTATACTTCTTTTAGTCTCTATGGATTCCCTTTTGATTTTACCTTCATTTGTATTAAAAATAAAATAGCTTAATAAGTTTGGAACTCTTAAATAATCGTGTTTATCATATTTAGGGGGAGTACCAGAATATTGATTTAAAAGGTTTTATTTAGAAGTTTGAAGAAGTATTAAGACAAATAATTTTTGGGTACTACTTTCAGGGGAAGCATGCTTTTAAATTATTTTGTCAGGGAAAATTGTTCAATAATTGTATAGTTATTTGTGTTGAGACAAAATCCCAAATTAATGTTTTGATGATAACTACAAAAAAGTTAATTAAGACTTATAATTATGATTCTAAGTGTTTTGGTATTTAACATGTGTGTTTGAGTGTGTTAATCAAAGATAGTTACCAAGCATTTCAAAACAGATCATATTAAAATGAAGCAAGCTCATTCAGAGAAACAAAGAACGTTCTCCACAGTTCCAAAATAACAAAAATGATTAAATTCCTAAAGAAATAATTAGATCCATTAGTTACAACCTGTTTAAGAATGTCTCCAGAAATATACGAGGATCATTTCAGTATAAAAATCACTCCAAAGGACAAAGGCAAAAGCTATGGTTCATAATTCATAAAGGAAGATCATTCCTCAACTGTACAAAACTGACAGTCTAGACAGGACACCTCAGCTGTACTTTCAAACAGCGTGCACACGTGATACAAAGCATGGATCGCTTCAGACAACTGTAAAGCAAAGATTAAAACTCAACACACCTTAAAGTAGAAACAAAGATAGTTCTTGGTTTATAAGAACATTTTTGCTTTAAGCAAGATTATTCTTACTTTATGGCTAATCTTATCCACTTACTGACACCTGAAAGCTAGACCATTCTCAATAGTCAAATGAGTTGTCATTAGCCTCAAGATAAAGAACAGATAAGAGTTTTAAGTGCAAAGCAATACATCACTCATACAATCATATTAGAATCAATTTTTACTAAGTTATGAATCCTTGATGTTTTTCTGAAACACGAATTGAGCATACTCAGATTCTACCAATCTCTAAATCATCACTTTGTAACTCTAGACTATATTGTTGAAATAGTTTGAGTAATTTGTAAAAATCCTTTTATGTTTTAAAGGTAAATCCTTTCTAGGTAGAAAGGTAGTACTTTGTAACACATCAAGATTGATCTGTAAAAGATGTGTGAAAACCAAGAACAATCTTGCTTTGAGCACTTAGTGGAAAATCTCATAATTGTGAAGACTAGACATAACTCGTGTTGGGTGAACCAGGATATATCTCTGTGTGATATCTCTTCTCTTATCTCTATTTACTTTTTATCTTCAAATCATATTTTATATAGATAAGTTAAAATTAAGTGTTTTTACTAACCAAGAACATTCTTCGTTTATAACCAAGATCAATCTTGAGTTAAATATTTTGAGTTTTAATAGGAATTTTAAAAAAGGGACAATTACAATTCAAACCCCTTCCTTGTAATTGACAATTCAAACCCCTTCGTGTCAAAAATTGTCTCTGTAAACACAAAAATCGCTACAATGATTGTTAGCTTATGACTAAAAGCCATCTAGATCCTCTAACTCAAAGATCAAAAGAAAAAAGTTGTAAGGGGAGTATCTGATAAAGTCAATGTTTTGGTACAAGCTAGACCCGTTGATAAATCAAGAAAATAGAATATATTAAACAAGTTCATAGTGAAATATGAAGAAGTTGTTTCTAATGTTAGAACCAGGATGGTTTTGAGAACAATTCCTTACCTTGTTTTGATGATCACAAAAGGTATTTTATGGGAATAATTTAATGCACTAATAATTTAATTGAGTATGCAGAAAATAAGCTAGAAGTACCAAGAATTAGAGGAAGTGCCCAAAATTAGGAAGCACCTATGATCAAAGGAAGTGCCTTGGATCAGAGGAAGCGCGTCCACTAGAGGATAACACCAAATGATAGCACCAGAGGATACCATTAGATGATATCATCAGAGGATACCAATAGAGGAAGTGACCAAAGGAAATCAACCCGAAGAAGCAAACAAGTCAGAAGAAATGAACAACACGCGCCCTTGCTATGTTGAACTGTACACCAGAGGAAGCAAGCGAATTAAGAGGAAACTGAATAAGAGGAAATTGAATCAAGATCGCTCTCTTCGCTGTCTCTAAAGGACATGCCTCTAACGATCTGCCTTCTCCTCTATATATATGAGTCAAAGGATCTTACTTGATAATCTGCTTCCAAGGTTTTACCTCTGAAGATAAGACTCTAAAGTCAAGTGCAACATGCTCCAATAAGCTGCCTCCAACAAAGCAACTTAGAGGAAAATATCTGAATCTGATATACAATGCGAACTTTGTTACTACTAGGTTGCCTCTGGCCAGTAATTTAACACCAGAAGATGATTGGGTCTAACTCTGAACTTCACACTACTTCTGACTCTAATTTTTAGACTTTACCTCCAACGAAACCAAAGCGAATGATTTTGAGGAAAGTCAATGCCTCTGATGATAAAAGTCATGACTCTGGAAGCTGACTCTGAAGACATGCTCTACACACGGCTCAAAAAAAGAATTTGATGAAGGCTCACTGCCTCTGATTTTGATACTGAAGATTCAAATGACCAAGCAGTTACTTTTGTCCACACTTGAATGGATTAAAGTGTCCATTCAATTACAGTTTAAATTGCACCGAATTAAATATCTCATTAAATAAAAATGGTCAAACTCAAATTCATGACAATGGATCTACGCAATCAAAGATAGAACACCCTAGAATCAAAGCAACGATCAAGAATTGCATTTCAGTAACTGCCAAGAAATGAATTTCAGCAACCGTAAAACAACGATCCGAAATTCATTTGAACTTGAATGCAACAGGAAAATTAGAAAATTGAAGTAACATTAAGTAAATAATCTAAGCATTGGAAGAAGAAGAAGCAATTTAAAAAGCTCAAATTGTTGACATCAGTAAATGGTTCTCACCACTTGAGGAATTATACATGATACGAAGAAACAAGAACAAAAAAGAATATACGATTTGAATATCAATCAATCATCTAATAATTAGATTTATTTTTTGCACTCAATTGTAATATCATTCTAGTTGTAATAAGTCTGTGAGCAATATTGTAAACATCCTCCATTGAGAGTAAACCCTGAAATAGAAATTAAACACTTGTGTATCCTGGCCCGATTGTGGCTGTAAATCCTCAACGACTTATGGTTTTCAAGTTGGATGTTGAGTTGACTTAACTTGTGAAGTTAAGAGGTTGTAATTTGGTTTGATTTACTAGATTAAATCCTTTTGGTTGAAGGTATTGGACGTAGCTATCGGGTTGGTGATGAACCATAATAAATTACTATGTTATCCCTCTTCCCTCTACTTACTGCCTTTGTTGTTTACTTGTTTTATTTTCACCATTTGTTAGCTGAGAAATTTCTTAAAAATTGAATACACAAGTCAAACCCCCCATTTTTTGTGTATTTTCGACCTGCAATTGGCATCAGAACTCGGTATCAAGGCCTGAGCATTTTACAGTGTTTGAGAAAAGATCCACCTTTCAAGTATGTCTAACTATGGTGATAAGGCAATGGGAGGAAATGTCAATAGACAACCTCTGTTTGATGGGGAACGCTTTAAGTACTGGAAGGAGAGACTCAGAAGTTTCTTTATGTCCCAAGATCCTGAACTTTGGGATTTTATTTAAGATTGGTACATTGCTCCTACAAATGCTGATGGTATTGAACTATCCACAAAATAAATGAATGTTGTTGAGACAAAATCTCTCTAAATTGTTTTAATGATAACAAAATTATTTCAAAAATTATGATTATGCTTATTATCTAATAACTGCTTTTGAGTGTATCTAAATTAGAAAACAGGTTACTCATCACATTGATCAAAAGAAGTGTATTTGACATAATCTGACATGTCCTCTAAGCTAGAGGATAAACAAGAAGGGGATAAACCTTTAACCTCTAAGATAGAGGATAAACAATATCATATAAAAGATGAATTCACGATAAAATAAAATGAAGATAAATTTGTACCAGAAGACAGACAGTAAAATGATAAACAAATCAAGAGGATCCAAGACAAAGGATGAACAAATGAAAGGAAAAAAGTACAAAAAGTACAAAATGATAAACAAGTGTCATTCATCCTCTTACATAGGGAATGTTCAAAAGTACCATAGTACGAAAAAGTGTTGTACTTGACAAGAAAGGCAAGACACTACAACTCTTGGAAAAGGAAAAAAAGCCAAAAATACAAGTCATGTCCTAACTTATGGAAAGATCAAACCTCCTATACGAGGACGAACTGCAAAATCATCCTCCTAAGCGCTTGCACTACAAGGACAACTGAATGGCACTTTTGTAAATCAGATTAATGACCATGGACATTTAAACAAATCTCTAACGGTTACTTTATACTTCATAACCTTTATATAAGGAAGAGAATTCTTCATCATTCGACACACAACTACTCATATAAAAGAGAAATACTCAAAGCTAAGAAGTGCAATCTCATCATATCTTTGCACTTTCTATAGTCTTTAACTATGTCTTTTAAAGGATCCTATTAGAAATTTTTGCAAAAAGGAAAGAATCATACTCTCATTAGAAATCACTAAATCTGTATATTCCAAGTTCTTATAAATTGGCAATAGTGGTAAATCAAAAAGAAAAATAGTGTAAGTCTGGTGAGGCTGGAAAACAAACACAGAAAAGAAAAGATCTCTTTAGAAGACAAGTCATTTTGAATTATAGTGAAACTCACAAGTTTGTGAAAAACTAGACGTAACCCATTTTGGGTGAACTGTAACACCCCAAATTTTATAATAAACTATTTTAATAATGAAATATGATTTTAAATAATTAATTTGGTGTTAAAATTATTTTAGAATATATGTGATAAATTTCGTGATTCGCTTTCGTTATATGGGTGCTTTAGATGACGTGCTACTATTATACATATTGAACTACACGAGTAATCTAAATAACAAATATTATACTTTATATATTTTTCTAAATAGTATTTTAGTGTAATATTTTAAAAAAATAAAAATAAGATTTTAGAAGATTTTTCGTGTTTATGTACGTTTGTAATTAATGCGATATTTCCTTGTATGTTTGACTAATGTTAAATGTGCACATATTAATATTTTAATTAATTCTAAGTATCTCCTATTTTAGTTATTTATTTTATAAACAATTATCTTGGGATAGTAATAATATTGTGTTTGATTTCCTTTATTTTTAAATACTTGTTGTGGCATTGTGATTTTATATATATTTATTATGATTTAGTAATTAATATAAAGTAGTAATGTTATATTTATTTATTTTGTGATTTTGACTATTCTCTAATGATGGTAGTATTTTAATATGAGTATTTTGTATAATAAGTATAATTATATTGATTCTTTTGAATATTAGAGTTTTTGTTGTTCGTAATATGTAATTTTTAAAAAGTTAACTACTTTAATTAATCTATTTTTAAAATATTGATGTTATATTTATTTATTTTGTCATTTTAACTATTTTTAAAATATAATTATTTTAATTTGATATTTAAAAAAAATATTATTTTAATTACAAATAAATAAATTAAAATAAGTGAGTAATTAATTGGGCTTTGTGAAAATAAAAAAATACGGTAAAGAAATGAAATTGGTTCAATAGGTTAGGTTAGTAATAACCTAACAAAACAAATTGTAGAGCTACATGAATGGAAGGCATGGCAGCGGCTGTAGCAACGGGAATAGTGAGAATTAAATAGGAAATCCATGTCGGTGTCTCACAACTGTTCAGAAAATTTTCTCTGTTTCTGCCCAAATTTCAGTATGTTGTTTTATACATTTAGTTAGTCAATTAAACACATTTTTCCAGATTTTTAACCATCCAAATTTCTCTCTAAAATACCCGACTTCTCCGTTTGTGGAATTCCTTATTTTGCACCGTTCTTATTCACCGTAAGTCCGATTTGAGTGAAATCAACGCCAAAACGATCGTGTGAAAAGTGGCTATATTATCCACTCATTGGTTTTCTGATTTATGGTAATTTTCCTTGACCGAATTTCGAATTTAGTTTTTAGAGTAGTTTCTCATAATTTATTTTTGACGTTTACCCATAAACTGTCGAGTTAGATCGATTGAAGAATAAATAGTCAAAGAATAAAGGCTGTTTGCTCATGGAATCGTATTTGTGTGTGAAAGCGTCGACATAAGGTAAGGGGTGAGAGAGCGTTTGAATTCATGAGTGTAATATATTGTGAGATGAATGGGAAAATCGTATTTCCCAACGATTCATCCGGGGCTTGCTACGTACGGCAGTAGCCCTTTGAGTGATAAATTAATTAATGTGCAAATATGGGAATTGTGAGATTAAAATGTGGAATAGAAATTTATAAGGTGTTGATTGATTTAATTCCATTGAATGTGTGTTATTTGATATTATTGTGATATTTGATTTATTTTTGTTAAATGTGTGATATTTGATATTATTGTGATATTGGATGTCGAATGAATTTGGTGCATATGTTGGATTAGATGAGTTTATGTGATGTGATAATAAAATATGTGTGCATTGTGATAATTTTATGTGATGATGATGATGTATGAATAATAATTGTGATTTCATAAATTTGTGATGAGTTATGTAATGATGATGATATGTGATTTATAATAGTGATGTTATGAATTTGTGATGAAAATATTGAAGTAACCCCTGATGAAATAATTTTGATTCCAATTTGTGTTTGATATTACGGTCTTAATGGAATATCCTAGGCCAACAAGGGGAGAAAATAAATATGGAAAATTTGTGAAGTGAAGATTATTTTGTCATCATATAGGTAGGGCCTGACAAGCCTAGCGATTCTGGGGAAGTACAACTGAATTAAGCCTGATCGTGGCGGTCTACTGTTGAGCCTTAAGGCAAGATTGTTAGACCTTGGAGGTATTCGGGTGGGGAATTCCTAGGTGACTTGGAGGTAGCACTCTAAATGTCGGGAGCTACCATGCAACACACGTTTACCTCGACTGTCGCGTATATGTGTCTCGGGTTGAGTTGAGGGGATCTACGAGGACAGGGCCAATTTGAATTGTCCGTCCACCGGAATGGTGGCATAGTATCATGGCCTCCTAACCAAGTACTTCAGAGTTAGAATGGTACCACATTGTGAAGTAGAGTCTAAGCTCATGCATAGCATTGCATTTTCTTGTGATTGTTTTGTTGTGATTAATATGTGCCGTGTGCGATAATAATTCTTCTTAGATGATTTGATGTTGTAGTGAAATGTATTGACTTTCCTTGAGTGATTTTGACTTTATAATGTTATGTTTATCTTTGAAGAATGTTTGTCTAATGATACGGTTTATTTAGAATTAATTGCGTGTTCTCCTTACTTACATTATACTATTAACATGATTTCAAAACTCACCTCCTTCGTTGTTTGTGTTTGACTGGCTTGGCCCTGCGTTTGCGAAATCGCAGTTATTACAGGTTAATGAGTCTTGAAGTTCAAATTTGGGAGAAGCCCCGCTCTGATAGGTGATACCGGGAATGAGAGTCATAAGTTGTATTTTTATTTGTTTAATTAGAAACAACTTTTGTATGAAAACTTATAACTAGTAAATTTTTGGAAATAAGTTAAGAAATTCTAGTTAAATCAAATTTTATGATGATTGCACTATTTTGGAGGAAAAAGTTTAAAGTTTTCATTTTGAATTTTGAAGAATGTGATATCTCAAATTATTTATAAATTTTTTTTATTCCCTTGTAAACGTATTTGCTTTACCCGTTGCCAATTAAAGTTAAAAATTCTATTATAAATTATTATATATTATTTTGGGGTTTAGGGTGTCACATGAACCAGTATAAATATAGGTGTGTCCTCTTTACATGTTTTAGTTTTTCTGTTTCGTACATTTATCTTCATATAAATTGCAATTCATCCTCTCACTGAGGATACAACTTTAAAATAGTCCACTAGAAATTTAAAACAACAATATCTCTATTCAACCCCCCTTCTAGTGATATTTTAGTTACTTCAAATGTTGAGCAAAAAAAATAGTATAAGATGCATCATAAAGCTAGAAATAGTATATGATAAATTCAATAACGTTCAAAGAGTTTGATAACTGCACAACAAGGAAATAGGTAAAAGTATATATGATTGTTTGATTCTAACATATGAAGGAAATAAGCAGGTCCAAGAAGAAAAGGTCATCCTCTTAGTCAAGAAGTATGAGCTATTTTAGATGGAGGAAGATTAAGACATCGAGAAAATGTTCTCCAAATTCTAGACTCTGGTTTCAGGGTTGAAGGTACTACAAAATAGCTACACAACATCATACCATATAAAAAAGATTCTTAGAAGTCTACCCAACAAGTGGAGATTTAAAGTCACTGCCATTCAGGAAGCTACACATTACTATCATTGGAAAGGAAAATGAGGTTGTTTCTCATATCACAAGACAACAACATGTGGTCTGTGGTTGAAAATGGAAACCATGTCATTAGAACAAACAATGTTGATCCAACCTTAGATGGAAAACCTCAAACACAGTGGACTGCTGACGAAAATGCTAAGGTACTCCTAAACTCTAAAGCTCATTTATTTCTAACGTGTGCTTTGAGCAGGGAAGAATATGAAAGGATTGAAGAATGCAATAGTGCTAAGGAATTATGGGATACCTTGAAGATTCATCATAAAGGATCAAGTCACGTAAAAGAAGTTAGGATTGACATGGGAGTAAGGGAATTTGAACTATTCGAAATAAAAGAGGAAGAAACGATTGATGAAATGTTCTCAAGGCTTACTGTCATTCTAAACAGCTTGAGGTCTCTTGGAAAAGAAGACTCTGTCTAGGAGAGGATAAGAAAAATTCTAAGGAGTCTACCAAAGAATGGAGACCAATGGCGACTGCCATCACGGAAGCAAGAAACTTAGCTACCATGAAGTTGGAAGATTTGGTTGGAACTCTAAGGGCACAAGAACCATTGTTACTTTCTGATAAACCAAGCAAAAAGGGAAAATGGTTGCTCTTAAAACTGAAAGTTCATCCTTGAAACGAACTAAAGAAATCACAAAAGTAGAAAACTCAGAATATCCTCTATCCGAGGAAGAGGATGAACTCACCCTAATATCTAAGAGAATTCAGAGGATAATGAATCGTAGAAGACAAGAGAAAAGACCGTATCAAAAGGAAAAAACTGATAAAAGTCAAATAACATGTTTTGGATGCAACAAGATTGGACATTACAAAATTGAGTGTCCTCTAAGCAAAAGGAACCCAATAAGATTTCCATACAAAAATAAATCCATGATGGCTACATGGGATGACAGTGATGGATCATCCTCTAAACAAGAAAAGGAAGAAAAGGAAGAAGAAGCAAACCTCTGTCTCATGGCAAATTCAAATACTGAAGAGGTAAATTTAACATAACTCTGCCCTTCATGTGAAAAACTAGAAATTGAATTTGAAAATTTATTAAATGACTCAATCACTCTATCTCATAAATGTGGCTTTCTCAAAAATCATCATTATAACATCTAAACACTCTTCCATCTAAACATCTAATTTAATAAAATATCTACTCTCGCCGTAATTCAATTGACAGGTGAATTTATCAGCAACAAGTGACATTTTAAAATTTTGTTCTGTAATAAAAAAATTTCGTAACTTAATTAAATTATACTCTAATAAATAATTTTAACCGGTTCTCCAAAAATATATTACTAACTCTAACAAAATTATACTTTGGAACTTAATTTCATAAAATAAAAATTGGACTAATAGGTTAAGCAATTCAACACAAAAAAACAATAAAATTGCATAAATTAGAGTTTAGAAAATTCAAGGTCTTACGGTTCTCAACGCAGAGCTAATAGATTATCTCAATTATCAAACCAAGTCTTTTCACAACCTCCACATCAAGGGACTGGAAATTCCCAATGTAGTGCTATTGAATAATCTCAATTACCAAACCAGACCTCTTCGCATCCTACACAAAAAAGAGCTGCTTATCCTCAACGTAAAGTTGGTAGAGTATCTAATCATTATTGGTCTGTTGATGCAGTAGGTATAATATAATTGAAATAAGTTGATTTAGTCTTGTGTTGTTTCTTTGATGATATATTATTTGTTTTGGTAACATAACATTTATATCTTACAGATGAAGAGCATGGCACAATTCAAAAACTTCATTTGATTCCTAAGGATGTAAATGACTTTCTGGATGCATTGCGTATCATTGTAGATTTTGATGAATTTCATTCACCTATTGGAGAGGCTGCTGGTTTGCTTACTGGAGTATGTGGATTGGTAGCAACAAATAGTCTCTCTTTTTTCCTATTGGTTTTGACAAGTGGTGAGATATGCCAGAAAATTACTTTAACGAAAAATGGAAAAACCTCTTTCAGATAAAACAATATTAACTCTACTTGTGTATTTAAAGTTTTCATATGTAAAATTGTAATTAACTAATATTCTTGTTATTGGAAGGATCGATTTTATTTCAAAGTAAATGAAGATTTAGCTAAAAGATATATTGAGGCGTCAATTGGAAAAAAGTGGAGGCACTATAGAATTAAGCTTTGGGATGAGTTTGGTGACCCAACTTTGAGCAAAAGTGAAATTATCAACAATAAGCCAAAGGAAGTTCATTTGGACCATTTTGGCATTGTTTGTTGAGTATCTCTCAAAACCCAAGACAAAGGTACATATTTCATTTTTCATTTGTAATTATATATTGTATTTCATTTTTAGTGAATAGTTGTTTTTAGTAATTGACCATCATATAAATGAAAACCATGAAACTTCTTCTGAGGTTATTTGTATTGTTGGCAAGATATTTGAAAAACAGCATCATGGTCATGGGCGTGGTTCCTACTATTGCTTTTAAGCATACCACGCACCACAAAACTTCGTGGTATGGAGTTTGGTTCTTCAAGTGGTAGCTCTTAATTGGTGGAACAAAAACTTGCAACTTGGAAGCTCAATTGAAAGCACTTATTGACTAGGTTTGTGCGAAAGAATGTGGTACACTCCCTGCAGACTTAGCTGCCTCATTTGCCAATCCTACACAACAAGTATATCAATTAGTTAATATTTTGTTTAGATTTGGCTGCAAAAAGGTTCTATATGTGTCACATGCTTAATTTTATGTTAAATTTTATTTGTGTATTAAATTAATTTGACAAGTAGTTTAAACTGCCAAAACGTTCTATGTTTTGATGCCATCTTAAATTATAGTAAAAGCATATGGATAATCTCAATTTTGTTCCATTCTTGATGATTTAGATGTATTGTGATTCTTGAACCAAAGTCAATTGCGCGTATTTAGCTGCATCCTTCATGAAAAATCACTTGTCTTGTTGTGTGCTTCTCTTATAATGTTTGTTCGACTACTTTTTTTTTTATGCTATTTTTCTAGTATGTTGAATGTGTTTACATATTTTTGCAGGCGCCAAGTATAGGAAGTGAACCTTCATCACATAATGATATAATAAGATCATCAGATGCAAGTAATGCACATAGAGGATATCAAAATATTTCAAATGACACTTGAATAGTTGAATTGCTTATGTTATTTTTATGTTTTGAAACTGGTTTATATTGGGAATGACTTTAGATAATGACATGATGTATTTTTTATGTTTTGCAATTGGTTTATCTTGAGAATGACTTAAGATAAGGATATGGGAATGGTTTGTCATTTTTAGGTTGAAACTTTTTTTTGGAAATATCTAAGGATATTTATATCAAACTTTTAGGTTTATGATCTCATTTTGAAAGATGTTTTACAACTGCATTGACTTATAATAATAATAATAATAATAATAATAATAATAATAATATTAATACTAATAACAATAATAATACTAACAATAATAATA
>JBBPBP010009778.1:24960887-24997271 GCA_037974735.1 Cicer chorassanicum
ATAATAATAATAATAATAATAATAATAATAATAATAATAATAATAATAATAATAATAATAATAATAATAATAATAATAATAATAGTTACTCAAGGTTCTAAAGAATAATGATTCATATTTATTTATGTTAAATAAATTAATAATGCATAAGTGGTGCTGTCCCATTACATTAATAATTAAAGGTTAGAAACTTGAATTTATAGCATTAATAGATTCAGAGCTGATTCAAATTGTATACAAGAAGGATTAATACCCACTAAGTATTACGAAAAAACTCTAGATCGATTGAGCGGAGCTTATGGCTCTAGGTTAGGAGTAAATTACAAATTACCTAACGTGAAAATATGTAAAGAAAAAGTTTGTTATCAAACCTCCTTCTTATTAGTAAAAGACATTAAATAAAAAATAATATTAGGAAATCCCTTTTTAGCATTAATTTACCCTTTTACTGTCACATCTGAAGGAATTACTACCATAGCTTTAGGCAAATAAATTAATTTTAAATTTGCAATAACAACTAGAATAAAATAATTAAATATACTACAAAAATCATCTATTTCAGCTATTAATACAATAGAATTGAAAAAGAAACAAATAAATATGATAAATTAGGATATTCATTACAAAAGAATTGAAGAACAATTAAAAAATAAAAATGTACAAGAAAGGATAAAAGAAGTCCAAATTAAATTCGAAAAGGAAATATGCGCAGAACATTCAGACGCTAGTGAAGAAAACATACCCACTAAGGCTAGACCCATACAAATGAATAGTCAGTATTTAGATTATTGTATAAAAGAAATACAGGAATACTTAGACAAAAAATTAATAAGGCCCAGTAAGTCTCCTTGGAGCTGTGCGGCCTTTTATGTTATGAATTCTGCAGAGTTAGAAAGAGGAGCCCCAAGGATAGTCATTAATTATAAACCTTTAAACAAAACATTAAAATAGATTAGATATCCTATACCTAATAAAAGAGACTTAGTAAGTAGATTACATAACTGTTCAATATTCTCTAAATTCGATATGAAATCAGGTTATTATAAAATCCAAATTAAAGAAGAAGACAAATACAAAACACTGTTTGTGGTACCATTTGGACATTACAAATGGAACGTAATGCCCTTCGGACTAAAGAATGCACCTAGCGAATTTCAAAATATTATGAACAATATCCTCAACGATTATCAACAATTTGCTATAGTTTATTTAGATGACGTATTAATATTCTCAAATAATATTAATCAACATTTTAATCATTTAGAACAATTTTTTAATGTTATAAAAGAGAATGGATTAGTAATCTCAGCTAAAAAGATGAAATTATTCCAAGATAACATTAGATTCTTAGGATTTGATATTTATAAAGGTACCATTAAATCTATAAATAGATCAATAGAATTCGTAGATAAATTTGCTGATGAATTTAAAGACAAAACACAATTACAAAGATTTTTAGGATGTATAAATTACGTGTCAGATTTTATACCCAACCTCAAGATTATATATGCACCCTTATTCAAAAGATTAAGAAAAAATCCACCTGCTTGGAGTAATGAGATGACTGATAGCGTCAAGAAATTAAAAATCATTATAAAAACGTTACCCTGCTTAGGAATACCTGACCCACATGCATCATTAATAGTAGAAACTGACTATTCGAACTTAGGATTTGGGGGTATATTAAAGCAAAAACCAATGGGAAGTGATAAAGAACAAATAGTTAGGTATTATTCTAGAACATAGAACCTAGCACAATTAAAATACAGTACAGTTAAAAAAAGAAATTTTAGCAAATCGTATTATGTATTAATAAATTTCAAGATGATTTATTTGATAAGCATTTTTTATTAAAAATTGATTTTAGAGCGGCAAAAGATGTTTTACAAAAGGATGTTAAAAATCTTGTTTCAAAGCATATTTTTGCCAGATAGCAAGCATTACTTGCATGTTTTGATTTCAGCATAGAACATATTAAAGGAACAAAGAACTCATTACCAGATTTTTTAACAAGAGAATTTTTACAGGGAAAAGCAAAATGAGCCACAAAGATAAATACGGACCTCCCATTACCAAAGAAGAAGATAAAAATCCTACATTAAAATAAGTTTTAGAAACTCCTCCTCCATTACCAATCAAAAATAGGTACACCACATTAACCCCCATAGCATTACCCTCATTTTACCCTTCTTCGTCATTAAATCCTATACCTGTTAGACCAACCATTAGATCGCAATTAATCTCTCCCTTAGAATTTGCATTAAACACTTCCAAGCAAAACCACCCTGAAAAATTACCATTTTACACACCACCTACTAATATTACCTGCCCATTTATAGAAAAGGTTAATAGAAATGTACTATTTCTAATAGAACCCGAATATGAAATAAATAAATCCTTATTACAAATAGTTACTCAATACTTTCCCCTAGACTTTCATTATCTTCCAAATCATCCCCAAAAAACTGACTATTCTACGAATTCATATTAGTAGACACCGACTCAATTGAAATTACTCACAATTATGATAAGCAAGACAAACAAAAAATTATCTTTTCTAAATTCAAAATTTTGAAGGTATTATCTCCTTCCAACTAGAATAAGCATCCTTCTTCAACTAGGAAATTTTCCATAAAAGTTACTCCGCAAGAGTATTCGTATTATGATTACATGGATGCGTGGACAAAAATGTTATTAATTGAACCTTATGAACATTCATGGTTCATATGGTTTAAGAAAGACATCCTATTAAATTTTCCATTATGGTTCGTTAGATGGTTTAACAAATGGGGCCCCGAGCCTCAATCTATCCAGAATTTGCAAATATAGCTTTTCAATTATTCAATCAAGAAACGAAGTTTTAGGACCATACAAAGTTATTAATGTTCCATGCAAGCTTCGGAGTATCTTGGATAACGGCCTGGACTTATAAAAAGGAACAAGCCGTTCCTCAGACATATACTAATTGGGTGCTTAGAGTCATAAGAATAAAATGGTGGAATAAGTTTAACCCAAATTTATTAACTGAGGATGTCCTTAAAGATTGGTTTATTAAAAATCAGAATTATTTAGTTAAACCAAGAGAAAATATTAGAGATGACCACTTTTTAGCTAAAAAGGCTAAATTTATGGCAGAATTATTTGCTTCTTCAAGCAAGAAAGATTTTCTAAAAAAATTAAAAAAGGCCATTACGAAGTCAGACATAAATAATGAAGACTTAGAAGAATCTTCCCAAAGTTTTACTCCACTTAATGAAGACGATTTCTATGGCGTAGAAGGTATTTGAATATTAGTGGAAAACAACATTACTTTTTGAATTATTAAAAGGAATCAACATTATTTGCTTTTGAATTATTAAAAGGAATCAACATTATTTGGGGCCGACAACATGTGAAGAAACGCATCATCAGACCAACTCACCACTGTAGATATGGCCTACTTTTGACTATAAGCTTTTACTATTTTTGTAGTTTTGTAATCATTAAAATTCTTAATTATATAAGGGCAAAAATGTAAAATAGCCCAAGGATAGTTTAGTATTTTCAGTCATCCCTTATGCCTATAAAAGGGAAGTGACCTCTTCATTGTAAAAACACGCTCCTACAACCCATCAATCCTTGTAATAAAAATTCTCTCTAAAAATATTCCGAGCTCTTACATCTCCAACTTTCACCTAATATAAAATTTGTCAGTATATCTTCATCATGGATTTGAACATATTTTACAATTGGCTCTTTTATCATTATGTTTTTCAGTCAATACTAATGTTTAATATAGATTTAGAAAACTTTATAACTTATCTTCCTTATTATTATGAATTTAATAACTTTCATTGGATTATGTTTGTTTTTCTTGGATCAGTTGCAGCATTAAAATTTAATTTTTCATTTCCAGATTATTAAAAAAAAAAAGAGTTTTTTTTTTACTGTTCAACAATTTTTACTGTAAATATGATATATATTTTTGCTTCTTATATAAATTATATTTTTTACTAATCTTCTTAGTAATCTTCTTGTTTAATATAACTTTTCTTTTTATTATAACCTTTTCTTCTTTGATAGGGTTTATAAGACTGTTTTTGCTTTTTCTTGACCACTCAAGTCAATCTTCTCAGTTGAGGTTTTCGTTCATAGAAACAACACTCTATGTCGGCACTGCTGACGATAATCATTCTACGACGCAATTGAGTGTGATATGGGCAGGCCACTGTCTGGTTGTTGATAACTATTTTATTGTCTTTCTCAAATATAATTGTCATGTTCTTGTATTTCAACGAGCTAATAAGGAATGGAAAAGTTTGCGGCACCACCATCCTCAATGAAGTTTGTTTTATTTTGTCATTCAATAATTGGCCTTGCTATGTTGTTGCCTTTCACCGGCGAGCATGAATGGTGGATTGTACTCAGTTATCAAGGTCAACTAGAAGTATGGAGAAGGCACTAAACACAATACTTTTCCATTAAGAAAGTATACCACTGGCTTGGAACTTTTAAAATTTGTTTCTTAATCAATTGACACAAGATCAATTGTCTCATGATCTTTTAAACTCTTTGAAGAATTTTCCATGAACTCCAACCCCATATCCATCTATCAATATCAAATTCTCAATTCAGTGTTACGTGTACCTAAACGATATTAAAAAAATATAAAACTAGGTACAGCAAAAATTATTTAACAATGACTATCATCCCAAAACAAAGTAATTGAGATAAAATCCTAGAATTTTGTGGTGTAATTATCTCAATAGCATTATATCCATATAGCTACAGATGCCAAATAGGTAACAAGGATTTAAACATATCGATAGAACTTTAAAGCAAGGAATGGAAAGAGAAACAGGGCATTGGCAATAATAGAAAGACATAGGCAAAGAAAATATAATCACATATCCATGTTATCGTACTCTCCTACGAAAGATGAGAACATGGATATTCATTTGCTATGTTACAATGGCATACAGACCTTCTCAACAGCGGGGCGGCATGCTCTGTTTCTTAGGGGAAAACTTTCTCTTTAATACCCAAGACACAATCAAGAATTCCGCGAGCGGTCACATGCTATTTTAGTAATTGATTTTAATATTTTCAATTGAGATATTATGAGCTCCATGATTAAATTGATTTAAATGATTGAGATTTAGTATTAATAAATTTGTTGACACTTCATGTCAATGGATATCAACTCACAATTAAAAGTAATACTAATAATATTTTAAATTAAATAAATTAAAGTAACTTTTTCACTTATGTGGAGGAAAAACTCAAGGTAAGGTATAGTTATTTCACAAATCATTTTTTCACTCTCTAACATTGAACTTGCTACCTAGAGTTAAAATTTTACGGGTCATTTACTATGGAGAAAAATAAAGTTGCACCTCTAAATTCACAAATACAAGAAACTAGTGTTGTTATACTGTAAGTTCATTTACTTGCACTACGCTAAAAATGACATTTTATAGCGTGCTTTTTATAGCGCTTATTAAATACAAGCGCTGTTGTATAATATTTTAAAATTAACGGAGGATACCACAATGCTTTTTTTGCAAGTGTTGTGGCAAAAGCGTTGTTGTAGGGTCATATAGGGTCACATAGCGCTTGCACATAATGTTTACAACCCTTTTACAGCGCTTTTGATAAAAGCGCTTTAAATTGAAGTGCTTTCACATAATGTTTACAGCGCTTTTGGAGCGCTTTGTATACAAGCGTTGTAAAATATAGCGCTCCCACCTTAAGTTACATAGCTTTTAAAGTGCTTTTTGTAAAAGCGCTGTAAATTACATGCACTTTCACATAATTAATTGACCTATTAGAGCGCTTTTTATACAAGCGTTGTAAAAGGCTTGCGCTTTCACATAATTAAAGGACCTATTAGAGCGCTTTTTATACAAGCGATGTAAAATCATTCACTTTAAATAAATAAAAACAAATTTAATACGTTGTCATAACCCTACGAACCCTCATCTCCTCTACTCTGTGAACCTTCCTCTCCTCTATTGTGCGCCCATCTACTGCTCCTTCTTTAAAACAAATTGGATATGTTGTCTCAGGTACTGTATTTATTAATTTGTTGTTGTCACTAAAATTGATAAATTGTTACATAATAAATCATATAAATCTATTCTATTTTGAAATTTGTTGATCTGTTCTATTTTGAAATCAGACTTGGACCTTGGTTTCCATTTTCCAATATTAGATATGTGTACAATAGATTGGTATAATGTTATCAGTAGCTTATTAGTTGTGTAACTTCATTTATATAGGTCACATAAAATGGACCAGAAATGGATGTCTGCCAATCGTTTGTCAAAAGAGTGTGAAAATAGAGTGAAGGAGTTTGTTGAGTTTGTAGTGAAGAATGCAAAAGATCCAAATAGAATCGTTTGTCCTTGTTTAAAATGTTGTTTTGGAAAATGCATTAGAGCAGATGAATTGAAAGGACATTTAGTATGGCATGGAATTGATCAAAGCTATACATGTTGGATAAGACATGGTGAGAAAAAAAAAGGAAACATTAATTTTGAGAATGGTTCGACATATGCTTCAACTGATTTCGACACAGATACATATGAGCGGGATTGAGTTGAGGATATTGCAAAAGCAGTTGAAGATCTTCAGGATTGTCCTAAAATGTTTTAGAGTAGTGGATGATCTGATAAAAGCTTCACATAATTATTAACACTCTTAAAAGATATGTTCCCAGATGATAATGAAATTCCTAGTCGAACCTACGAAGCTAAACGAATTTTGTGCTCTATTGGCATGAGTTACGAAAGGATTCATGCGTGTCCTAACGATTGCATTTTATTTCGAAACGAATATGAATTACTAAATACGTGTCCGAAATGCAATTTATCTCGATATAAGAAGAAATAATCTACTCCAGCAAAAGTCGTGTGGTATTTTCCTATAATACCAAGATTTAGGCGAATCTATCGCAGTGAAGAAGATTCAAAACACTTGACATGGCATGCAGATGAAAGAATTAGAAATGGAAAGTTTCGACACCCTGAAGATTCTCCACAATGGACAAAAATTGATCACGAGTATCCTGAATTCGAGAGAGAGTCAAGAAATCTACGACTTGCACTTTCTATTGATGGAATGAATCCACATGGTCTTCAAAGCATCTCACACAACATGTGGCCTGTGATTTTGTTGATTTATAACCTAGCTCAATGGTTATGTATGAAGCGTAAGTTTATGATGTTGTCTCTGTTAATTTCTGGACCCAAACAACCAGGGAATGATATCGACGTATACTCGACTTCTTTAATTGAAGATTTAAAAATTATGCGGGAGACATGTGTGGAAGTTTATGATGGGTATAAGAAAGAATGTTTCATTTTGAGGGCTATGTTGTTCGGCACAATTAATGATTTTCCAGCATATGGTAATTTATCAGGATATAGCATTAAAAGTCAGTGTGCATGTCCTATATGTGAAGAGAGTACAAATTGGATGCGGTTGAAACATTGTAAGAAGAATGTATTTCTTGGACATTGTAGATTTTTACCTTATAGTCATTAGTATAGTGGGTTTAGAAATGCATTCAATGGAAAATCAGAGGAAGATAAAGCTTCATTAGCATCGATTGGATATCAAATACCTAAAAAAGTACAAGGTTTGACCAATAAATTTTGCAAACCTTTTACGGGAGAGCTGGTCAAACCTGGATAGAAGAAAAGGTCAATTTTCTTTGAATTGCCATATTGGAAGTTATTGTATATAAGACATTTCCTCGATGTGATGCATATTGAATAAAAATACATTTGATAGTGTTAATGGTACGTTACTCAATGTTCCAGGGAAGTCTAAGGATGATATCAATGCAAGATTTGAGAGGGAAATTTGTTTTTTCAGGGAAATTTGTAGTAAAGTGATCGATCCTCAGAAATTACCGACATTGCAGAGGGAAATTGTTGTTACTTTGTGTGAGCTTGAAATGTATTTCCCACCCTCATTTTTTGATATAATGGTTTACCTTATTGTTCATCTTGTTAAGGAGACACAACTTTGTGGGCCAGCTTATTTAGAGATGGATGTATCTGATAGAACGATATATGAAAATATTAAAAGGGTACGTAAAAAGTAGAAGTCGACTAGAAGGTTGTATTGCTGAACGGTACATTGTCGAAGAAGCTGCTGAATTTTGTACTAAATATCTGTCCAATGTTGAATCCATAGGGCTTCCCATGTCTCGTCATTCGGGAAGAATATCAAGAGAAGGGATAATTGGAAAGAGAGTAATGACTATATAAAGGACAAAATGGGAGGAGGCACAATTGTATGTTTTACACAATGATGATGAGGTTCAACCGTATGTTACAATACACATGCCTCAGTTATCTAGTTTGAACATGAATAGGAATCAAAATTCGATAACTCGAGAGCACAATCGAAGTTTTATAACATGGTTAAAAAATCACATTAACTCAAAGTTTGATATAGACCTCAGATCAATTTCACAAACATTGAGGTGGCTAGCAAATGGTCCGAGTTTACATGTCTTTTCTTACACCGGTTATGTAATTAACGGCTACACATTTTATACCAAAGAACAAGATGAACAAACCACTATGCAAAATAGCGGAGTCAGTCTCGTAGCTGAAGAGATGCATATCTCAAGTGCAAAAGACAAAAATCCAATATATGCAAATCTATCATATTTTGGGGTTATCGAGCGCATATGGGAGTTAGACTACACAATGTTTCGTGTTCCCATATTTGGTTGCAAGTGGGTCGATAATCATAATGGCGTTTGGATTGATGAGTCAGGGTTCTTGCTTGTCGATTTTAATAGGGTGAGATACAAAGATGAGCCTTTTATTTTAGCGTCGCAAGCTCAACAAGTGTTTTATGTCACTGATCCTGCTGATGATAAATTGTTCGTTGTCCTATCAACCAATAAAATAAGTGATGATAACAATAATGAAATTGATTCAACCGATGATGGTTTATATCTTAGAGATGATCATGATGAGGGAATTTGGATTAATCCATTGTTTCCTATTGTTAATGGACAAACAAATGTGAATTCCACCAGGAAAAGAAGAAAGGTGTAAGACCCTTAGTTTTAAATTCTAATTTATGCAATTTTAGTATTTTTTGTGTTGAATTGTTGTGGCATTTAGCTCAATTTTTTTTTTGGGTATTAAGTACCAAAAGCTTATTTTATTAGAGTGTGTAATATGTTTAATTTAGCTCAATCATAAAAATTATTTGTCGAAGAATAATTTACTTACGTTACGAAAAATTTAATACCGGACAATTTTGTTAAAAATATCGTTTATTGCTGAAAATTTTATCTGTCAATTGAGTTGTGACGAGAGTAGATATTTTTATCAAAATAGTTTGATATGTGAGTGAAGTGATGTGTGTAAGAATATTTAGATATTTGTTGGTTTGGTTTAATTATAATATATATATATATATATATATATATATATATATATATATATATATATATATAATATTATGATTGTAAGTAATATATATATAGATATGTGTGAAGCAAACAGAGAGGAAGTAGAAAAGCTGAAAGCTTCGCGAAACTTCTTCTTCTCCGTCTTTCTTTGGTTTTCAAAAACAAAACCGTAAAACACAAACCCTCATTTATTTACTAGATCTAAGCTTCCATTCGAGAAGTGGCAGAAGGGAAAGTTACTCCTCTCCACATTACGGTGCGAGTGAGCTAGCTTTTGAATCGACGATGCGAGCGAGAGTTTTCGCCGTATTTGATCGCGGTTAAGAAAACGGTTTTAAAAGCTACAACGAAGGTAAGGGCTCCTTTAAAATTTTTTAGTTAACATATAGGGACTCTATATGTGAGATTAGTGTTGTTGATTTTGTTAGTAATGGTAAAAAAAAATTGATTTTTGACATGTTTGAGTTACATATTGAGTTAATTTCAAATAAATGAGTTTGAACTGAAGTTGAAATTTTACAAGAAAAAGTTTGGTGTGTGAAAAAGATATAATTTTGGGAATTTTGTTGTGGTTTGATAAATTTTAGTTGTGAACAAATTGTTATAAATATATATGTTTATGTAGTTAGCTCCTTAAGTCTCGAGAAGGAATCGCGACTGTTGGCACCGAGTTAGCAGTGAGGAGAACTCTGATATATTAATGTTGTTGTGGTGATTCATGTTTGGTGTGATTGATGTGTTCATAATTAAATATTATGAATTTTTGAGATGTGTTTTATGTGTGGATTGTGTGGAAAAATGAATTGATGTGATTTGATGTGAATTGCTGGATTATGAATAAATATGTTTGAGTATGTTCTGTGTTGAATTTGAAAAATCATTAGTGTTAAATGAGTATTAAAAATGGGGAATCTTTTAATAGTTGCATTTACTTAATGGTTGTGGTGAAAAGAGTCAGAGTATGCTCATGCATTTTCATAGTACATGGTGACCGGATGGGCCATGGTGATAGTGGTGACCGGATGGGCCACGGGATGATGCCATGTGATTTGTTGGTTCATCTTATCATTACGAGGATTATCGCGTCATGATGATCTGTGAGAGATTGCACTCTAGAACGTGCTGATCTATGAGCGATTGCACTCTAGAAATCAGAGTAAGGCCTGTGAGAGGCGACACTTTAGTAAATCGTGCTAGCCTGTGAGAGACTACACCTCGGTAATTAGTACTGGCATGTGAGAGACCGTACAATTATGATTTACGCCCCTTTGAGGAGGGTTTGGTTTGGAATTCCGGAATCATGTGCATTGGCATATACGCATTGCATTAGGGTGCTTGGCACGCGAGTCATGTTTGATATATCGTAACGGTTGTATATACATAATCGATTGTGGTTTATGATTATGCTGTATTTGATGAGTGTTATTGATGGACTTTATGTGGTAAGCGTTGAAATATTTTGAAACGTTTTCAAAACTGAAATTATGCTATTTTCACAGTTGTATTCGAATACAAGGATGCTGTATTCGAATACGACAATGCAATTTTGTTATAAACTTCATTTTTCAACTTTGATTATGCATGTTTGGCATATGAAAACCCTTTCTAGATGTATGCTAAGTTGAAAGGTCATTTTGTGCATTAAGAATTTAAATGCTAAGTGATATTTGTTAATTTCGGTTGGTGACCTTTACAATTATTGTGTAAACTTGGGCTTTGCCCTCAGATGAGAATAAGGATCGTCCTACCGGTTAGACCCCTGGAGATGGGAACAGAGTTAGACTTACCTAACCACTGCTGTGTCAGAAGGATTTCTTCGGGGCACGGGGAGATCACCCAGGTTATAGTTTTTTTGTATCATGATTAGATTAGATGGATGTATAGGGGCTAGATGTCTATCTGTTATGTTTGTATTTATTTCATTCTGGAAGACTGTACCTATACCATATATTATCAGCTTGACTTTTATTTTGATGGGTCCTTGTACCTCTTTTTGATGTGACGTAGGGAAGTTAAAATTCTTGGGGCAATGCTTTTGTACAGGTGTCTGCTGAGAATACCCCAGGGATGAGCTATGTCTGATAGGACTCATAGCCCTGGTGTATTTTCTTTGTTTCAATACTTTGTATTTTCATTTCAAAACTGTTTCCGCTGTTGTAAATATTGTTGACTTTGTCGTTGAGTTAGGACTTAAATATTTTATCCAAAAGTATTTCTTTCTTGATTTATGAATTCGAATTAGTTTATTAAAAAAAATGAGTTGTTACAATTGTGGTATCAAAGCTTTTGGTTATAGATTGTAGGTCAACCTGTAGGTTGGGAGTCGGTATTTGATCATGCGTCGGGGTAAGTTGTTTGAGTTGTCAGGTCTTGTGTAATTTGTTATGTGTTAATGAAGTTGAAAGTTGTCTTTTGGAATTCTTCTAAGGGGTGTTAAGATTTCTTCTTGATGTTGGTTTTATAGGAAACAATGCCTCCAAGAAGGAACGATGTCGCAAGGGTTAACGTCAACAAGATGATCAAATGGTTGAAGCAATGAATAAAATGGCTGCTTCTGTTGCTGCACAGACAACTACAAAGACTCTGCGGGATTTGGAGAAGAGGGAAAGAGAGATCCGTACTGCTGAGTCAAGGGGATTAGAGGACTTTCGTCGTTACAATCCTCCCAAGTTTAGGGGTGATTAGAATTCAGAGAAAGCAGATCAGTTGATCCAAGAAGTGGAAAAGATCTTTAAGATGATTAACTGTCAGGCGGGAGTGAAGGTCAACTATGCCACTTATCTGGGACTAGCTCATGAAGAGGTGAACTGGGAGTCGTTCAAAAGGAAGTTTTTAGACAAATACTTCCCGATGAGTACCATGACTAAGCTGGGTGATGACTAAAACTTCATCAGGGTAATATGACCGTGGGCGAATATGCCGCTAAGTTTGAATCGTTGTCGAGGCATTTCAGGTTTTTCTGTGAAGAGGTTGATGAACCATTCATGTGTCATCGTTTCCAAGCCAGATTGAAGTATGAGATTCAGGATTCTGTCTTACCCTTGGGAATTCAACGTTTCCATGTTCTTGTGGAAAAATGTAGAAAAGTGGAGGATATGAAGAATAGAAGGGCCAACTGTGGAGGGAACTTTAGTTCAGGGGGGGCCTAGTCGGGTGAGTTATTAGGGCAACCAAGGGAAACAAGTTGCTAAGCCTTATAACCGACCGCCGAACAACAACAGGGGTCAGAATCACCCGGGTAACCAGAACTTTGGAAGACAAGTGGGGCAAGTGACTCGATGTTTTCGATGTGGGCAAGAGGGGAATTATGCTAATGCTTGTAACTCTAAGAGTCCCATTTGCTACAATTGCCAGAAACCAGGGCATATTTCAAGGGATTGTAAAGCTCCGAAGGTGGAACCGGTTGTGAATGCAACTAGGGCTACTCGTCCTACTACTAGAGGACGCGTTTATTGTGTGAGTGCTGAAGCTGGAAATCCATCTAGCAATCTGATTCAACGTGACTGTGAAATTGCAGATAACACTCTAAATGCACTTTTTGATTAGGGGGCAACCCATTCCTTCATTGCTATGGATTGTGTGAATCATTTGAAGTTATCTGTGTCGCCTCTACCTTTTGATTTGGTTGTTTCCACACCTACTAAGGCGTTGACAATAAATACTACATGTTTATAGTGTCAAGTGACTATTCTGAATAGGGATTTCTTGATTAATTTTATTTGTTTACCTCTACAATCACTCGACGTCATTCTCGGTATGGATTGGATGTCGTATCATTATGTGATCTTGGATTGTGCTCGCAAACTGGTTCTTTTTCTCGAACCAGAAGTTGTTAAGCATCTAGCTGCTAACAAACTCGGAGTGTCACTAAGAGAAGGAACTCATGAGTTTTTGTCTTTGGCTAACGTGGGGGCAAAGATAAATGTGAAAATAGAAGACGTGGTGCTTGTTCAGGAGTATCCGGACGTATTTCCAATAGAAATTCCAGAATTACCACCGGTAAGAGAAGTGGAGTTTTTCATTGATTTGCACCCAGGAACCAGACCAATTTCGATTGTGGCGTATCGAATGTCACCATTGGAATTAAATGAGTTCAAAGGCCAAATTGAAGATTTGTTGGAGAAGAAATTTATTAGACCAAGTGTATCACCATGGGGAGCTCCGGTATTGCTAGTTAAGAAGAAGGACGGAAGCTCACGCTTATGCCGCGTATTGATGATTTGATGGATCAGTTGAGAGGAGCCGAGGTGTTTTCAAAGATTGACTTGAAGTCAGGTTACCATCAAATCCGAGTAAGAGAAGGAGATATTTAGAAAACTACTTTCAGAACTTGTTATGGGCATTATGAATATCTAGTTATGCTATTTGGATTTACCAATGCACCAACAATTTTTATGGATTACATGAACAAAATCTTTAGTCCATTTCTAGATAAATTTGTTGTGGTATTCATTGATGATATATTGATTTATTCAAGGACTGCAAAAGAACATGAAGAGCATTTGCGCCAAGTTCTTGAAATCTTGCGCGAGAAGCAATTATATGCCAATTTGTCGAAGTGTGAGTTTTGGCTGGAGGAAGTGAATTTCTTAGGTCATGTGATAACTAAGGAAGGAATCGATGTGGATCCAGCAAAGATTGAGTCAGTTCTTGCTTGAAACAGCATCAGGTCGTCACTGACATACGAAGTTTTGCAGGGCTGGCAGGTTACTACAGGAGGTTTATTGAAGGTTTTGCAAAAATTGTAGCTCCATTGATGCAACTTACTAGAAAGGATCAATTTGTTTTCATGGACGGAGGAGTGTGAGTAAAATTTTTAGTTACTAAAGAAAAAGTTGACAACCTCACCAGTTTTGATCTTACCGCAACCAAAAGAACCGTATGAAGTTTACTACGATGCGTCTCACCAAGGTTTGGGATGTGTTCTGATGCAACACAAGAATGATGTAGCTTACGCCTCAAGGCAATTGAAGATTCATGAAAGGAACAATCCTACCCATGATTTAGAGCTTGCTGCTGTAGTTTTTTCATTGAAGATCTAGAGGCACTACTTATATGGATGCACGTCCACAATGTTCAATGACCATAAAAGTTTGAAATATTTGTTTGATCAGAAGGAATTGAACATGCGTCAGAGAAGATGGATGGAGACTCTCAATGATTTTGATTTCACATTGCAGTACAACCCTGGGAAGGCCAATGTAGTGGCTGATGCGTTGAGTAGAAGAAGTGTATCAGTGTCTTTAACAGTGATGGCTAGACAACAATAGTTGTGGGAAGCATTCAGAGACCTACACTTGAACGTAGAGTTTGCACTGGGAATTTTGAAATTCGGAATGATTAAGATTTCGAGTGGACTACTTGAAGACATTGCGGATTTTCAAAATGATACTTTAATTCAAGAGAAGAAGAACCTAATAGTGCAAGGGAAAACGAATTAGTTTAAGATTGGACCAGATAATATTTTGAGATGTAATGGGAGAGTTTGTGTATCAGAAGTTACAGATCTGAAGAAAACAATTTTAGACGAGGCTCATAAGAGTAAATTGAGTATTCATCCAGGAGAAACAAAGATGTATCAGGATTTGAGGCAGAATTATTGGTGGCCAGGAATGAAAAGATATGTAGCGGAGTATGTGTCAACTTGTCTAACCTATCACAGAGCGAAAGTGGAACATCAACGGCCTCCTGGAATGTTGCAACCTTTAGATATACCTGAGTGGAAGTGGGACAACATTTCCATGGACTTTATATCTGGATTGCGGAAAACAAGGAGAAAGAATGATTTTATATGGGTGATAGTGGCTCTATTGACTAAATCCGCACACTTTTTACCAGTAAAGACCACATATAAGGCATATAAGCTAACTGAGATCTACATTGCTGAGATTGTTAGATTACACGGAGTACCGTCCAGTATTTTATCAGATCGTGATTCGAAATTCACGTCACACTTTTGGGGAGCATTGCATGATGCGTTGGGAACGAAACTAAGGTTGAGTTCAGCTTACCGTCCGCAAACTGACAGACAGACTGAGAGAACAAATCAGTCCTTGGAAGATCTTTTGAGAGCTTGTGTATTGGATGATAGAGGAAGCTGAGATGATGTGCTACCATTGGTTGAGTTTACCTACAACAATAGTTTTCACACATGTATTGGAATGGCACCATATGAGGCTTTATATGGGTGCAAGTGTCAAACGCCTTTGTGTTGGTATAAGGACGGTGAAAGAATGATTGTAGGACTCAAGATGGTGCAACAGACTACAGATAAGGTAAAGAAGATAAAGGAGAAAATGAAGATTTCAAGATCGTTAGAAGAGTTATGCGGACAAGCGTCGCAGACTTCTAGAATTCAAGCAGGGAGACCATGTGTTCTTGAGAGTCATGCCTACGAGTGGAGTTGGTAGAGCATTGAAATCGAAGAAATTGACTCCTAAATTTATTGGACCATATTAGATTTCTGCACGAATTGGGCCGGTAGCTTATCGGATTGCTTTGCCTCCGATACTGTCCAATATTCACGACGTGTTTCATGTGGCGCAATTAAAGAAATACCTTGCAGATCTGTCACATGTGATTGAACCGGACACAATACAACTAAAGGAGAATTTGTCATTCGATGTACTATCAGTGAGAATTGATGACAAGAAGATTAAGCGATTAAGGGACAAAGATGTTTCGTTGGTCAAGGTGATTTGGAACCCAACTACTAGGGATGCGACTTGAAAATTGGAGAGCAAGATGAGGGAACAACACCCTGATTATTTTATCAACGCGTAGTTTCGTGGACAAATCTAATTTTAGGGGGGCAGTATTGTAAGACCCTTAGTTTTAAATTCTAATTTATGCAATTTTAGTATATTTTTTGTGTTGAATTGTTGTGGCATTTGGCTCAATTTTATTTTATTTTGGGAATTAAGTACCAAAAACTTATTTTGTTAAACTTTGTAATATGTTTAATATATGTGTATTTTTATTTACATATTTTGATACCCGTTTAAAAATTATTTGTCGAAGAATAATTTATTTACGTTATGAAAATTTTAATACCGGACAATTTTGTTAAAAATATCACTTGTAGCTGAAAATTTTATCTGTCAATTGAGTTGCGACGAGAGTAGATATTTTTATCAAAACAGTTTGAGATGTGAGTGAAGTGATTTGAGTAAGAATATTTAGATATTTGTTGGTTTGGTTTAATTATAATATATATATATATATATATAATATTATGATTGTAACTAATATATATATATATAGATATGTGAGAAGCAAACAGAGAGGAAGTAGAATATGCCATAAAACAAACCTTGTACTCCTCCCGCGAAACTACATTTTCTCCGTCTTTCTTCGATTTTCAGAAACAAAAAACAAACCTGTAAAACAAAAACCCTCATTTATTTAATAGATATAAGCTTCCATTCTAGAAGTGATAGAAGAGAAAGTTACTCCACTTCACATTACGGTGCTAGTGAGCTAGATTTTGAAGCGACGACGCGAGCGAGAGGTTTCGGCGTATTTGATCGCGGTAACAAAAACGGTTGTAAAAGCTACAATGAAGGTAAGGGCTCCTTCCAAATTTTTTAGTTTGCATATAGGGACTCTATATGTGAGATTAATATTGTTGATTTTGTTAGTAATGGCAAAAAATAAAAAATTGATTTTTGACGTGTTTGAGTTATGTATTGAGTTATTTTCAAATAAATGAGTTTGAACTGAAGTTAAAATTTTACAAGAAAATGTTTGGTGTGTGAAAAAGATATAATTTTGGGAATTTTGTTGTGGTTCATCTTATCATTACGAGGATTATCGCGTCCTACTGATCTGTGAGAGATTACACTCTAGAACGTGTTGATCTGTGAGCGATTGCACTCTAGAAATTAGTGTAAGGCCTGTGTGAGGCGACACTTTAGTAAATCGTGCTAGCCTGTGAGAGATTGCACATCGGTAATTAGTACTGGCCTGTGAGAGACCGTACAATTATGATTTACGCCCATTCGAGGAGGGTTTTGGTTTGGAATTTCGGAATCATGTGCATTGGCATATACGCATTGCATTAGGGTGCTTGGCACGCGAGTCATGTTTGATACATCGTAATGGTTGTATATACATACTCGATTGTGGTTTATGATTGTGCCTTATTTGATGAGTGTTATTTGATGAGTGTTTAATTGTTTTATATAAGCCATGTAATCTGAACTAAGTTCATGTAATTTAATTGTTTGATCTGCCAGAATTGAGCATTTTAGTATTTAGCTTGACCTGTATTTGATTTTCTGCTTATATTTAGCTTGATCTTAGTGTTTTATACTAAGTTCATGTAATTTAAGTGTTTGACCTGCCATAACTGATTATTTGGAAGAAAAAAAATCCAAATATAGGTACTTTACTAATTATTTAGTATTGTACAGAAACTGAACTTATATTGTAATTTAACATATTTAACTTGAACTCAAGTGAACATAAACTTGTAATTTTACAACGCTTTTGTCAATTAGAGCTATAAAAAGTCTTTAAAAAAAATAAGGAGGTCACATAGCGCTTGCACATAATAAAACAAAGAGGTCTTTTAAAGCGCTTTTTGGACAAGCGCTGTAAAAGGCTTTTAATAAAAAAAATAACGAGGTCTTTTAAAGCGCTGTAAAATGGTCACATAGCGCTTTTACATTATAAAACAAAGAGGTCTTTTAAAGAGCTTTTTCGACAAGCGTTGTAAAAGGCTTTTAATAAAATAAAATAAAATAAAATAAAATAAAATAAAATAAGGAGGTCTTTTAAAGCGCTTGTTATATAAGTGCTGTAAAAGGGTCACATAGCGCTTGCACATAATAAAACAAAGAGGTCTTTTAAAAAAAATAAAATAAGGAGGTCGTTTATAGCGCTTTTGGACAAACGCTTTAAAAGGCTTCTAAAAAAGCACTGTAATAGGCTTTTAAAAAATAAAATAAAGAGGTCTTTTATAGCGCTCTTTCAAAAAAGCGTTGTAATAGGGTTTTATATATAATAGTAAACTGCTTCAGTTTCCTCTTCATTACGTAATCTTCCCTATGAACTTTTGGCATTGCGAAACTTCCTCTTCTTCATTTTCCTTCTCATTGCGAACCCTAGTGTCCCTATGAACACTATTGCGAACCATCTCCATCTTTGTTACTACGAACCCTACTGTCCCTACGAACATTACGTACTCCATACGAACCCTCTGTCCTACGAACCATTCGTATTTCTTCGCACTCTTCAGGTATTGTATTTATTAATTTTTTGTTGTCACTAAAATGCATGTTGAACTTATACTGCTACGTACTTAGACTATTGCATGTTGAACTTGTTGAAGTTATACTGAACAGCATGTTGAACTTGTTGTAGATAAATGGATTCCAACAAGGATTTAGATCATCAAAATGAGGAAGTTTTCAACACTAAGACTTATGAAAATGAAGTTAAACGTGGTGCAACCATTATGCAAAAGGTCATAAAAGCAAGAAGTAATGGCATTAAATTTGAGGTATACTATACTTTGTTTGTTGTTTATTTTTTATCTTTTTTGAAAGCATGTACTAACTCTATGAGTTTATTAGGTGGGATGGAATGAAAGTGGCCAGCCAATTGAGCCCAACAGTTCCATGCTGGTAAGTTATATTGGTGCTGTTGTTCGTCAGAATATCCCAATTACAATTGACGATTGGAGAGATAAGGCTTTGAAGGATGCAAAAGATATATTGTGGAATGATATACAAGTAACTTTTTTACTCCACTTTTTTATTACTTATAATTTTTTCCATTGAAATACTTTACTCAAACTATATCTTTATTTGGTTTGCAGTCTGCTTTTGATGTTGATGAGGTGAGAAAAAATTACGTGCTTAGAGTTTCCAGAAAAATACACCGGGGATTTAGATCTCATCTGTCAAACTGCTACTTAAGAGATCGTGATGGAAATGTGAATGTTGAATTTCGAAAAATATATAAACACTATATATCAAATGACGAATGGAGCGCATTTGTGGTAAGTGATTAATTTATTAGCATTTGTGTTTTATTATTCATATTCATAGCGTATTTTAAATTTTTACACGATTATTATTATTATTTTTATATAGATTATAAGTACGACAAATCGCGAGAGGGCAAAAAATCCAACACATCCATACAAAAAATTTCGTATGGGCTATGCACGTTTAGAGCAAAAAAATTGTAAGTAAACATCACTTTTATATAATGTGGTACATTATAAACTATAGTTTCTAACTAATATTTTGTTTATGATCTTAACTAATAGCTTTTGATTATGTCTTAATGAATAGCTACAAGAGACCCAATCCAATCAACCATTGGGTCGTCATATTATGTGGAATGAGGCTCATGTGAATAAAGATGGAATTGTTGATAATGAAAATGTTCAAAAAGTGATACAACTTTGTGTAAGTATATTATCACTTTAATATTTTTTTTTAATATTATATTTTAAAAATGATATTGAACTTATCTTTTTAATCCTACATGTATTTTAGGAGAATCTAGAACAAAGTTTTGAAAATCAAGAGGACAATAAACAAGTTAGTTGCAGGGACATACTTGGTAAAGTATTTAATGTTCCTGAATATTCTGGCCGTGTAAGGGGTAAAGGATTTGGCGTAACTCCAAAAAGCTATATTTCACAAGAGAAGCGCACAAATCCATCTAATGAGGAAGCACTAGAGAAGCTCAAAATCCTAACAGAACAAGTGGCATTCTTGGTGAAGACAAATAAAGAAAAGCAACTTCCGGAGCTCCAACGTGAAATACAAATGGAGAGTGAAAACGCTAGTTGCAACATTGGTCTTAAAAGTCTTCCTGAGATAATTAATTACTTAATACAATAAGAAATTCATTCAACCTAATTGTTTCACATACTTATGTATTAACCATTGATTTAGAGTGTCTCTACTTGCGTGCTGTATTTATCCTCTCCTACTCATCGCAAGGTTGGAAAAGGAACATTGTACAATACCTTAGGAGAAGTATTGCACAACACTCCGATCCCTACTGGCCATGTCAAAGTATCAACCGTGATTGCTTTTGAACCAAATGCACCGTTGCCTATACCGGACAACGATGGAGATACGAAGTATTTGGAAGAAGAAATAGGTAGTTACGTGACATGGCCCAAAAATCTTGTTGGCCTTGATAAGGTATGTTTAATTAATATGTATGTTTAATTGATATGTATATTTAATTACACTATATATGATTATGATTGATTATATTTAATTGCTAATTTTTTCCGCTGTTAACTTTAATTTCACATTTATTTAGAATTATACAAAGTCTAAAGAGAATGACAAGAAGATTCCCCGCAACGAGTCAGTCACATCACCGGAAAAGGTTTGACATTTTTTCAGATTAACCTCAGTTTTTCATATTCAATCAAAACCACCCGCACAACAAACTTGCCAGAATAAAGCCGCACCACAGCTGAATGTTTGTGGTAAAAATAAAGCTGGCAAAGTTCAAAAACTGGAGTGTAATAAAGCTGCCAAAATTCAAAAATTGGATCCTGGAAAATCCGTTGCTGCTCCTAAAATAAGTCATCCACGCCTTGCTCGATTTGGGTCGTGTCTTGATAAAGAGCACATATACGAACTTCTCAATCATAAGGAGCTGAGTGCTACTGTCATCAGCATATACATTAGGTAAAATGCTTTATTAAAGATAAAAATTACTTTTAATTGCATTTATTGGTAATTAATTTAATTTATTGATAATTAATCTAATTTGACATTTTCATTGAAGGTTTTTGTATGAGAAGTTGGTGTGCATGCGCAAATTGTCAGATAGATTTTTATTCTTGTCTCCGCATAAGCTTTCAATGTTTAAACTCAATCCAGTGAATGTAAAGAAATATGTTGTTGATTTATGATACTTTTTTAATTTATGATACTTAATTTATTAGTTGTGTAAACAAAATTGCCAACCAAACTTTTGTTGTTGTAAGGCACATTGGATGTTGTTTGCAATCAATGCGACCTCTAAAATTATATACTATTTAGATCTCTTGCATGGCCATTACAACAATCACTCAAATTTAAAGACTATCTTCTACACATAAGTAATATTCATTTATTTCTTACATATATATATAAATAATGTGTTTGTTAATGCTATAATAATCACATTTATTTGATAGTGCTTTACAAGTTTTCTGAGCCCAAAGGGGTGCTACAGTGTCAAAACAAAAGTCAAATAACATCACATGGATTCCAATAAAGGTTTGAAATATATGCCTTTAAAATTTGATTTACAATCAATGCACAAATATTTATTGACTTATATGTTTTATTTTATATTGCCCTCGTCAAACTAACAACATAGACTACGGGTACTATATATTGCGATTCATGAAGGAGATTGTTGATATGAATCAAACTATAATTCCAGAAACGGTACGGTATTTTCATTATATTTTGATTTTCATATATAAACTATGTATACATTTGATTCTAACTTATTTATGTTCAAATATTATATCGCACAGTACTTTGACAATTCCAGTCCAACATACTTTGAATGAGATCTAACTGAAATAAAGGAAGACTGGTGTCAGTATGTGATCGAATTGAAAATTATTTAATTTGTTGGGAAATTGGCATGCTACAAGGTTGTGAAATTGGCATTATTGCTGGCAAATTGTAAAAAATAGTACTGTTGTGAATATATAAAAAATATGTAAAGTTATATAGTTCTGTTGTGAATATGTAAAAAATATAGTCATTGATATGAAGATTCAATTGTTGTATATGTTTAAATGAAATTGTTGTTGCTGTGAAATATATGTAATTGGGTGTTGTTATGAATTGATTGTTGCTGTATATATGAACTGATTGTTGCTGTTTAAATTAAAAATATAGTAATTGTATCAATATCATGTGCTGGATGAAAATGATTTTGGAAAAAAATTTAAAAGACAACGTTTTCTTAAAAAATGCCATAAAAAACCTGTTTATACAAACAAGCGTTATTTTAAAAATTCCATTTACAGCGCTTTTTAATAAAACTAGAATAAGAATGCACATATTACAGTGCTTTTTTTGAAAAATCGCTGTAAAACATGCATAAGAATGCACCTATTATAACACTTTTTTTAAAAAAGCGCTATAAAACGTGCATAAGAATGCACCTATTACAGCGCTTTTTTGAAAAAGCGCTGTAAAACTAGTACACCAAGCAACACGTTTTTAGAAGGGAGTTTAAAACTAGTACAAAAAGTAGCGCGTTTTTAGAAGAGATTTACAGCGCTTTTGAAAAAAACACTGTAAAACTAGTACAACAAGCAGCGTGTTTTTAGAAGGGATTTACAACGCTTTTGAAAAAAGCGTTGTAAAACGAGTACAACAAGCGCACTATATATGCACCTATTATAGCGCTTTTTTATCAAAAGCGTTGTAAACCTACTCTAAGATAAGTGTTGAGCACTATATATTACAATGCTTTTTATTTTAAAGAGCGCTGTTGTATCTTTTAATAGCGCTAGATACTACAGCGCTTAAAAGCGCTGTAAAGGGCTTTAAAAAGCACTGTAAAATGTTATTTTTCGCGTAGTGTTGTAAGTTCTACATAAATTAAATATCAGTTTTTCATTCATATGATACATTATGGCTAATGTGTTGTTGTCATATGTGAATAAAATCAAATTTTATCTGTCGGAAATAGTATGTTATTTTATGTAAATTTAAAAATTGTTGAAGTCCCACATTGGACAAATATCATTTATTGAGTAGTTTTCAAGTCTATAAATACTAAAATCCCACATTGGTTAGAAATCATATGTGAGTTTGTTTCCATCACTATATAATGAGTTTCAAACTATTGTGAAAAGTAAACCAAAGTTGGATGCATTTCTCAACTTTCTGTTTTCTCTCTTTTCTATTTTACTAGACTGATTTTTGAGCCACTTCTCCCCTTTCTTTCTGTCCCTTCGATTTTTAGAGCGGTTGTTATGCCGTAGTCCCTTCGATGTTTAGAGCGGTTGTCATGCCGTAGTCCCTTTGTTTTTTAGAGCAGTTATGCCGTAGACCCTTTGTATTTTAGAGCAGTTGTTATGTCGCAGTTCCGTCGATTATTGAGTGGTCCTAATACCACTATCATTTTCGAACGGTGTTTTTGCTGTAGTGGTCATAATACCACTATGAACAGTTTTTTGTGCCGTAGTCCTTTTGATTTTTGAGTGGTCATAGTATCATATTGCGAGTGACTTTAATCGTCATATTGAAAGTGACTTTAATCGCCATATTTAGGGTGTAATTCTAGAACGGTTTTCTAAGGTACAGTGGAACTCCGATACTGTGAATCTAGGCTGTTTTATCCACGGGACTTCGTGGTTGATAGTCTGCCTTTCACAATTTAGGCAGTGCCGCGAAATGTCTTAAAGAGAGCAACCTAGTTCGCGACTCAACACAGTAATATCTTAATAGACTCACCTATGTGAAAGTGGAAGTGTGGTCGCTTTCTATGGAATTTTGAGGCAGAATTCCTAGAGTATTCACTATACTGGGATAGACGTGCAGGGTCATTAATGCATGGTCTTCTGAGAATACACCCTATGAAAAGGTTGTGTCTGGGTTTGATGTCAAAGATAGAGTTTAAGACTACGAGTCACTCTTGTTGAATCTGAATCTTACTCATTATGCAAAGGTTCAAGTCAAGAGACACCTTTGTTTATGAACGATCTTATAGAAGCGTTTGACGCTACTTCAGAAACACTTTTTTAAATTCAAGTGGGGGGTTGTTGGAACATAGTATGTTATTTTATGTAAATTTAAAAATTTATGAAGTCCTACATTGGACAAATCTCATTTATTGAGTAGTTTTCAAGTCTATAAATACTAAAGTCTCACATTGGTTAGAAATCATATGTGAGTTTGTTTCCATCACTATATAATGAATTTCAAACTATTGTGAAAAGTACACCAAAGTTGGATGCATTTCCCAACTTTCTCTTTTCTCTCTTTTCTATTCTACTCGGCTGATTTGCGAGCCACTTCTCCCTTTTCTTTTTGTCCCTTCGATTTTTAGAGCGGTTGTTATGCCGTAGTCCCTTTGTTTTTTAGAGTAGTTGTTATGTCGTAGTCCCTTCGTATTTTAGAGCAGTTGTTATGCCGTAGTTCTGTCGATTTTTTAGTGGTCCTAATAGGACTATCCTTTTAGAGAGGTTTTTATGTCGTAGTGGTCATAATACCACTATGAACGGTTTTCTATGCCGTAGTCCTTTTGATTTATGAGTGGTTTTAGTACCATATTGCGAGTGACTTTACTCGTCATATTAAGAGCGACTTTAACCGTCATATTGAGGATGTAATTCTAGAACGATTTTCTACGGTGCAGTTGAACTCTGATACAGTGAATCTGAGCTGTTTTATCCTGAAGACTTTGTGATTGATAGTCTGCCTTAAACAATTTGGGCAGTGCCGCAAAATGTCTTAAAGAGAGCGACCTAGTCCGCGACTCAACCTAGTAATATATTCGGTGGTATAAATTGTGATTTTTAAACAGTTTTTCGAATTTCAAAACTAACATTATCCATGAAGAAACCTATATCACGAACGGTATGTCACCAACAAACATTGTGCATGTTCTAAAACCAAGTCACTTTCTCCATCAACATTACTTTAAGCAACATTGTTATAAGTTCCTGTCCAGAAATATTTTTTTTTTAAATGTTGTTTTAATAAACACATAAAAATACCATATTTAAAATAAACTTTTTTACCATATTTTCAGGAACTCAAAACTTTTATCGTTTCCAATTATGCTAACCATTTTGGCGAATCGAAGAAAATGGTTCTCAAGCAATAGTCTTCAATAGATCTCATTCATATGGTTCCATTAAGATGATATAGGTGGTAATGTGCTCAGGTGACATTGGTACCAAATGATTCAAATCTTGTTAAGTAGACTTGTGAAGATGTTGAGGTTGTGGCTAGTTCTAAAGAGTTGAACTTCTTGAACATGGTGATATGACGGGAAAACACAAATGCAATAACAATGAGAGGAAAGAGAATTGAACAATGTCGGAGAGTATGATAATATTATCATTGATCTAACATTTTCCAAAGACGATGACATTATGAACAAATGTTTTTGTCAAACTATTTGTAAAATAAATTTCAAAATTGTAAACTACTCCCAAAATCTCCAATTCCTAAAGCATAGATGAATACTACATGTTTGAATAATACAAACGATTTTTACAATGCAACTAGTGTAAAAAAACATGTTATTTAAACATCTAAAAAAATTGAAGCAAAAACCCAAGTACATTATTTTGGTAGTTAACATACGTCACAAATTGTGCATGTTGTCCTTTAAATCGAGAAGTTGTTATAAATTCAGAAAAATAATTTACCTCATATATGGGCAGTGGCCCACGTATGCCTTTTTGTTTATTTTCTAGAACCCATTTGTGATCTTGTAGTCCAAAATCAATGACCATTTTTTCTTGAACTCCCCAACATCATAGTCACCTAACATACATTGTTTGAATTTCTACACAAATTGAGTGTTTTCAACATTAGTGAAAGCATTTCTTATAAGGTGCCATGCTCATAATCTATGACGAGATTAAGGAAAAACCCTTTTGATTGGATTCTTCATAGCTAAATCACCATCATTAATAACTATGTTAGACTTTTGCCTTCTGTTGCAACCAAAAATTGTTCTAACAACCAAACATATGTTGATTCTATTTCATCACACATAATTGCACCGTTGAATACAATGTTTTGGTTGTGGTTGTTCACATACAAAAAATACAACCAATAGACACATATACTTGTTCCTCTTATAAGTGGCATCAAATGCCAATACATTGCCAAAAATCACATAATCCCTCTGAGTTGCACCATCACACCAAAACAAAAGTGAAAGTCTTCCTTTATTATCAACTCTATGACTCCAAAACACAGGTTCATCACTTGCACACATACTTTCAAGATATTTACATGCAGCTTTTGTGTTAATTGATGAAATTAATCGTTGCCTCTCTTGTTCACTGTACATGTCCCACCTCTCTCAAACCCACCAGCTTCACTTGCAAACAATCCAAAAATATGGGTAATCTTCATCCCAACTTATCGCCTATTGCGCATTTGCCAAATTTCATGATCATCCAATAATTTATGTACCAACGTCTAATTTTTGCTTCAATGTGCACACAATATTTTGCTTTAGAACCACATCTTACGCGATCTTTTGGTACACTATTTCGACTTTAAAACGCATCAGTTTTTTCTCCTCTTTGACCTTGTCTGTAACAAACAAAGGTATGTTGTGTTATTTCACCATTTTTGTTTCTCATAACTTTGCTTTTTCTTGCAGCAAAGTTATGGAAACTAATATACCAATTGTAAAATGTGACACCCTAAACCCCAAATAAAAAAATAAAAAAAAATTCTTATTTTGAAAACAAAGAAATCCTTCAACATAAATAAATATATAAACATCCAAATATATATATATATATATATATATATATATATATATATATATATTTTTGCAAAGAGTATCACGTAATCATGAACATGTCTCATTAATTCAAAATTTCCATCCAATTCAACAACTTGAAATCATAGCAGTAATCAACAAAATCCCTTTGGAAACACACGTACACAAGTCTAATGATAATTATAAATGTAGTCCCAACCCGATGTCACTATCAGAGCGAGAATTCCCAAAATAAACTATGTTCAAGAATGACGTTAACAAAAAGGTAGAAAATAGAAGTCTTCGAGATAATATGACTTCCTACACTTTAAGAGCATTAATCTTCACCTGCAGCTTGCAGCTCGTCTGCGTGCATCGCAAACTCCAAACACAAACATCGAGGGGTGAGTTTCGAAATTATGTAACAATATAAAATACACGAGAAGAACACGCAATCAGTCCAAACGACAAATAAGCAGAACATTCAATCATATAATAACATGTTAATCTAATTCAATCACAATAAAGTAGTTACAAGGATAAAATGCTATGCATGTCCTATACTCTATACTTCATCATTTGGTACCATTCTACTCTGAAGTACTTGGTTAGGAGGCCTGATACTATGCCACTACAAGAGTGGACGGACAATTCATGAATGGCCAAGTCCTCATAGTTTCCCTCAACTCAACCCGAGACACATATACGCGATAGTCGGGGTACTCTTGTGTTGCACGGTAGTTCCCGGCCTTAGGGAATAACCCACTAATCCACTTAGGAATTCCCCACTAGATGTACCCCCAAGGTCTATCAGTCTTACCTTACAGTTCGACTGTAGCCCTCCACGATCAGGCTCATTTAGTTGTACTTCCCCGAATCACTAGGTTTGTCAGACCCTCCCTATATGATGACAAAATAATCCTAACTCCAAAATCTACAACACATATCACAGACTTACTCGATCATCACAACTCAATAAATTTTAGTTTGACTTCACAATATTCATCATAATATGTATATCAGTCAATCACAATTCAATCCCAATATTTGGTTTACACTACTCATAATGCACAATCCAATCTTATCAATCGCAATAAAAATCAATAGGTAGCACATTCAAATAATTTCACGATTTCAATCAAATAGCAAGAACACTCCAATATAAATTATTCATACAGTAACAATCAGCATCACATTTCATAAAATCACTCAATGTGCAATCATGCTATAAATAAATTCATAACAATTCTATAGGTTGCTAAATTATATTTTAGTCCTCACTGTTACCATTCATATATTATTAATTAATTATTATTGCTCAATAGGGCTCAACCGTACGCAGTGAGCCCCGGATGAATATCTGGGAATTTCGGTATTCCCGTTCATCTCACGTTATTTTATATTCACAAAATCGAACATCATCTCACCCCTTACCTCAATTGAAGATTTCGCCCAACAAATCCGATCTGCTAACTTGTCGCGTCTTCGTCGACCCTCATCTCTAATAGTCCGCGAAAAAAAAAATATAATAAATAAATAAATCAACGCAACGACCAAATACTGATTAATTACTTGCTCCAATAGATAAATAAATTATTAATTAATAATACATAAATAAATTATTTGCTATTGTAATATAATCCAAAATATATTTAATATCATTAAACACACATATTACTATAATTATATTTTGTTTAAACTAAGCATGATAGAAGAACTAAATATTGTGTCTATATATATATATATATATATATATGTATATATATATATATATATAGCTTTGATTTTTAAACATATTTTTATATATATCACATGAACTCAAGTAATAATAATTAATTACAGCTTAGTATTGGTTACACCCAATTTTATATTATAATCAAAATAGAGTAAACCTTCCAATTGTGAAATCAATTAGACTATCAGCCTTAGGATACGTGTCATTTGCTAACTTAATACTGCTAATAGCTTTAGATGTGTGTTATTTAGCATATGTGTAATTTGCTAAGTTGATTACTGCTACTAGTACAACACAGACCAAATGGGAAATCAAAATATACACATAGTGAAAGCAATTGTAAAGGCCAAATTGAAAATCAAAATATTTCAATAAAAATCCTAATAACCTATCAACAAACATGGTTATGATAATGCTAAGGACTTGGATTCCCTGCTACAAAAGTCAGAACAGTTGAATTATAAAATTTTAATTTGGATTATAATTAAAATAAACCAAAGCCTTTAAACATCAACAGATTTTAGACTCTTTGATATAATATAAAATTATAACTATAAGGCATATAATACTATTGAATGATGTGTCAAAATGAGTGTCACATGTCAACAAATTGTATTTGGTTAAACTTGAAATATTTTGGTGTGGAGGAGTCCCATGTGACTTCTTGATTGTGTTAAAATAATGTATGGTGCTTTGTCCATTTTGAACATTTGATAAAAAATTCTTAATTATAAAAATACAATTGAGTGATTGCTTGATTCTATGAAACACGTTTAATCATGAAGGAGTTATAAATCCTTGAAACCAAAAAATGGTGAATGTTCAATCTGAATCAAATGTGGATAAAGATGATTCAACACAAGTGTGTATGTGATTGTGTTTATTATCTTAGATATTGGGTTGTGTTAAAAATGGCCACTAACTTGTTTTTATCTAGGGATTTGAAAATCTTTTGTTGTCGGAGGAGGAGTTTGAACAAGATGATGTTAGATATGATAGTAAAGGTCATATCATGGATGAAGGTACAGAGAAAAGTACAAATAAAAGTGTACGTGGATGTAGTTTTGACAATGCAACTACTATGAATTGTTTGGAAGCCATTTCAGCCATAATTTTCCAAGTATTAACTCCATAAGATTTAATAAAATACCACATTTTGGATGATGGTGTAGCGTTCACATTTTATGTAACACCCCAATTTCTCATTATCTTATTTTAATAGTATGATGATACACTACTAAGTTTATTATGAGTGTTATTATGTGTTCTAATTTCTTTATGTGTGTCTTGTATGTTTGCCTTAGTAGTTGATTTAAATCATTAATATTAACTATAATTAACTACAAAAATTAAAATAAAATAAAATATGTATATATATATTTAAATAAATCAATACAATAAGTGAATTTGTGTTGCTACACTAATTGTTACCTTTAGCATTAGTAAAATGGGTTAATAATAATAATAATAATAATAATAATAATAATAATAATAATAATAATAATAATAATAATAATAATAATAATAATAATAATAATAATAATAATGATGATAATAATAATATAATAACAACTAGTATACTAGGTATGTATATATACCTGATTCCTAATTGTGAGGAAGGAATTTCCCATTCACGCTTTTAGAAGCCGACAGAAAGAAAAAGAAGGGTTAGCGCATATATAGCTACTGGCAGCCGCATTCCAAACCTCAATCCCAATTCCCAATTCCAATTTCCAAATCCTAATTTCAATTCCAAGGTATGCCATTCTTCATTCTTCCTCTCCTGTACATGTTTAAGCAATTATAATAATAGTTGAAATTAGCAATTAAGTAGCCTTCCATAATTAATCCAAAAACTGAGCGATGCACTGTGGTCCGAATAAAAAGAAGAAGGCATATATTCCTAATTCCATCAATTTGATATACTTTCCCAATTCCATCAATTTAGATTAATCTTAGGCATAAATTTTCCTTATGTTTTTTTTATTTATCATATGCACATGTATATTCTATTTATATGCCTTATAGTTATAATTTTATATTATATCAAAGAGTCTAAAATCTGTTGATGTTTAAAGGCTTTGGTTTATTTTAATTATAATCCAAATTAAAATTTTATAATTCAACTGTTCTGACTTTTGTAGCGGGGAATCCAAGTCCTTAGCATTATCATAACCATGTTTGTTTATAGGTTATTAGGATTTTTATTGAAATATTTTAATTTTCCATTTGGCCTTTACAATTGCTTTCACTATGTGTATATTTTGATTTCCCATTTGGTCTGTGTTGTACTAGTAGCAGTAATCAACTTAGCAAATAACACATATGCTAAATAACACACATCTAAAGCTATTAGCAGTATTAAGTTAGCAAATGACACGTATCCTAAGGCTGATAGTCTAATTGATTTCACAATTGGAAGGTTTACTCTATTTTGATTATAATATAAAATTGGGTGTAACCAATACTAAGCTGTAATTAATTATTATTACTTGAGTTCATGTGATATACATAAAAATATGTTTAAAAATCAAAGCTATATATATATATATATATATATATACACAATATTTAGTTCTTCTATCATGCTTAGTTTAAACAAAATATAATTATAGTAATATGTGTGTTTAATGATATTAAATATAGTAATACGAGGGTCGACGAAGACGCGACAAGTTAGCAGATCGGATTTGTTGGGCAAAATCTTCAATTGAGGTAAGGGGTGAGATGATGTTCGATTTTGTGAATATAAAATAACGTGAGATGAACGGGAATACCGAAATTCCCAGATATTCATCCGGGGCTCACTGCGTACGGTTGAGCCCTATTGAGCAATAATAATTAATTAATAATATATGAATGGTAACAGCGAGGACTAAAATATAATTTAGCAACCTATAGAATTGTTATGAATTTATTTATAGCAAGATTGCACGTTGAGCGATTTTATGAAATGTGATGCTGATTGTTACTGTATGAATAATTTATATTGGAGTGTTCTTGCTATTTGATTGAAATCGTGAAATTATTTGAATGTGCTACCTATTGATTTTTATTGCGATTGATAAGATTGGATTGTGCATTATGAGTAGTGTAAACCAAATATTGGGATTGAATTGTGATTGATTGATATACATATTATGATGAATATTGTGAAGTCAAACTAAAATTTATTGAGTTGTGATGATCGAGTAAGTCTGTGATATGTGTTGTAGATTTTGGAGTTAGGATTATTTTGTCATCATATAGGGAGGGTCTGACAAACCTAGTGATTCGGGGAAGTAGAATTGAATGAGCCTGATCGTGGAGGGATACAGTCGAACTGTAAGGTAAGACTGATAGACCTTGGGGGTACATCTAGTGGGGAATTCCTAAGTGGATTAGTGGGTTATTCCCTAAGGCCGGGAACTACTGTGCAACACAAGAGTACCCCGACTGTCGCGTATATGTGTCTCGGGTTGAGTTGAGGGAAACTATGAGGACTTGGCCATTCATGAATTGTCCGTCCACTCTTGTAGTGGCATAGTATCAGGCCTCCTAACCAAGTACTTCAGAGTAGAATGGTACCAAATGATGAAGTATAGAGTATAGGACATGTATAGCATTTTATCCTTGTAACTACTTCATTGTGATTGAATTAGATTAACAGGTTATTATATGATTGAATGTTCTACTTATTTGTCGTTTTGACTGATTGCGTGTTCTTCTCGTGTATTTTATATTGTTACATAATTTCGAAACTCACCCCTCGATGTTTGTGTTTGGAGTTTGCGATGGACGCAGACGAGCCGCAAGCTGCAGGTGAAGATTAATGCTCTTAAAGTGTAGGAAGCCATATTATCTCGAAGACTTCTATTTTCTACCTTTTTGTTAACGTCATTCTTGAACATAGTTTATTTTGGGAATTCCCGCTCTGATAGTGACATCGGATTGGGACTACATTTATAATTATCATTAGACTTGTGTACGTGTGGTTCCAAAGGGATTTTGTTGATTACTACTATGATTTCAAGTTGTTGAATTGGATGGAAATTTTGAATTAATGAGACTCTTTGCAAAAAAAAAATATATATATAGGGATTTTGTTGAATTGGATGTTTATATATTTATTTATGCTGAAGGATTTCTTTGTTTTAAAAATAAGAAATTTTTTTTTATTTTTTTATTTGGTGTTTAGGGTGTCACATTTTACAATTGGTATATTAGTTTCCATAACTTTGCTACAAGAAAAAGCAAAGTTATGAGAAACAAAAATGGTGAAATAACACAACATACCTTTGTTTGTTACAGACAAGGTCAAAGAGGAGAAAAAATTGATGCGTTTAAAAGTCGAAATAGTGTACCAAAAGATCGCGTAAGATGTGGTTCTAAAGCAAAATACTATGTGCACATTGAAGCAAAAATTAGACGTTGGTACATAAAATTATTGGATGATCATGAAATTTGGCAAATGCGCAATAGGAGATAAGTTGGGATGAAGACTACCCATATTTTTGGATTGTTTGCAAGTGAAGCTGGTGGGTTTGAGAGAGGTGGGACATGTACATTGAACAAGAGAGGCAACAATTAACTTCATCAATTAACACAAAAGCTGCATGTAAATATCTTGAAAGTATGTGTGCAAGTGATGAACCTGTGTTTTGGAGTCATAGAGTTGATAATAAAGGAAGACTTTCACTTTTGTTTTGGTGTGATGGTGCAACTCAGAGGGATTATGTGATTTTTGGCAGTGTATTGGCATTTGATGTCACTTATAAGAGGAACAAGTATATGTGTCTATTGGTTGGTTTTTTTGTATGTGAACAACCACAACCAAAATATTGTATTCAACGGTGCAATTATGTGTGATGAAATAGAATCAACATATGTTTGGTTGTTAGAACAATTTTTGGTTGCAACAGAAGGCAAAAGTCCAACATAGTTATTAATGATGGTGATTTAGCTATGAAGAATCCAATCAAAAGGGTTTTTCCTTAATATCGTCATAGATTATGAGCATGGCACCTTATAAGAAATGCTTTCACTAATGTTGAAAACACTCAATTTGTGTAGAAATTCAAACAATGTATGTTAGGTGACTATGATGTTGGGGAGTTCAAGAAAAAATGGTCATTGATTTTGGACTACAAGATCACAAATGGGTTCTAGAAAATAAACAAAAAGGCATACGTGGGCCACTGCCCATATATGAGGTAAATTATTTTTCTGAATTTATAACAACTTCTCGATTTAAAGGACAACATGCACAATTTGTGACGTATGTTAGCTACCAAAATAATGTACTTGGGTTTTTGCTTCAATTTTTTTAGATGTTTAAATAACATGTTTTTTACACTAGCTAGATATATTAGCATTTGAGTGTACTAATATATGGTGCTTTGGGACCATGTAGTAATTATTATTTTCTCGAGTTCTAAAAATACATTTGTTCACAATTGGTGACCTTACATCAATCAGAGTGTACAATTGATTTGACTTGTCTATATAGGACTATTTTAGAGTTCTTGCTATATGAGCTTCATAATTCACAAAAATATTCTTTAAATGCTTATTTTGTAATCTAAAACAAATCTTTATCTTTACTTGATATTTCATATCAAACTATTTTAAATGATATAATTTCCATATTCCCCATTTAGAAAATCTCCGCACAAGAATATTACACAATGTGCGTCTAGATTGATTGAACACATATTAAGACTTATTTGTTTTGCTTAAGTCATCTCTTCAATAGCTTGAATTATATGTCTCACGAAAATTAAATCATTTAAGGAGTTTTATATAATCATAACTATCAAGTGAGCCACAAAAATTCAATACGTCTTTCATATAAATTGAGCATTTCATGGCTACTAAACTTAATCAAGTATGAAAAAGTTCTTGAATTCACTTGAGGTGAATATGTCTCAACCGATCTTGCCGACAACAAACCTTAATATGATTTGTACACTTCAGGTTTACAATGATGTGTTTCAATTGTTCTATTCCTTTTGAATTAATAATAAACAATCATATCTTTCAAACTTTTATATTTCAAATAAAACTTTATATAGAGATCCGAAATACTTGATTTACTTTTTGTATTGCCGTATTACGATATGCGTATATTAAAGATGATCTTTTACTCATAAATAAATAAGAACATAAAACTTCCTTCAACAAATAAAACTCAATAAATATATCTACATATTTTATTTAAATAATTATAAATAAAATCTAAAGAAGAAAATACACTTATATATAGACCATATCACATCTTTTTCTTCTTTAGAACTTGCACAAAAGAAAATACATTTATATAAGAGTTTCATAAAAATCATTTAGCAACACATATTATTACTTAACATATATAATCATAAATAACTTTCATAAAGAAAATTGAATATCAAGTCATATCCAACAAGAATATTTTGAAAATTTAAGATAATTAAATTTAGAAGTCTTCAAAATATACTACACATAACTCATAAATAGAATTTAGGAAATGTATATCTTGATTTAATCTCACATGTAATTCTTTTTTGTTTGGTCATATAACATATATGCTCATTGTTATTTCATACAAGTTAAAATAATGAGGTAACATAAAAAGAGAAAGTTAGAACATAAATTTAGTTCTTTAGAAACTTATATAACCTCTAATTCTTTTGAGCTTACTTCTCATGAAATGACATTTTTATATTACATACCTCTTTAATGTATATTACTTGTGATGTCTTTATGGAAAAAATCATACCGTAAAATATAAATCACACTACATGAGATTTTATTACATTCACTTAAATTCATCAACACCACACTAATGGTAATTTTATCACCTTCACTTCTAATTCATCAACACTACATCAATGGTAATCTCTACCACACCAATTATCATGACCACAACATTGATTATATAATCTATCATGTGGTATTTCGTATTTTTGTTCAAAAATCAGCTAAATGGTACAAATTTGATATTGAAAATAAAGTTCAAATCTAACTTGAAACGGTTGTTAAATTGTTATTTTTTTTTTATGATTAAACTTTTACAAGAAATTGTTCTTTTATCTTTTTTTAGCAGTAAAAATACTCATTTAATTACAAACTCTACAATATCTTTTATCGCATTTTTTTTATAACTTTAAAAATTTACAAGATTAATATTATATATATATATATATATATATATATATATATATATATCACCTTATAAAAAAATTAAAATTAAACCAGCGCAAAGCGCGGGTCACATTCTAGAAGAGATTTGGTTTTTATATGATAATAATTTTTATTTTTATTTTACTTTTTATCTTGAGCACTATTATTTCTTTATTCTTTTTTTTGACTAATTGAACGAAATATTATTTCTTATATTTTATGTTTGATATGTCATTTTCACTTAAACTTTCGATAACTAATTCTTATATAGAGGTGTTATGTCATGTATTTCTTTCAAAAATATTTTGATTTAATTATCCTTTTTGGAGACTGTATATAATGAGTAAACTCAAGATATTATTATTTACGACAAAAACACAAAATAATGTTGGGAATGATAAAAAATCACTACTTGATTTTGATTATTTTTACCGTTAATTGAAACTATGCTCTAATTTATACTTCATCCAATCTATAAGTTTAATATTTTGAAATTAATGTATTTATTTTCATGAACAATTTATATAGACAAATAGTTTCTTTGTATTAAAGGAATAAAATATGTATCCTAGCATAAAAAGAAAAATGAACACAAATTTTATATTACTTTGAAAATACTTAATGTATA
>JBBPBP010009778.1:25003401-25014719 GCA_037974735.1 Cicer chorassanicum
CACATATACACGTAAAATCTCCTAAATCTTATTCTTTAAAATATTTACACTAATATAATATTATTTTGTTGAAAAATATATAAAATAATAAAATATTACATTTATTATTCATATAACATATTTGGTCAAATATATATGTACAAGATTAGCACATCATAGAAAACACACCTATAAAAAAAAATTAATCATAAAGCTAATCAACATATATTCTAAAATAATTTTAACACCAAATTAATTATCTAAAATCCTATTTAATTAATAAAATAGTTTATTATAAAATTTGGAGTGTTACAATTCTCTCCTTGTTAAAGAAATTTCGTCCTCAAAATTTTTGGAGAATAATAAGTAAACTAATATCTAACTAACTACCCTCAAGACTCAAACTTAGTCACAAATGATATAATAAACATATTTACGGCATTTACTACTCACTTAGACATAACATGTCAAGTATCCTAGCATGATAAGGTAATATGACACAACAAATCAATTAACACATATCAAATACACTATCAAGTTCAACTAACAACTTAAACAATATTCTATTAGTTTTGGTCTCTTTAAAGAATGTCTAAATCCTAACAACAATTATTCTACAGGTTTCAAAAAATTAGACATCTAGAGAAACTTTTAAAATATTTCACACCTTCAAGATTCAAGAATAACAAACAAAAACGCATGTAACAACTCAATGACATGCAGTCACTTAAGCGTATAATCATAGTGAAATAGGACAAATATTTTCACATATGGTTTCAAACACACTCAAAGTATAACTTAATTTTAAAGTCTTATAAACAAAATTCATTTATAGAACTCATACAATAGTTTTAGTCCTTATGAAATGAGAGAATATAGAACAAATAAGATACTAACACAATGTCCTTATTCATTTTAAGCAAATTACTTAGAAGATCAAACATACTTAATTGAATGTTTAATTTAAGTACACACTACCAACCTAATATTCGCGTCACATAATCAGTTATTAACATTCAACATTGATGCCACATAAGACTCATAATCACTCAAAGTTGTATAAGAGGTGAACATGGTTTCTAACTATTTCCAAAATAAAATTAATAAGTATCTATAACAATAATAACAATGGGTTATCGTTGCCTCTTTTATCGACGATGAGTCATCGGGGTAGCTAGTCCCTCCTACTCATGTAGTCAACTACTTAAGGTAACTATAACTACAGTCATTCAAATTCAAACATGGGTAATTAAAAGTATTTTTAACGTGGTTCAGGAGTGCGAAGGCTGCGCCACAACTCCTACTCCTTACTTCAAGTTAAAAACTTACTTAATTACACATTCAAAATAATTTATTTGTAATTTACAACTAGTTACAACAACAAAAGAAATGACACTTACATCAACATATAATCAATAATCCAATTGTAGAAATATAGAACTATTTCACTTTTAGATGTTCTCGACTACTCTAACGCTATACACTAATTCCTAACAACTAGAACACTTAAAACACAAACAATTTAATATTTACATAATCAAATACACATTCACATAGTTAATCCAAAAATTAGCACCATCATTTTACGTTCAACTCATAACTCAAACGATGATTCAAACACATGTAACATACTCTCATAGAAGGCTAACTGCTCCAAACTAAAACATAGATTTCCAAGTAGCAAATAAGATAAATAATTATTTACTAGAAGACACAACACGCTACCAAACCAAATTGAATCAAGTAGTACATAAACCACTTTAAAGGTTACACATTTAGCACACAAAAAAAATCCTTGGGAATTCAAACCATTTCCTTAAATCACTTTTCAATAAATCACGTCTAAATAATATTTCTAAATACAATTAAAAATAAAATAAATCACATGTATTTTTAAAATCTATAAGATTTCTAAAATCACTCGTACTTTAATTGTCAAAAACACATTTCTAAATAATTAATCATTATAAAAATTATTATTTTCAACTTATATTTTGAAAGAAGATTTAAATTATATATATATATATATATATATAAAAAGTTTTCCAATAAATTAACACTTCCAAAATAGTTCTAATTTATTTTCTCAAAATTTACAAAAAAACAATTATATATTTATATACATTAAAGTAGTGTACATGACACAATGCATAAGGCATACTTGTTTATGGTAATGAATTACACTAATTGACAAATCTACAAAATAATAGTCTCCTCTCACACCAGCTACTCAACATGTCTATAGATACATCATCAGTTTCTATCAAAGCACAAAATTGGTCTAAAGCATAACACACCCTCAATTTTACAAAAAGCATGTCACCTTTTTATATTCAACTCAAATGTACATTTCGACAATGATAACACAACAATTACAATCCAACAAAAAAAAACATTCTACTCATAAAACACATCAAATATAGAATCCAAAATTTAGATAAATTTTCAAAACGAGTTTCATCATTGAGATAATTCTTTTAAAAACTTTTTTTTCTTATGTTTCTTTTTCTTTGTCGTTAGTAGACATTTTATCATTTGACCTTGTTTTTATTAGTACTATTATAAATCACTAATGAGCTCTTAAAATCTAAAACTCTAACATCAAGTTAAACTCTAATGAGTTCATAAATCAATCATTTCAAACAAATATACCGACACCCTCACGATTCAATATTCATTCGAGCACCTCTAAACCAACATTACAACAACTCTTTTTAATTTTCTTAAACACAAGACATAATAAAACATGCTGTAAATTTAAGCTATTTTAAACATTAAATAAAATCAGTAGTATAGAATTATTGTTATTTTATAAATCAACAAAAATTCAACTCAATTAAATTTCTTTAAAATAATCAAGACCAATTCAAATAAAATTTATTTTCATCTTACAAAGTAAGTAAATTTTAACTCCTTCAAAATGTCATTTAAAAAAAAATCTAAGTTCTACCAACCTCTAATATTCAAGAATTACTATTGCTAATATTATGAATTTCATACTATTTAAAATGATGACGAACATTCTAAATTGTTTTCAAAACCAATATCAAAACTCTACTCATCTAGATACAACCATCAACACTTTCAAGTGATTTAAAGTTCACATTTACACTTTTAAATCAATTCTTTTTATTCACACAAGCCAACAAAAATCAAAATAAGAATTTTTTAGTCAAGATTAAAACTGTAAACATAAGAGACATAATTCCTATCTAACTCAAAGTTTAGAAGGAAACATTTTTTTCTTCTCTAAATTGAGTTTCAACAAAAATAATAATAATTTGTACCTAGTAAAAGTCAATACTTGAAGTTTTAAACATATAAGTCATACGGAAATCAATGTTTCAATCAATTAGTTATTAGATCAAACACTTTAAACAAGTTCATATCAAGACTAAATATTTTAAATTGATTAAGGGTGAAAATGGAACTTTAAAACAAATAACTGGTGAGGTATGACATTTGATAACTAGGTTACGTGAATGAGATTAATAACTTGAAACATCCAGGTGGTCAATCAAAATTATTATTTCCAACTATTCACATAAAACAAAAGTGCCAAAATCATTGTTCGGTAGACAAGAAACAAGCAACAAGATCATTCAACAAGTAACCAACAAAATCTTGTCAACAATTAAAATTAACTCAAATCTTAACGAGTAACATCATGGTTTATTTACTCACTTAGGTAGGAACTTAGAATCCATAACACTCAGGGTAAGCAAATAATAAACAGTTAATAAGTAACTTCAAAAATATGTATAATTATACAAAAGCATATAACACTTAACACAATAACATAACAGGAAAAACATGATAGTGAAAATAATTATCACACAAGAAAACACAATTGACAAGACTGACATTCGACTAACACTGAATCGACATTCGACCCACTCGACCTGATTGGACAGACCTGCTCTGATACCACTAATGTGACACCCTAAACCCAAAATAACATTTATAATAATTTATACTAAATTATTTGAAGAAAACTCGCGGCGGATGAAGAAAATCTGTTCAGGAAAATAAAAACTTTTATATCTATTTTAGGATATCACGTTTCTCTAAATACATATGTAACAATTCAACTTTGTTCCTCAATTAAAATTCAATGAACTTGATTTAACTAGAATTTCTTGATTTAATTCCCAAGACTCATACTAAGGTTTTTATATAAAAAGTCATTTGTGATTACATAAGTAAAATACACATTACAACTATTAATTCCCGATATCACTTATCACAGCAGGGCTCCTCCCAAACTTCGACTTCAAGACTCATTAACCTGTAATGCGATTTCGCAAACGCAGGACTAAGCCAGTCAAACACAAACAACGAAGGAGGTGAGTTTTGAAATCATGTTAGTATTATAATATAAGTAAGGAGAACACGCAATTAATTCTAAATAAACCATATCATTAGACAAACATTTTTCAAAGAAAAACATAACATAATAAAGTCAAAACCACTCAAGGAAAGTCAATACATTTCACTAGAACATCAAATCATCTAAGAAGAATTATTATCGCACACGACACATATTAATCACAACAAAAAAATCACAAGAAAATGCAATGCTATGCATGAGCTTAGACTCTACTTCATAATTTGGTACCATTCTAACTCTGAAGTACTTGGTTAGGAGGCCATGATACTATGCCACCATTTTGGTGGACGAACAATTCAAATTGGCCCTGTCCTCACAGATCCCCTCGACTATACCCGAGACACATATATGCGACAGTCGAGGTAAACGTGTGTTGCATGGTAGCTCCCGACATTTGGAGTGCTACCTCCAAGTCACCTAGGAACTCCCCACCCGAATACCTCCTAGGTCTAACAATCTTGCCTTAAGGCTCAACAGTAGACCGCCACGATCAGGCTCAATTCACTTGTACTTCCCTGGAATCGCTAGGCTTGTCAGACCCTACCTATATGATGACAAAATAATCTCCACTTCACGAATTCTCAATATTTATTTTCTCCCCCCGTTGGTCTATGATACTCCATTAAGACCGTCATCTCAAACACAAATTGGAATCACAATTATTTCATCAGAGGTTACTTCAATCTTTTCATCACCAATTCATAACATCACTATTATAAATCACACATCATCATCATTACATAACTCATCACAAATTTAAAGCATCACTATCATCAATCGTAACTCATCACATAAACTTATCAAAAATTTATGAAATCACAATTATTATTCAAACATTATCATCATCACATAAAATTATCACAACACATCCATCTTTTATCATCATATCACATAAACTCATCTAATCAAACATGTACATAAAATTAATTCGACACTCAATATCACAATTACATCAAATACCACACATTTAAAGAAATCAAATCAATCAACACCTTACAAATATTTCTATTCCATATTTTAATCTCACAATTTCCATATTTGCACATTAATTAATCTATCCCTCAAAGGGCTACTGCCGTACTTAGCAAGCCCCAGATGAATCGTTGGGAAATTCGGTTTTCCCGTTCATCTCACAATATATTACACTCATGAATTCAAACGCTCTCTCACCCTTTACCTTATTTCAACGCTTTTACACACGAATAAGATTCCACGAGCAAACAATCATTGTTCTTTGACTCTTTGTCCTTCAATCGATCTAACTCGACAATTTATAGGTAAAAGTCAAAAATAAATTATGAGAAACTACTCTAAAAACTACTCTAACTATGTACATGGAATTTTTAGAAAGCGCTTGTTTGAGGTTTTTATGGCATTTTTTTAGAAAGCGTTGTCTTTTAATTTTTTTTCCAAAAATCATTTTCATCCAGGATCAGTTCACAATCATTTCACAAATCAGTACACAATCAGTGTACAAAAACATAACTATATATCTTTATAATATAACTTTATAACTTTACATATTTACACAATCAGTTCACAACAAACTACAGCACATAACAGAATTAATACATATTCATATACATATTCACATATTGACAACAACACAGAACTATTCATATAACTACATATTCACAATAGCACAGAACTACATATTCACAACAGCAAAGAACTACCATATTCATATAACTATACCTTGCAGCATGCCATTTCCCAACAAATCAAATACTCTTCATTTCGATTACATACTGACACTAGTCTTCCTTTATCTTAGTTAGATCTCTTTTAGAGTATGTTGGACTGGAATTGTCAAAGTACTGTGCGATATAAAAATTGAACATAAATAAGTTAGAATCAAATATATTCATAGTTTATATATGAAAATCAAATAATGAAAATACCGTACCGTTTTTGGGACTATAGTTTGATTCATATCAACAATCTCCTTCATGAATCGCAATATATAGTACCCATAGTCTATGTTGTTAGTTTGACGAGGGCACTATAAAATAACACATATAAGTCAATAAATATTTGTGCATTGATTGTAAATGAAATTTTAAAGGCATATATTTCAAACCTTTATTGGAATCCATGTGATGTTATTTGACTTTTGCTTCGACACTGTAGCACTTCCTTGAGCTCGGAAAACTTGTAAAGCACTATCGAATAAATAAATGTGATTATTATAGCATTAACAAACACATTATATATATATATATAAATATATATAAATATATATATATATATATATATATATGTGTGTGTGTGTGTGTGTGTGTGTGTGTGTGTGTGTGTGTGTGTGTGTGTGTGTGTGTGTGTGTGTGTGTGTGTAAGAAATAAATTAATATTACTTACGTGTCGAAGATAGTCTTTATATCTGAGTGATTGTTGTAATGGTCGTGCAAGGGATCTAAATAGTATATAACTTCAGAGGTCGCATTGATTGCAAATAGCACCCAATGTGCCCTACAACAACAAAAATTTGGTTGGCAATTTTGTTTACACAACTAATAAATTAAGATCTCATAAATTAAAAAAGATATAAATAAAGAATATATAATTACCCTGAATTATATGGTGCAAGGAACAACTTATCCTTCTTTTTATTTCCTAATAAGATATCTACAACGTATTTCTTTACATTAACTGGATTGAGTTTAAACATTGAAATCTTATGCGGAGATAAGAATGAAAATATATTTGACAATCTGCGCGTGCACACCAAAAAGCGCTTTTTCAAAAAACGCTTTAAAACCTCTTTGTTTTATTATGTGCAAGCGCTATGTGACCTCTTTATTTTTTTAAAGGCTTTTTATAGCGCTTATTGACAAAAGCGCTGTAAATTTACAAAGTTTATGTTAAGTTCAGTTCAAGTTAAATATGTTAAATTACAATATAAGTTCAGTTTCTGTAAAATGCTAAATAATTAGTAAAATACCTATATTTGGATTTTCTTTCTTCTTCCAAATAATTAGTTAAATACCTATATATATCAATGCTAAATTACATGATCAGATCATATTGGGATGATCTGTTCAAGTTCAAGAAAAATTCCTAGTACTCAAACAAAGCTTTTTCAAGTACAATATAAGCAGAAAATCAATTATGGCAGGTCAAACACTTTAATTACATGAACTTAGTATAAAACACTAAGATCAAGCTAAATATAAGCAGAAAATAAGTATTAGCAGAAAATCAAATACAGTTCAAGCTAAATACTAAAATGCTCAATTCTGGCAGATCAAACAATTAAATTACATGAACGCAGTTCAGATTACATGGCTTATATAAAACAATTAAACACATTAAGGTGCCCTTCTTCTTTTCCTGGTGGGATTCACATTTGTTTGTCCATTAACGATACGAAACGATGGATTAATCCAAATTCCCTCATCATGATCATCTCTAAGATATAAACCATCATAAGTTGAATCAATTTCATGTGGTTGTGATGTTGCAAAGATAAGATCATTACCAACATCTTCATCATTATTGTTATCATCACTTATTTTATTGGTTGATAGGACAACGGACCATTTATCATCAGTAGGATCAGGGACATAAAACACTTGTTGAGCTTGCGACGCTAAAATAAAAGGCTCATCTTTGTATCCCACCCTATTAAAATCGACAAGCAAGAACCCTGACTCATCAATCCGAACGCCATTATTATTATCGACCCACTTGCAACCAAATATGGGAACACGAAACATTGTGTAGTCTAACTCCAATATGCACTCGATAACCCCAAAATATGATAAATTTGCATATATTGGGTTTTTGTCTTTTGCACTTGAGATATGCATCGCTTCAGCTACGAGAGTGACTCCACTATTTTGCATAGTGGTTTGATCATCTTGTTCTTTGGTATAAAATTTGTAGCCGTTAATTACATAATCGGTGTAAGAAAAGACATGTAAACTCAGACCAATTGCTAGCCACCTTAATCTCTGTGAAATTGATCTGGGGTCTACATCAAACTTTGACTTTATGTGATTTTCTAACCATGTTATAAAACTTCGATTGTGCTCTCGAGTTATCCAATTTTGATTCCTATTCATGTTCAAACAAGATAACTGATCCATGTGTATTGTAACATACGGTTGAACCTCATCATCATTGTGCAAAACATACAATTGTGTCTGCTCCCATTCTGTCCTTGATATAGTAATTCGACTCTTTCCAATTATCCCTTCTCCTAATATTCTTCCCGAATGACGAGACATGGGAAGCCCTAAGGATTCAACATTGGACAGATATTCAGTACAAAATTCAGCAGCTTCTTCGACAATGTACCGTTCAGCAATACAACCTTCTGGTCGACTTCTACTTTTTACGTACCATTTTAATATTTTCATATATCGTTCTATCAGATACATCCATCTCATATAAGTTGGCCCACAAAGTTGTGTATCCTTAACAAGATGAACAGTAAGGTGAACCATTATATCAAAAAACTTGGGTGGGAAATACATTTCAAGCTCACACAAAGTAACAACAATTTCTTTCTGCAATGTCGATAGTTTATGAGGATTGATCACTTTACTACAAATTTCCCTAAAGAAGAAACATAATTTAGTTATGGCTCGTCGAACTATGGAGGTAGGTTATAAATCAACAAAATCACAGGACACGTGCTATGTGAGATGCTTTGAAGACTATGTGGATTCATTCCATCATTAGAAAGTGCAAGTCGTAGATTTCATGACTCTATCCCGAATTTAGGATACTCGTGATCAATTTTTGCCCATTGTGGAGAATCTGCAAGGTGTCGAAACTTTCCATCTCTAATTCTTTCATCTGCATGCCATGTCAAGTGTTTTGAATCTTCTTTACTGCGATACTTGCGCCTAAATCTTGGTATTATAGGAAAATACCACACGAATTTTGCTGGAGTAGATTCTTTCTTCTAATATCGAGAGACATTGCATTTTGGACACGCCTTTAGTAATTCCTATTCGTTTCGAAATAAAATGCAATCGTTAGGACACGCATGAATCCTTTCATAACTCATACCAATAGAGCACAAAATTCGTTTAGCCGTGTAGGTTCGACTGGGAAGTTCATTATCATCTGGCAACATATCTTTTAAGAGTGTTAATAATTATGTGAAGCTTTTATCAGACCATCCATTACTCGCTTTTAAGTTTTACAACTTTAATATCGTCGACAGTCTTGTGAATTTAGTACAACCATTATATACTGGTTTCTCTGCATCACTCAACAAGCTCTCAAACATTTTAGGACAATCCCGAAGATCTTCTTCAACTGGTTTTGCAATCTCCTCAACTCGGTCCGGCTCATATGTATCTATGTCGAAATCAGTTGAAGCATATGTCGAACCATTCTCAAAATTAATGTTATGTATAGCTTTGATCAATTCCATGCCATACTAAATGTCCTTCCAATTCATTTGCTCTAACGCGTTTTCCAAAACAACATTTTAAAGAAGGACAAACAACTCTATTTGGATCTTTTGCATTCTTCACTACAAACTCAACAAACTCCTTCACTCCATTTTCATACTCTTTTGACAATCGATTGACAGACATCCATTTCCGGTCCATTTTATATGACCTATATAAATGCAGTTACACAAATAATAAGTTACTGATAACATTATACCAATCTATAGTAAACATATATATCTAATATTGGAAAATGGAAACCAATTTCCAAGTCTGATTTCAAAACAGAACATATCAACAAATTTCAAAAAAGAATAGATTTTATATGATTTATTATGTAAAAATTTATCAGTTTTAGTGACAACAAAAAATTAATAAATACAGTACCTGAGACAACTTATCCAATTTATTTTAAAGGAGGAGCAGTAGATGGGCGCACAGTAGAGGAAAGGAGGGTTTGCATAGTAGAGGAGATGAAGGTTCGTAGGGTTAGGACAACGTACTAAATTTGTTTTAAATTTGTTTTTATTTATTTAAAGTGAATGATTTTACAGCGCTTGTATAAAAAGCGCTCTAATAGGTCCTTTAATTATGTGAAAGCGCAAGCCTTTTACAGCGTTTGTGTAAAAAGCACTCTAATAGGTCATTTAATTATATGAAAGCGCATATATTTTTATAGCGCTATGCAACATAAGGTGGGAGCGCTAATATTTTACGGCGCTTGTGTTTAAAGCGCTCAAAAAATGCTGTGAAAGCTATGTGAGAGCGCTTCAATTTATAGCGTTTTTTAAAAAAGCATTGTAAAAGAGTTGTAAACATTATGTGCAAGCGCTATGTGACCCTATATGACCCTACAACAACGTTTTTTCTACAGCGCTTGTCAAAAAAGCGTTGTTGTATCCTTCGTCATTTTTAAAAAATTATACAACAACGCTTGTATTTAATAAACGCTGTAAAAGACGCACTATAAAATGTCATTTTTTGCGTAGTAATGCTCATATATATATATATATATATATATAGAAAAGACATGAATATGATTTTTATTTAATGAGGCGGATAACATATGACTATAATCAATGTCCGTGAATACTCATTTTGATCCCTTGCTAGCCTTAGTACTAACACATCATAAAAAAAATTATCACTTGTAATATTACGTGGACTTTCGTTAAAAAATTGTTGTAAAGACTAAGATTGAATATTTATAGGAAATAAAAATGTATTTAATAAAAAATTTATGGTTAAATAAGTTATAAGACCTTATAAAATTTTAACTTTGTTTATTCTATATAAAAAAACTTTTTAGTCCTTATAAAATCATTTTATAAATAGTTTTAGTTCTTGAAGGAAAGAAACATTTAATTATTTTTCAATTTTTGAATGAATTTTTACAAACATATTTAAAACATAATATAAAGTTCATCCACAAATTTTTTCACTTTTAAAATTATGATAAATTAAATATAGATTTTTTAAACATAAAAAAGATAAGATTGAAAATATGCACTTATAAATTGAATTTTGAGTTAAATTTT
>JBBPBP010009778.1:25014985-25038148 GCA_037974735.1 Cicer chorassanicum
TACAAAGACCAAAAACAAAATTTTAAAATTTTTTATTGACTAAAAAGTTATTTAATCCTAAATTTTTTTCTGTATAATTGCAGATTTAATTTTAATTTTTTTAACCTAGTGCAACAGTTTTTTATAAATCATTTACCCCACAAAAATAAATACTTTAAATATAAACAAAAGTAAATCAAAATAATTATGATCCAAAATTTGAAATCTTAAAATTTAATAATTTTCACCCGTAAGTTTTATTTCACCTTTGTAAATCAAGTTTGTAAGTTAAGGTAAAACCCTAGTTGATAGGATTAATCAATTTTATGCAAAGCTCATGTAAAAAAAACAAAAAGATTCCCACTTCTTGTCTGTAATTGTGTTTCAACTTCACGAACCATCGGTGTTGTCCTTCTACACCTCCAGGGTCTTCCTCTGTAGTGACTAGCGCTCTTCAGTTTGCCCTACTTTTCAGGCGTGTTCTCTTGGTTTTCTTTTTCTGTTGAATCTTGTTTCTTACTGCATTTCGTATCCTGCGTATGAGTGACACGGTGAACAGAAGTCCTATCAGACCGGGGCTGAATATTCCTCATGTTGACATTCCGGGACCGGAGGATGGAAGTGAAGAACAGAATCACTTCTTCATGGATAAAGAAAAAGATAAAGAGCGCATTATCCAAGTCAATTGGTGGATTTTTCACAACACTTGGCTTCTTTTACATCCCCGAAAGCGCAATCAAGACATTTCGAGGCTTAATTTCGGGCATGTTCCAATTTGGGTCCAGTTATTATGGCGATTCCCCACACACTGTAAAATCCAAGAAATAGATAGACGAATTGGAGCCTTGGTGGAAACAATTATGGATTCAGAGCTATATGAGTATCCAGAAATAGACTATGATTAAAATCAAGGTCCTCCTTGACATTAAACAACCAATCAAGGCAGGAATTCACATGGGGAATCTAAAAGATACACAAAAACACTTACATAAAAATTCTCACTTAAAAATATCTTAAAATTAAAGCAACCAAGTTTTATCTTTCATGCACATAGTTCATTAAAAAAAAAAATAGCGATGATTAATTTTTATCTTAAAAATAATAATAAATTACAAAATAATACTTGATTGTCAATAATTTTACAACATAGAATTTCAACTCAAGACTTCTAAAATATCCCGCCTAGTATCACCTATCAAAGCACGGATCACAAACAACAAATGGGGTGAGCAAGTATCATAATAATAAGAATCATCAAGAAAGAATAACACAATAATTCACATCATCAAAATGTGACAATCACAAATCAACATAATCTTATGCATCATCTTATACTCTAACTTCTCTTTCTTTAGTAACATTCTAAACTGAAGTACTGGGTTATAAGACTTGATACTATGCCACTACACAAGTACACAAACAATTCAAATTGTCCATGTCTTCAAAGATTCCCTCAACTCAATCCGAGATATATATACGCGAGAGGTAAACGTGTGTTGCATGATAGCTCCTGGCATTTAGGAGGCTACCCCCAAGTCACTTAGGAATTCCCCACCAAAATACCATGTGGTTTAATAGTCTTGCTGTAAGACTCAATAGCAAACCTCCATGATCAAACTCATCCAATTGTACTTCCCCAACACACTTAGACTGCTTAGACCGTACCTATATGACGAAAAAATAATCTTCATGTCAAATACTCCTAACATCTAGCCCCATCCCCTATTAGGCTACTCACTTCATTAAGCACACCATCTTTATCACATGTTAAAACTACCACTAATTCATCGTCTAAGGGGTATCATCAATATATATATATATATATATATATATATATATATATATATACAAACCTCAATTCAATAACATCAAAGTGGTCTCTCATACACCATCGTGACATAATCTCACATCATACAGTTCAAGGGTATATCATACGAAAAATCGATGTATCTCAATATCAATCAAGTAAATAACACCACAAGCCACCGAGTAAGTAACATCAATTTATATTTTCGTAGTCACACTTTACATTCAAATCAATCATCGCATTATAGTTTTCCATTTGAAACCTTTGCAACACTCTCTCAATATAGTGTTCTTGTGACATCCAAAGTTTCTTTTCCTTTCTGTCACGCATGATTCTTATGCCAAGAATCTGTTTAGCTGCTCCCTTGTCTTTCATGGCAAATGACTTGCCCAACTGCTTCCTTAACCTGTCAATCTTGGAAATATTTTTCCCAACAATAAGTATGTCATCAACATATAATAACAGGATAATGAAATCATCGTTAGAAAATTTTCTAACAAATACACAATGGTCAGAAGTAGTCTTCATGTATCCTTAGTCACACATAACAGACTCAAACTTTTTGTACCACTGCCTTGGAGCTTGCTTTAAACTGTATAGACTCTTTCTTAGTCTACACACATAGTCTTCTTTGCCTTCAACAAGAAAACCATCAGGTTGCTTCATGTAAATCTCTTCCTCCAAATCACCATGAAGGAAAGCCGTTTTTACATCCATTTGCTCTACCTCTAAGTCAAGAGTAGCTGCCAAACTCAACACGGTTCTAATTGATGACATTTTTACCACAGGTGAGAAAATTTCATTAAAATCAACACCCTTTCTTTGACGGAAACCTTTCACCACTAATCTGGCTTTATACCTCGGAGACTTTGAGTTACTATCAAGTTTCACTCTATAGATCCACCTGTTTTCCAAAGCCCTTTTGCCTTTTGGCCACTTCACCAAATCATAAGTGTGATTATCATGCAAGGATTTCATCTCATCATGCATTGCATCCAACCATTTTTGACTTTCTTCACTCTCCATGGCCTCTCGAAAACACTCAGGTTCCCCTTCATCAGTCAAATTCACATACTCATCAGAAACATACCTTGTAGATGGTTGTCTTTGCCTCTTAGACCTCCTGAGTTGGGTTAGAGATGATTCAGAAGCATCATTAAGATTCTCATCGTGTGACAACTCATGATCTTCACTAGTTGGAATATTTGCCTCATCTCTAAGTCGATGATCATCAACACAATCATGTGGCTCATCATTTTGATCATTACCATCAGTAGTATCCAAATCAGGAACAGGTGACTGAACTGGATCACCATCAGATAAGACGTTATCTCTCTCAGGTGTAGTCTTCTCCACCTTATCAATGTCTTCAATAGTTTGGTCTTCCATGAACACTACATCACGACTTCTAATAACCTTTTTGTTTATAGGATCGTACAACTTGTAGCCAAATTCATCGTCACCATAACCAATGAAGATACATTGCTTTGACTTTGCATCCAACTTGGATCTTTCATCGTTCAGAACATGCACAAAAGCCTTGCAACCAAAGACTCTTAAGTGATCATACTTTGCATTCTTCCCAAACCATACATTGTTTGGTACCTCACTATTCAAAGCGACAGTAGGAGTAAGATTAATAACATGCACCGCCGTGTACAGTGCCTCACCCCAATAATGTTTAGGCAACTTAGCTTCAGAGAGCATACACCTCACTCTCTAAACAATTGTCCGATTCATCCTCTCTGCTAAACCATTTAGCTGAGGAGTTTTAGGAGGAGTCTTTTCATGTGCTATACCCTGTTGTTTGCAATAGACATCAAAGGGTCCACAATACTCACCACCGTTGTCAGTACGAACACGTTTCAACTTCTTGCCTGTCTACCTCTCAACCAAAGCATGAAATTGTTTGAATTTCTCCAACACTTGGTCTTTTGTCTTCAGAACATAAACCCATAGTTTCCTTGAACAATCATCAATAAAAGTAACAAAATAAAGTGCACCACTAAAAGATTTTACCTTTAAAGGGCCACAGACGTCAGAATGCACCAACTGAAGCAACTCTGACTTTCTAGAGGGAGGATGCCTTTTGAAGGATACTCTTGTTTGTTTACCAATTATGCAGTGAGAACATTTCTCCAAATCTACATTCTTCAATCCTGGAAGCACATCCACTGATATGGCTAAGCAATTTAACCCCTTTTCACTGATATGGCTAAGCCTTCGGTGCCACAAAGATGATTCCATATCCACGGCATTCACACTATCTTTTGCAACTAAAGCTTTTGTCCAATACAGTTTACTAATTTTCTCCCCTCTAGCCACAACCAAGTTACCTTTACTGAGTTTCCACTTTCCAGAAGCAAAATGATTATCAAAACCACTTTCATCAAGCATATGCACGGAAATCAAATTGAAGCGAACATCTAGAGCATGTTTGACTCCTTTAAGCAACAATTGCATTCCCATGTTGGTTTGCAAGCATACATCACCAACACCAATTACCTTAGATACACCATCATTACCCATCTTCAAAACTCCAAAATCACCTGAAGTATAAGATGTGAAGAACTCCTTCCTCGGTGTAACATGTAGTGTAGCACCACTAATGGTAATCATTTGCCTAACAAAACCACATACCTGTTGATGTTCAAATTCCCAGTCTTCCTTAGATTTAGTATCCAGCTTTTTAGAACCAAAAATAGGAAGATGCATATTCTTCACAAATAACAAATCTTTCATCTTGCCCTTCCACAAATGGTAATTAGTACCATTCAAGCATACCATCTTTATATTCATATTTGCATCCATCCTTCTAGCAAGTCAAATAACCCTTTAACCAAGAGCTCTGATGCCACTCTGATGGGGAATAAACACAGAAACACAATAACAAGTAATACGCAGCGAATATAAAATTCCCCCAACTTGCAAGAACCCGTGATGAGCAACAACAAATATATGGCAGCAAATTAATCAAAATAAAAGAGTGTAAAGAACACTGATATTTTAACGTGGAAAACCCCTCAATGTAAGGGTAAAAACCACGGGTCGTCCAAACCAAAGAAATAGCTCCACTATAATCAAATAAGGGTACAAGAGAGTCTAAAAAAGATGCACCAAGTGTGCCTACAACCAGCCAAAATAACAAAGCACTAAAGCTTACAAATGAAAAGCAAGAAGAAGTAAAGCATCCAAAAAACCTGCTACTGTGCGAGCATGATTTCTCTCCCTCCAGAAGTCGCTTCGCCGATCCGACCGTTGAAATCGAAGCCCTGAATGTTGCGATCCTACTGTCCAAATTTCAACCCGATCCAACGGTTAACAAATGCGCAATCGATGTTTTTCTGAGACTGATTTAACAAAAACGGGAATAGGGTTTACTCTTCTCTTTTCTCTTTTGGTGATTGTCTTTCCTCTCAAAATAGTCTCTCTCCTAACCCTAATTAGACCACTCTCCACTTAAATAAGTGAGACATATGGACTACAATATTTGGGCTTTTCTCCACATAGGAAGGGATCCCAATACCCAACAGTATATTCACTGACTTTATGGAATTCTGTTACAGATTTCTGTTATAAAAGAGAGGGAAGGATAGTTAGAAAAGGATTGAAAAAGATATTGTTAGGCAGTTAGGAGAGTCTCTCTCTGGATTAGGAGCATATTATGCTCTGGTAGGAGTTCTTGGAACTCTGGTTGTTTTCCTTTTCTTGCTGATTTCACCATTGTAGAGCTTGCTGCTCATTACTTTCATTCAATAGAATTCAATTTTTCATTCTGTAAAATTCTGGTTTCTATCATTGGTTCAACCTGCCGGATTATTGAGAGGAGCTAGTGAAATCGAATGCTACCGAAAATGTCTGTCAGAGTCGAAGCTTTGGAGATACGAATGGCGTCCATGGAAGGTTCGGTACACCAAACCTTAGAGGAGTTTCATCAAACTATCTTGACGGAGTTTGCAAAATTGTTGAATCGGCCTTCAGAGGAGAGATCGCGCTCACCTGTTGGTGATGAAGCTATGATAGAGTACAAAATGGCGGTGAAGAAGGTGGAGCTTCCGTCGTTTGACGGAGACGACCCTGTTGGATGGAACACACGCGCAGAAACGTATTTCGACGTACAGGGGACAACGGAAGAGGTAAAGGTTTGTTTGGCTAAGATTAGCATGGAGGGAGCAACGATTCACTGGTACAACTTACTGCGTGAAACCGAGGATGAACTGACATGGGAGAAGCTGAAGCAAGCTTTGATAGAGAGATATGGTGGGAGGCAAAGTGATAACCCCTTCGAAGAATTGAAGGATTTGCAGCAAACGGGGGATGTTGATGAGTACATCGCCGCATTTGAATACACTTCTTCGCAAGTGAAAAGGTTACCGGAGGAGCAGTACCTTAGGTATTTTCTGGGAGGGCTCAAGTCGGAGCTCCGATTGAGAGTGAGGACGTTCAACCCTCAAACTAGACTACAGGCAATGAAGGTCGCGCGTGATGTTGAAGACGATATGTGTGGGACGATTACGGCAAGAGGAGGAGGAAACCGGTCAAATAATTGGATAAGGGGTGGATCTGACCGAACTGGGCCAAATGGTTATGGTTCTGGGCCCAATAAGAGAAGTGACTCTGGGTCTAATTATAACCCGAGTCCTTATCAAAATGGAAACAGGTCAAATGCTGGAGCGGGTCAAATCAGATCGGGTTCTACAATTTCGAACCCTAATTCGAATTTGCTGAAGACGGGAAACAACGGAGAACAGAGGAACGAAGATCGTAACAGAGGAACGAAGCATCTTCTGTACTCGGAACTGATGGATCGCAAGGCACGTGGTCTCTGTTTTCGATGTGGAGAACGTGTAAGATCAGATGTGCACCTAAGAAAGGGGGGTGAATTAGGTGTTTAAGAGTATTTCTTGTTTTCAGCGAATTAGCAATTGATTTTTGCGCTTATGGATGATAAAAGATAAAGTAAATGGCAGTAATGTAAAGAACACAGCAGAATTATCCTGGTTCCCCTTATACCCAAGGGTACATCCAGTCCTCTTGCACACCACAAGAGATTTCTCCACTATTGTTAGAATATGTACAAGTCCCACCCTAGGATCTGTGCTACAAACTTCTAACAAAACCTCTAAGATAGCACCCCACTATCTTAGATAATGTACAAGATAGCACCCCACTATCTTAGATAAAATTACTTAAAGAAAGTACTACTTTCTTTTTACAAGTAATGTGATTTGATAAGGATATAGGAATATGAAAGAGAGGTATAATGATAACAATCCAATATTGCTTCAAGTACTTTGAGAACCTTTGTCAAGGATATGAAAATGAAATGCAAGTACTTGAATTATGAAAAATGACTTTGAGAAAAATAGAAAAGTTGTTCAAAGTCGTTCAAGGTTTGGCCATTGGATTGTCCACTTTGAATCTGAAGTTATGACATATTTATAGTCCATAAACATCTCTTCAGATTCGTGGCCATCGATCCAAGAGGTTTGAGGAAGAATTGTAATGTTTTAAATTGAATTCAAAGCTGAAAAATTGCATTGCTTCCAGTTGTATTCGACTACAAGATATCTGTATTCGAATACAACTTGCTGCAACGTTAAAAATTATTCAAATTTTTCACTGTGTAGTCGAATACAGATGAGATGGCCAACTCTCTGACTTAGCCATGTTTTATCTGTATTCGAATACAAGTTATCTGTATTCGAATACAACTTGCTGCAACGTTAAAAATTATTCAAATTTTTCACTGTGTAGTCGAATACAGATGAGATGGCCAATTCTCTGACTTAGCCATGTTTTTATCTTGTATTCGACTACAAGATTGCTGTATTCGAATACGATATTAATTTTTGTCAAAAATAAAGATTTTAATAATTTGAAAATATTATTTATGCATATGCAAAGTAATTAAGGTTCTCTTGTATTTGAATTATGACTTGAATTATTTTACCTTTATATAATCTATTTATTTGTAATTTCATCAAGGGATGTTTGAGGAATTATTTGGAGGAATTCTTCTTTTTGTTGCTGTGGCACCATTGGTTTTTGTGTATAATCAAAAACGTATTTTTACATTCTCCCCCTTTTTGATTATGACAAAACCAGCTTGTTGTTGTTGACGACTCCCCCGTAATGTAGGCGTAGTGTACTCCCCCGTAATATATGCAAACATCTATGTCGGAGGAGGAAGGGAATATGTGTGTTGTATATTTACATTGTAAATTTTAACAGAAAACAACAAGCAACAGCAAATAACAAAATACACAGATTGCAACAAAATACACAAATTTTCTCCCCCGTTTGACATGATCAAAAAGAAGAATACCAGTAATAAATAAAATAAGGGTTTTAACACAAGAAATGTAACATAAACCAAGAAAGATCACATTGAGATAAGTAATCAGATAAAGTTAAACAAGTCATAAAGTCACAAAGTCATACAATAATAGTAAAGATAACCGGAAAGTAACAACGAGTACAAGCAAAATAGAAGAAAAGTCAGCCCTAGTACAAAAAACTAACGAGTCCTAGGAAGCAAAAGACAAGTCAGCGACGATCCGGAGGTAGATGGAAGTGATCGAGTTTATCGGCGATGATACACATCTCGTGGACCAAGCTGTCGTGATTGGTAGCGATGGTGGATTCGAGAGCTTGAAAGCGAGCATCGACCGAAGCGGTAAATCCGGAGAAGCAGGTCTGAAGAGAGTCAAGTTTATCCATAATCATGCGGTTAGAAACTTGATCATCATCAGATGCAGGATCGTCAGCAGCATCATCTGTAGGAGCACTAGCAGATGCCTGACCGATATCACTCTGATGGATGTATTTTTGCAGCGGTTCACTCCAAACGATTTTCATGCTAGGAAGAACACTCAAATCCAGCAGATTATCCTTAGTGACGGTATACACAACCTCTTCAGAAAAATCTACCCCAAAATGTTCGAGTATGCGAGAAACTTCCTTAGCATAGGGTAATCCAACAGCTTCACGTGAGACAAACATGACTGACTTAACAAAATATGCCCAGTTAAGAGGAAGACCGTCATTCATGAAGTAGAGAATCTGAAGTTCAAACTCAGAGAGTTGAGAATAGTTACCGGCCTTAGGAACCAAAATGTAACTCAAGAAGTAATGAAGCAGACGAAAGTCAACAGTTAAGTTTCCAACACTAAATCTTTGTCTTGCAAAGGTGGAGCTAGCCTGAAGTTGCTTGCGTTCGATGGTTAGTTTGTCAAAGCGACACAGAGCCGCATAAGCATCATGTTTCGAGATATTATGCCATTTGCATAAATTAGTTGGGCTGAGTTTCTGGCCGACATCAGGGATTTTCAAAATGTCACCAATAGTATGCGAATCAAGTTCAATAGTGATTCCTTTAACACGTGAAATTAACATTTTGCCATCCCGACGAAGATTACAATAAAAGACTCGAACTAAATCAGGATATATCGGACCTTTGTAAGCAATAAAGTCATCAACATGTTGAGCCCTAAGTAAATCCGGAAATTGAAAAGCAGAGAATGAATCTAAAGTACTGAATTTGGGAATGATGAGCCTCTTGTCGGAGTAGAGTGTGCGAAACCGAGTAATTTCTTCAGGAGAATGCAGAAGGCGAGACAAATCAGTGACGCTGGTGCTCTTTGTGCGTCGCTTGGACGGACCCAAGCTTGCATGCTTGGTGCGAGGTCCACGTTTGCGTGCGTTTTCAACAGTGTTGGAGATGTTTGACATGGTTAGTGGGGTGTTAGAGGTCGAATTCGAGACTGAGTTGTAGGTGTGAAGTAATCTGGAATTCGCGAGGCTGATTTGGGGGTTAGGGTTCTTGGTATCGCGAATCTGAATGAAAAAGAAGAGGGATTTCGCAAATGGTTGAAGGAAATCAGGGTTTTGGGAAGGCAACCTTCAATGAACGAAGCTGTTCTGGAGGGTGATTCGCAGATTGAAAATGGATTTCGCAGAGAAAAATACGAGTTCGCAGGGAAGGAGGGATGTGTATTCGGCTACTGACTGTCAAGGCTTTATATATGACAGAAAACTGCAAATCTGTAGTCGAATACAGGAAAATGGTAATCGAATACAGATTTCCAGAATCATCTGTATTCGAATACATTCTGATTGTATTCGGCTACGACTTCCAGATTTTTGAAACAGACATGATTTTATTAAGCAGACCATAACACAAACTTCATATAATCACATAAATGACATGTAAACATAGTCAACTAAATTCTAATATGTGAAGACAAGTATTAACATATTGATAACATTTTAATTCAAATAGTCAACCAAATTCAAATAACATGAAAACATGTGAAGACAAGAATTAAGCCATACCTTTGCCCTGATGATAGCAGTTTACCTGACGTTTAAAGATCACTTTCACTTAAGATGCCGAGTTCGCGTCGTATTTTGAAAAAGGAGTCTTTAGGAAGTGGTTTAGTGAAGATGTCCGCAAGTTGGTTATGTGTATCCACAAAGGTTACTTCAACATTGCCTTTAAGCACATGATCACGCAGAAAGTGGTGTCGTATATCAATGTGTTTGGTCCGAGAATGCATGATTGGATTCTTTGAAATATTGATTGCACTAGTGTTGTCGCATCGTAGCGGAATGCATCCAAGATCAATTCCATAATCACATAGTTGTTGCTTGAGCCATAGGATTTGTGCGCAACAACTGCCTGCTGCTATGTATTCTGCTTCAGCAGTACTGAGTGCGACACATGCTTGCTTTTTACATGACCAAGATACGAGTGCATTGCCCAGTACATGACAAGTGCCGCTTGTGCTTTTACGGTCTGTTTTACATCCTGAATAATCTGAATCTGAATATCCAACGAGGCTAAAGATGCTACCTTTAGGATACCATAGTCCAACATTGATGGTGCCTTTTAAGTATTTCATGATTCTTTTGACGGCTACAAGATGTGATTCTTTCGGATCTGCTTGAAATCTTGCACATAGACAAACACTAAACATGATATCTGGCCGACTGGCCGTTAGATATAATAAAGAGCCAATCATACCTCGATATTTTGAAATGTCTACAGATGCACCAGTTTCATCTTTATCAACATAGGTTCCGGAACCCATGGGAGTTGCACTCTCCTTGCATTTTTCCATGTCAAATCTTTTTAGCAGTTCTTTGCAATATTTTGCTTGATTGATGAAGATGCCATGCTTGAGTTGTTTGATGTGAAGACCGAGAAAATAGTTTAATTTTCCCATCATGGACATTTCAAATTCACCTTGCATCATCAATGAGAATTCTTCACATATTTCATTGTTTGTTGAACCGAATATGATATCGTCAACATAAATTTGGACTAACAAGGTATGACCATTATTTCGTTTAATAAATAATGTCTTGTCAACCTTTCCCTTTTCAAAACCTCTTTCACATAGGAAAGCACTTAATCTGTCGTACCAAGCTCTTGGTGCTTGTTTTAGACCATAGAGAGCTTTCCTTAGTTTGAATACATGTGTAGGATTCTTGAAGTCTTCAAACCCGGGTGGCTGCTTGACATATACTTCTTCATTGATGTATCCATTTAGAAATGCGTTTTTCACATCCATCTGAAATAATTCAAAATTCAGAGAACATGCATAAGCAAGTAGTAACCGTATTGCTTCTAACCTTGCGACCGGGGCAAATGTTTCGTCAAAATCGATTCCTTCTTCTTGATTGTATCCTTGGGCGACCAATCTTGCTTTGTTGCGAACAACTATACCATTTTCGTCTAGTTTATTTTTAAATACCCATTTTGTACCAATTATGTGTTTGTCACCTGGATTAGGGACAAGTTCCCATACTTCGTTTCTTTCGAATTGGTTAAGCTCTTCTTGCATCGCAAGTATCCACTGATCATCTTTTAGTGCTTCACCAACTTTGGAAGGTTCAATTTGTGAGACAAATGCCATGTTTAAACATGCATCTTGCAATTTGAGTCTAGTTGTAACTCCTTTGTTGATATCACCAATGATGTTATCAATTGGATGATATCGATGGGTTCTCCATTCCTTGGGGAGTTCATTGGTTTCCTTTTCCATGTCGACTTCATTTTCTTGACTCGGTTGATCAATTGGATCTTCTTTACGTGGATCCCTACTTTCAATATCATCTTCATCAAAAGAAATAGCTTTATCCTCTTTCGAGGGGTTAGTTTCATCAAAAGTAACATGTATTGATTCTTCTACAATTAAAGTTCTTTTATTAAAGATCCTAAAAGCTTTACTAGATAATGCATACCCAATAAATATACCTTCATCTGCCTTTTCATCGAATTTTCCAAGATTATCTTTTCCATTATTTAGCACAAAACACTTGCATCCAAAGATGTGGAAGTGAGAGATATTAGGCTTTCTACCTTTGTATAGTTCATACGGAGTCTTCTTAAGAATAGGTCGAATGTTTACTCTGTTAGTAACATAGCATGCCGTGTTTACAGCATCTGCCCAAAAATACTTTGGTAGATTTGAATCACTTAACATTGTTCTTGCAAGTTCTATCAAGGACCTGTTCTTTCTCTCAACCACCCCATTTTGTTGAGGTGTTCTTGGTGCAGAAAAATTGTGGAAAATTCCATTTTCTTCACAGAATTCTTCAAATAAGGTATTTTGAAATTCTCTACCATGATCACTTCTAATCGATACAATCTTGGATGATTGTTCATTTTGGACTAGTTTGGCGTAATTTTTAAAGGCTTTAAAAGCTTCGTTTTTGTTTGCCAAAAACAAGGTCCATGTGTACCTTGAAAAGTCATCAACAATAACTAGTCCATATGAATTTCCCCCAAGACTTTTAGTTCTTGATGGACCAAACAAATCCATGTGTATCAATTGAAGTGGTCTTGTAGTAGATATAGCATTTATGGCTTTAAAAGAAGTTTTCATTTGTTTACCTTTTTGACATGCGTCACATAATTTATCCTTGACAAATTTCATTTTTGGTAATCCGACAACAAGATCATGTTTGACAAGTTTGTTTAAATGATCCATGTGAATATGAGCAATTCTTTTATGCCATAACCATGCATCATTGTTGTCGCTTATCAAAAGACATTTCATTTTCAAGGATAGATCATCAAGATTAAGTATAAAAATATTCTTGAAACGTTTACCGATAAATTGGATTTCACTTGTTGCTGCATTTTGAATGATGCACTCTTCCTTGTTGAAGACTATCTTGTGTCCTTTGTCACATAACTGGCTGATGCTTATCAAATTGTGCTTTAGGCCTTCCACATAAAGAACATCTTCAATTGTTGGAGAAGGTGCTTTTCCAATTTTTCCAATGCCTAGGATCTTCCCTTTGTTATTATCTCCATATACTACATGTCCTTTTGATTCAAGGGTCAATGCTGAAAATTTTGTTATGTCTCCCGTCATGTGTTTGGAGCACCCACTATCTAAGTACCATAAATTTGAAGTACTTTGTGAGCATCCCTCTTCGTCATCGGAGTGATGTGACGCCATTAGTGCAACATTTGCGCATTCATCACTTTCAGTTTCTGATGTTGAACTTATGTCGTTATCTTCCCATGCTATATATGCTTTCTTGAAGTCTTTTCTTTTACCGGCACTCTTTTTGATGAGATCTGGACAATCTGCTTTAATATGTCCTTGTTTTCCACATTCAAAGCATGTGAAGTTTTGGTTGGTCGTGCTATCTTTCTTTCTGAAGTTCTTCTTCTTGAAACTTCTGTTATTTTTAAGAAATTTGCCGAATTTCTTGACAAGGAGGTTGATGTTTTCTTCGTCATCATAAATTTCTTCTTTGACTACTTCCTTTGATTCGGTCTTTAGAGCAATATTTTTTCTTTTCTTTTCTTGGGTTTCATTTTGCTCTAATCGTCCAAGTTCTATTTCATGCTCTTGTAGTTTGCCAAATAATGCAGAAAGTGACATTTTGGACAAACTCTTCTTTTCTGATATCGCAGTCACCTTTGGTTGCCATGCCCTCGTTAGTGATCGTAATACTTTCAGATTCAATTCATCGTTGGAGAAGACCTTTCCGAGGGCTGTCAAATGATTTGTCAAGTGGGAGAATCGTTTCTGCATGTCTAGTATGGTTTCTCCAGGCTGCATACGAAACAATTCATATTCTTGAGAAAGTGTATTTAGTTTGGATCTTTTTACCTCTATGGTGCCTTCATGGGTTACTTCCAATGTGTCCCATATTTCCTTGGCTGTTTTACAGTGAGATATGCGGAAGAATTCGTCCATACCAAGTGCTGATTGTAGAATGTTTTTAGCCTTTTTGTCGAATAACACCTTTCTTTTATCGTCATCGGTCCAAGAATTCTTTATTTTAATTTCCTCTTTGTTGTTGATGACTGTTGTTGGAATGTATGGACCATTTTCGACAGCATCCCATATTTCGTCTCCCTGTGCCTCAAGGTATGCTTGCATGCGGATTTTCCAGAAATCGTAGTGTTCACCGACGAAACATGGTGGTTTGTTAATGCTGCCACCATCTCTGAAAACTGGTAGTGCGGAAGCCATGAGTTGTTTGATCAAGGAATAAATTACCTTGAACCTGCTCTGATACCAATTGTAAGATCAGATGTGCACCTAAGAAAGGGGGGTGAATTAGGTGTTTAAGAGTATTTCTTGTTTTCAGCGAATTAGCAATGGATTTTTGCGCTTATGGATGATAAAAGATAAAGTAAATGGCAGTAATGTAAAGAACACAGCAGAATTATCCTGGTTCCCCTTATACCCAAGGGTACATCCAGTCCTCTTGCACACCACAAGAGATTTCTCCACTATTGTTAGAATATGTACAAGTCCCACCCTAGGATCTGTGCTACAAACTTCTAACAAAACCTCTAACATAGCACCCCACTATCTTAGATAATGTACAAGATAGCACCCCACTATCTTAGATAAAATTACTTAAAGAAAGTACTACTTTCTTTTTACCAGTAATGTGATTTGATAAGGATATAGGAATATGAAAGAGAGGTATAATGATAACAATCCAATATTGCTTCAAGTACTTTGAGAACCTTTGTCAAGGATATGAAAATGAAATGCAAGTACTTGAATTATGAAAAATGACTTTGAGAAAAATAGAAAAGTTGTTCAAAGTCGTTCAAGGTTTGGCCATTGGATTGTCCACTTTGAATCTGAAGTTATGACATATTTATAGTCCATAAACATCTCTTCAGATTCGTGGCCATTGATCCAAGAGGTTTGAGGAAGAATTGTAATGTTTTAAATTGAATTCAAAGCTGAAAAATTGCATTGCTTCCAGTTGTATTCGACTACAAGATATCTGTATTCGAATACAACTTGCTGCAACGTTAAAAATTATTCAAATTTTTCACTGTGTAGTCGAATACAGATGAGATGGCCAACTCTCTGACTTAGCCATGTTTTATCTGTATTCGAATACAAGTTATCTGTATTCGAATACAACTTGCTGCAACGTTAAAAATTATTCAAATTTTTCACTGTGTAGTCGAATACAGATGAGATGGCCAACTCTCTGACTTAGCCATGTTTTTATCTTGTATTCGACTACAAGATTGCTGTATTCGAATACGATATTAATTTTTGTCAAAAATAAAGATTTTAATAATTTGAAAATATTATTTATGCATATGCAAAGTAATTAAGGTTCTCTTGTATTTGAATTATGACTTGAATTATTTTACCTTTATATATTCTATTTATTTGTAATTTCATCAAGGGATGTTTGAGGAATTATTTGGAGGAATTCTTCTTTTTGTTGCTGTGGCACCATTGGTTTTTGTGTATAATCAAAAACGTATTTTTACAGAACGATTCCACCCTCTTCATTAGTGTGCTGAAAAGCAACTTCGTTTGGTGATTCTCGGTGACAATGAAACGACGTCGGCGAAGTGATAGCAATCGAGTTGATGGAAGATGAGAGGGAAACACCATTAGAGTGTCATTCTTTGAAGCTGTGCGAAGTGGAGAATGGAAATAACGTCAAGAAACCTCTCCCAACTACCTTGCGTTTGCCGGGAATGTTGAAGGGGGAATGCATAATGATAATGGTAGACACTGGCGCTAGTCACAATTTTGTGACCCCTCAATTGGCAGCATTCCTGCAACTTACAATAGAACAAATCAAGGCCACGTAGGTGAGATTTGGGAACGGCACTGGTGTGACTACGACACAGAAGTGTGGAAGGTTTGATGTTCAATTTGGAAAGTTTAACACTACGGTGGAGGCCTACATATTGGAATTGGAAGAGGTAAATATGATTTTGGGAGTGGCTTGGCTACACAAGCTTGGTGAGGTGATGTTTGATTGGGAGGAAATGGCCATTTGTTTTGACTGGAAGGGGGACACTGTGAAATTACAGTGTCAAATTCATAAGGACAAGGGAATGGAACAGGAAAAGGAACTTAGTATTGCTGCTATGAACATGGTACGGCCAAGGAAAATCACCACGTGGGAAGGAAATAAGGAAATCATTAGTTGGTAATCATGAACATGACTGAAGAATTAGTGCCCATTTGCAAGCCTTGAGGACAAGGCTTATTCTGAAGGGGAAGGTAATGATAGGACACTAGATATTGGACCTTGGCCCAATAGATAGGTTGATTAGAGAATAAGAGTTAGTAGTATATTCACTGACTTTATGGAATTCTGTTACAGATTTCTGTTATAAAAGAGAGGGAAGGATAGTTAGAAAAGGATTGAAAAAGATATTGTTTGGCAGTTAGGAGAGTCTCTCTCTGGATTAGGAGCAGATTATGCTCTGGTAGGAGTTCTTGGAACTCTGGTTGTTTTCTTTTTCTTGCTGATTTCACCATTGTAGAGCTTGCTGCTCATTACTTTCATTCAATAGAATTCAATTTTTCATTCTGTAAAATTCTGGTTTCTATCATTACCTTTCCAAAAATTGGATACTCATTTCTTGTACAGACAAATTGTTCAGCCTCCATGCTATTCTCAGGCTCTTGCTTCAAAAATTGATTACATGGAAAAACCAATATCTCAAGTCCTAAAATCAACCAACAAAAATATTCTCAATTGAATCATTTTCAGAATTTCTTTACCCTGTTAAGTTAAGTAAGTTCAAAATGATTAGGCCACATCAAAAAACACAAAGAATGAGGCATTATCAAAGAATTAGAAAATAAATTCCTTACTTTCTGGTTCACGATAGCGACGAGACGAAAAAGAATAAGGGTTTCACGTCGCAGTTGTAGTTTAAGAGTTTAAGAGAACATATTGGTTTCGCGTTTGTAGAAGAAATCCAAACGAGTTGGGGTTAGCAACAGAGGATGGTTTCGTGATGAAATCGCGGTGAGAGAATGGTTAGAAACAGGAGAAATCCAAACGAGTTGGTTTCGCGATTGTGAATCGTGATGAAATGACGGTGAGAGGGGATTAGCAAGAGATAAATGGTTTTAAGGTTTGTGGTGGGTTGAGAAAGAAAGAAGAACTGATCATTTGTGGTGGTGAGAAAAAAAAGAACTATGTAATTAAAAAATAGTTAGCGACTGAAATTTTGGTCGCTTGTGTGAATAAAAATATTCAGTCTCTAAATCGGTCACTAAAGGTGAAATTTCTAGTAGTGGCCTTTGATGTTAACGTATGCCTCTATTTAATCATGCGTTTGAAGCTTCTGCAAGTTACCTTTGAAGTTTTTGACTCCAATCCCTTTGATTATGCAAACTAGATCAGAAGCAATCGAGACCTGCGATCCTAAATTCAAGTAACAAAAATGTTCAAACCCAAAGGAAGAAAAAAAACCTTTAGATTGTTCTCTAGATTGATGAGCTGTGATCTAGGACAACGAGGATGCAAGTACACTATAGTTGGACTACTTTGCAAAAAGCACTACACGCTTCCCGAACTGATAGATCAGTCTACTCTCACTATCATTCTCATTCTCCATCTAACCTAAACCAAGAACATTCTCAGTTTATCAAACATCATTATGGACGAAATGGAACATGTGCTTAATAGACTTTAATCAAGAATGATTGCCAGCTTAGATGTCCAACGGATATATTTAGATTAAAATGAATATCTTAAAGCTTCTCATCATCTATAAATAGTAGATCAATTGGAAGACGAAGGTAAGAGTTAAAGTCTGCAATCCACCAACACTTGTTCAAGTAGAAACAAGCCAAAAACTCTTCAAGTAAACTCCAACTCTCTTCACTATATTTGTGGATCATCATCTACTGAGTTTGTCTTTATTTATCTCAAACAAGTGTTGAGAAGTTTCAAGATCCCAAACACTTTTATCTTTTATGTTAGATTAAGTGTGTTTGTGAAAATCCTTTCAAGGTTGAATGGTGATTGTAAAAATTCTTTATGGACTAAAAGGTGATTGTAAAAATCCTTTCTAGGTTGAAAGATGAAGATTGTAATTGATCAAGGTGTAATTAGGAGGAAAGATGTGAAGGAGGACATTCTAGTTCTAAAAATTTCACATCTATGAGGACTAGACTAGTCCGAGTAGGGGTGAACCAGTATACTTTTGCGTGTGATCTTTCTATCCCTTATCTTTAATTATTTACACACACAAATCACATTTCACTATGAACTAATGTAATTTTTATTTACTTCTATCATATCCAGAATATTGTGGACATTTTGTTTGAACCAAGATTGGTCTTGGGTTAATTTAAATTAAACACAAAATCAGAATTCTAAAAGGGTCACAATTCAAACCCTTTTTCTTATGATTGATATTGCTACTTCAATTGTTATCAGAGCCTGGTTCTAAAATTATAGCACTTAACAATGTTATAGGATAAAATTCAGGAAGAAAAAGCAATGTCAACAGCCAAGTATATTGTTGAAGGAGGATCATCACATAGACCACCTTATTTTGATGGTACAGATTATTACTTCATTAAAGGAAAGATGTAACTATTCCTTAAATCTCAAGATAAATGTATGTGGGGTATCATAATAGAGGGAAACTTTATACCAAGAGTAGATCAAAGTGATCCAACTTCCTCTAATAAGAAATAAGTAGAATGGACAATAGAAGACAAAGTTAAGGTACTTCTAAACTCTAAAGCTCAATTATTTATGTCTTGTGCTTTAAGTAGGAAGGAAAGTGAAAGAGTTGATGAATGCAATACAGTCAATAAAGTATTGGAAACATTACAAACTCATCATGAAGAAACAAGCCATGTCAAAGAAACAAGGATTGATATTAGTATAGGAAAATTTGAACGATTTGAGATGAATGAAGGAGAAACTATTGATGAAATGTATTCAAAATTCACAACTATAGTGAATGAAATGCGCTCCTTGGCAATGTCTACTCAGCCTAATACAGGGTAAGAAATTTTTTGAGATGTCTCCGTATCCTATGGAAACCAATGGTCACAACCATAAGTCAAGCCAAAAATCTTAAGACACTTGAATTAGAAGAAATGATTTGAACTTTAAGAGCTCATGAAGTTCTACTTCAAGAAGACAAACTAGTAAAGAAAGGGAAAGTAATAGCTCTAAAAGCTTCACAAAACTTTCAAGAAAGCTCACAACAAAATAAAAAAGAAGATTCAGAAGAAAGAGAAAGTTGTCAAGAAGAAGTTGATCTTCTCACAAGAAAAATTCAGACAATGATGAGAAGAATAGATCAAATCAAAGCTGAAAAATGTTATGGGTGCAACAAATTAGGACATTATAAAATTTAATGTCTTTTGAACAAAAAGGAACTAAAAATATTTCCGTAGAAGAAAAAATCCATGATGGCTTCTTGGGATGATTATGAAGAATTAAACACAGAAGATGGTGAACAAGCCAACATGTGCTTGATGTGAAACTCAGAAAATGATGAGGTAACCATCTTTGACCTTTATGTGAACAAATGTAAATAAGAATTTGATAATCTTTTATATGATTCAAACTTTCTTGCTCAAAAATATGGTTCATTAAAAGAACAAATCTGTTAAGAAAAAGAGAAAAACCATGTTATGAATGATGAACTCAGAAAATCATTACTAACTTGTGATGCAAGAACATCATCCAACAATCAAGAAAAAACAGTGATACATGATAAATGCATGCTCAAAACACATGAATGGAAAAGTATGGTGCCTCATCTCATTACAAAATTCTTGAAGTTCTATAACCCTTGGTAACATTAACAAATTAAAGATAGGATGGTGAAGATAAATCACAGAGTTGATAATGTTCAAACACCATCCTTGAAGAGCTCCAAAGTTTGATCATGGAGTGGCAAATAAATAAAAGATCCAACAAAAGGATCAAACCATGTAAAAAGGATAATGACATTAATTCTCGAAACAGACTTTAGAAGAAGTACCAGAATGTTCTCTACAAGAACAAAATAAAAGTAAATTGGATCATGTGTCTTATTGTTAATTTATGTGTTTTTGCTAGAACTTTGTGAAAAAACTTTTTTAATGTATGGAGACCCATTGGCATAATCTAATCCATTTAAAAAAAACTAGATTTTTAGCATAAATGTTTTGCAAAGAGATAAATTGTATTTGACATGATGTCATTTTTTTTGTTTCTCTGTATGTGCTCATTCTCTCTATATCTAAATATGAAAATGGATCTATTTCTAACAGTATGATTATGTGCAAATTAAAAGGTTGTCTCTTGTGAATGAAGACAAAGAGACATCTTACTTGAGTTATGGAACATTGAAATATTAAAGGATATTAATTTCATAACATTTAGGGGGAGTTTTTAAAAAATATTTTTTTTCTTGCAACAAAACAAAAGTCAACTCATTGTTTTTCTAAAAATGAGATGAATAATTGACTTTTTTTAATTGTGTTAAAATATTTGCATATAATTATGTCATATTGCTTTTGTTTTCATTATCCATATCTTGATTGCAGTATTGACTAGAATGATTATTGATTACCATACATGCTATGTTCTTTGATGTTAAATGAAAACTTTACAAGTTCGATATCTGAACGCATTTATCAACCACATGATTTCTATGTGCAGTATATTCATACTTTTGCTCCCTATACTTGTACTTCATTTATTTATTCCCCAACCTTTTGATAGATGCCAAAACGTGGAGAGAGATATCTGATGGATATAGGATGGAAGTAATTAATGAAGAATGTTAAGTATTAACCTTTTGTATATGTTTAGGGAGACTTTAAGTAGAATGTTAAGAATTAAACTCTTGCATGTGTTTATGGGAAGTTTAATTACATATCAATGAACATTCTTGTATTTTATTTATATCCATCCATAAAACTTATGATTTATTCAAAAGATTCGTCATCATCAAAAAGGGGGAAATTGTAGAGGAAAAAATATATTTTTGATATATGTTTCAATGACAACAAACCTTATGAAAAAAAAGTTTAAGTTTTATGAATGGGGATTGATTAACTGATGATTGCACTTGAGTTTTATTGAAGAAACATGAATCAAACAAGTAGAAAAGCAAGAAGTCATTCACATTAACAAGTACATCAGTATCTACTCAATCATGGAATAAATTAGAGGAAACCTCGACCAGAGGAACAAAAGTCAAGGAAGATATCGGAAGAACAAAATCAGAGGAAAATATCTGAGGCAGAAAATCAGAGGAAGATATCAAAGGAAGAAAACCAAAGGAAGAAATCAGAGGAAGCGAAGTCTACTAAAGCATGCCTCTGAAGTTAAAATGTGCCTCTGTTAAATCATGCCTTTGAAGCTTCTACAAGTTTCCTATGAAGTTTTTGACTCCATTCACGTTGATTATGTAAACTGCATCAAAAGAAATCAAGACCTACAGTCCTAAATTCCAACAACAAAAATGTTCAAGTATAAGTGATCAAGTCCAAATCTAATAAACTCTAATGACTTAGAAAATTTTGAGTTTGTGAGTTCTCTTGTTTCTTTTTCCGCCTAGAGTATCTATTTATAGAATAGGTTAGGGTTTCTCCTTTGTCCTTGCAAAATCTGAATCATATCTTTGCAAATAATGAATGTATCTTCTTGTGACTGTTTCTTCTTGTAAACAATTCTTGATCATATCTTCTTGTAGATAAATCTTGATCAAATCTTCTTGTAAATAATTCATATCTTCTTGTTGATAAGATGTTGATCATATCTTCTTCAAATCTTGACCATATCTTCTTTTCAACTTGGTCAACAATTTTCTTCAATTATAAATCTGAATCAAATCTTATTTTAGATTGTCTTCAAAATCACGAATCTTCTTTCATACTCTGTGAAGTCAAATATATTGATCTCATAAAATACTTTTGTTAACATCAAAACTTAAAATAAAATCATGTTGGTTCCAACAATCTTCCCCTTTTTAATGATGACAAAATTGGATTTTGTATAAAACTTTTATTTTAAATACTTTGACTCCCCTTTACTTAAAGCTCCCCCTACGTCTAAGTAATTTTGTCATTAGACAAAAAGACTTGAAAGTGAAACTTGGTTTTTAATTTTTAATTTGCCCTTTCTTTTAATAGAATGAAAATAACATAAAAATTATCTGAAGTATGAACCTAAACTACTCTAAGGTTGGAACAACATCAGTTTAGGTTTTTCTAGATGAAGTCAAACCTATCTTTAGCATAATCAGAATCACCAAACCACTAGCTGAAGACAGGTGTGACTTCATCAATAAAAACCTAAACCTCATTCTTTTACCTAACTGATGTTGTGCCAACCTTAGAGTAGTTTAGTTTCATACTTGGGATAAATTTTATGTTTTATGTTATTTTCATTAAATTAAAAAAAATAAAAAATACAAAAAATTACAAATAAATAAATAAATAAAAGAGGCAAATTTCACTTTTAAGTCTTTTTGTCTGATGAAAAAAGAAGGAGAAAAATATTTGATAATGTGGGGAGAAAAAATACTTAGACTTAGGGGGAGGCTTAAGTAAGGCGGAGTAAAAGTATTTAAAAGAAAAGTTGTTAAGAAAAATACAGTTTTGTCATCAAAAAAAAGGGGGAGATTGTTGGAACCAAGTTAGTTATATACTTAGAGTTTTGTATTAACAAAAGTATTTTATGAGAACAATATATTTGACTTCATAGAGTATGAAAAAAGATTAATCTTTTTGAAGAAAATCTAAAACAAGTTTTGATTCAGATTTATGATTGAATAAATTTTTTCACCAATTCGAAAAGAAGATTCATATAAATATTTGTGATTTTGTGTACAAAATGAATTTAATTTGTATGCACTTTTAGTATAAAATTATGTTACGCGGATTTTTTTTTACTAATATAACAATATTAATACATTTAAATCAGTAGAATACATTGAGAACAAGATAAACTTAAAGTCCCTAAAATTGAAAAGGATATATTTACAAACAAATTCAAAATATTTAGGTTATTGGAATAAAAAAGTAAAATGTCTACATATGTGATAAAATTAAAGTATATGGAAAGAAGGTGAAAAAAATACAAGA
>JBBPBP010009778.1:25038309-25056442 GCA_037974735.1 Cicer chorassanicum
AATTTTAAATAAACTATTGTATATCTTTTCAATTTAAATGATTTTTTATAGTAATGTTTAAGACATATTTAACAACTTCCATACAAAATGCAAATTTATCCCAAGTATTACTAAAAAAGTTTATTCAAAAATTCGAAAGATACACTTATGGATAAAAAATGAAAACGAAAAATTTTAAGAGACTAAAAGTTGATGAAATATTTGATATAGACTAAAAACAAAATAGTGAGATTTTTTATAGGGATTAAAAATTTATTTAACTCTAAAATATTTTTCATCAAAGTTAGTTTAAAAAGGTTAAAAGGTTTCTTTCAGAATAAACTTGTAATGAAATAGATAAAGAAAAGGGAAAAATAAAACACAAGCAATTTATTCTGGTTTACCACCAACTTCTAGTTACGTCTAGTCCCTTAAACTTGAAGGATTTTCCACTAAATTCAAACTGATTTTTCTTTCAACCACTAGAGCATAATATTGTCAACTTGACTATACTCTAGTTAATTTTCTCAAACTTCTAATTTACTACACTCAAACTTTTGAGGATACAACCACAACTACACTTAGTTAGAACGAAAAAAGATATTTGTGAAATTACAAGTTAACTCTAGATAGAGGATAGAGATTGTAAACTCAAATTACAAGTGAAAATCTTTCAGTAGAAAGTGTTTCAATGATTTTCTTGCTTGATACTTTGCATTGAGGCACGAATACTTTTATAGTATTAAGAAGGCTTTCGTTATTTTTCTGACCATTGTAGGAAATGTTGGCACATCTTGTACTATTAGAACAACAGGTGACTTTTCAGAATTGATTCCTTAAATTTGTCATTTTCCATGCCATAAAATCTTCTTCAGAAAATATTCTGGTTCAAGAAGATTGTTGGTGATTGATGTTCAAGATGAATCACATTAGATAAAGATATTTGAACTATTTGAGGAATTGAGCATCAGACAATTAAAGGATAAACAATGTTCTAAATGATATTTGGTATCCACATCTTGTTCTAAATCCACATCTTGTTCTAAATGTGCTTATATTGAGCATTAGAGGAATAGAGCATTCACTTTTGTTAGAGGATTGAGTGGAAAATAAATTTTTCTTTTGTCAAACGAAACGCCGAAATATTCATTAGAAGATTTACATACTTAAGAACACGTTAAAATATAAATTGTTGTCTCATATACTTTATTATCATTAAAATCTTAATTAAATGTTATTGTTATTCAAAATAACTTGGTTCTAACACGGAATATCATTGTTTCCAGATCTATATTGTTCACAACAACAAAGCCATTATTAAATTTGTAATGAATCGAATCTTATATGTTAATTTGAACTAAACAAAACGCCGCAACAAGACAATAAAACAAACGTTGCACCAAGACTAAAAAAAACAATATCGCGCTTAGACGGCGATGTCAAAAAAAAAAAAAAACACACATTGCATTAAGGCTGCCAAAGACTATCTTGCTTGATTAATGGATGGTTACTATCCTTTTTATTATTTGAAGTTCAACTGGTTGAGAACCAAGTATTATTGTCTATATGACTGTCTGCATCTTGTGATGGAGCTGTCATGGCAGGTGCCTCAGCCTCTGAAAATGGCAAGACTACTGGCAGGTGCAGCGAGTGAACGATAATGGTGGAGCGGGTCTGTTGCAGTACAGACTAAGAAAGTAGTGTTTGGCATTGTATGTGGCATGCCGAAGTACAGATTAGGCTTTTACTGTTATGTGTATATCCCAGTGGACATTTGCATAAGATTTCTGGTTTATTTTATTAATACAACTTAAAATAACTGTCAAATATTATACTTTGATTAGACGTCTAAAATAAATTATAACCAGTAAAACCAGTTTTGCTTTTCATTTTTCTTTTCAAATCTGAAAAATGAAAACAGACGGAGAAGAGTTTGTTTTCATTAATGGCTTGTAATTGTTCTAATATTTTATTTGCAACCGCAGGTATTGATTGGTTCATGTCTCATGTATAAACTGCACTCAGCAATTGACAAAATCATCGGGTGTTTTTCTAAAAAAATAATTATGATATGGCTTAATGGCAGTTTTAGTCCCTCTATTTATACTAATTCACGAAATTGGTCTCCTATTTTAAAAGTTGACAGTTTTAGTCCCTCCCTCAGATTTTTAAACTAAAAAATGATGATTTGATATATTTTAAATGACGTGAAATACAATTATATGATATAAAATCATCTAGATCCATTAATTATTCATATGTCATTAATTAAATTAAAAATGCGAAAAAATTTCGAAGTTGAAATTTAAGTTTTTACGACGTTCTATTCCAATTTCATGGGTGTTAATTACTCTACATCATCGTATCATATGTCATATTATTCAAAACATCTAAGGTCATCATTTTTTAGCTAAAAAATCAAAGGAAGAGACCAAAATTGTCGACTTTTAAAATAGGGGAACCAATTTTGTGAATCAGTATAAATAGGGGACTAAAACTACAACTAAGCCTTATGATATTTTTATTAATATAAGTATGATAATAAATTAAAAGCCAAAAAAATAGAAATATAAGGTGAAGTTTCTTCAACCCATGTACAATTTAGATTATAAAAAAAGATATTTAACTAAATAATAGGCAACTTTGTTAGCCTCACCTCTACTATATAAAAAATTTAAATTTTAAAAGCAAATATTAAAATTAATAAAACCCCCCATAATGAAACAAAAATAGGTAAGAGATTGTTGATGAGCGTTCAACACCATGAGCATATTTGAACCATTTGATTCTGGACACCATGATCACATTTAAAGCATTTGATTCATCTATAAAATTCAAGAAAGATACATCTTTTGCAAATTTCAAACTCTTCCACATAGCTAAAGCCTCTGCTACCTTTGAATCTGGTAATAAAATGATTTGCCAACAGCTTATTAGCAATCACAACATCATCAACATCTCTCACTGTAACACCAATACTCCACTTTCCTCCCTCTACCAAACCTGCGACATCAACATTAAGCTTATAGCAACCACTAATGGGGTGTCAATCGAACATCAGATATAGGTAAAAGAGACCTCAATTTAGCGTCTCCAACAATACTGTTCTAGCACTCTTAAAATTAACAATAGATCTCTTTGAGCCTTTTGAACAATGGTAGTCACATCAACATCAGTTACCTCAAAACACTTTTTAATTTTAGCACACCATATTTCATTACACGGGGTCAACACATGCACAATAACATTCTCATTTGCGTCAATAATATCTGTTTCCAACCACTGCTGAAATGGTACGTACCTGAAATAATGTCAACTAAAAATTAGACTTAAACGGGGAAGCAATCCAAACGAACTTTAATAATATGTGAAATTGTCACATTATGTTACTCACAAAAAACCGATAAAGGGTCACAACTAATTTCTTTTTAAAAAATTATTTTTAAATGATATTTTTACATGTAAAATTCTCCAAATAAAATGAGTGTGTATTGAAACATTTTATATTTTCCATAAAGTTATTGAATTTGGTAGTTAAGGCTGAATTTCTTTTTTAAAGACGTACAAAATTATTACATTGTGGATATCCAGCTAGCATTGCTACATTACTTTCATCATTGCACATAATCCACCAACCATTTTAGTTTACTAAGCTACCATAATTTTTTAATAGTAGTGCTTCATTTATTTATAGTTAGAGTACTTACTATTTTCAAATAAAATACTAAAAAAAAGTGTTTAATAGATTTAAATGTAAAAAATTTAAACTAAATTCATCATAAGCTTTTGTATAAGCATAATTTTTGCTCATAAATAGTATTTAACTCAAATAAACAGTATTTCACTAAAAAAATTTGTATTTAACAAATGTAAAAAATTTAAACTAAATTCATTTTAAGCATAAGGTTTCCGTTCATACCTTTATTATGTAAAACTATAACAAAATATAACATTTTAATAAATAGAATTTAACTCAAAAACTAAATTGCTCTTTTGAAAGAGACAATTCAAAAATTGGATACGAAATTTATGAGTAGGCATATACGAGATTATAAGGCCAAAATAAATTAAACGCTAAATTGCGAGAAAAATTAAGTATTTAGGTTCGATGCATAAACACCTTGCATCAGCATTCATATAAAAATCAATTATTAATAATATCTTATTATAACTAATTAGTATAAAAATCAGTTATAAGCACTTGTGGAACAAAAGAAGAAGGTGGAAGGCGGCGCGACTTCAAAAAGTGTGGAAGAAGGTGGACGCAGAAAGTGGATGAGGGCAGCTGAAAATATAAAGAAGAGTAATGAAACCTATTGGACTGCAGGGCTGCCAAACAATTTTTTTTTTTAAATATAACTAGTTATCAGGTCGGGTCTATGGGTCGATGGGTTCAAATTGTTAAACCCATTACCCGAACCAAATATAAGCGGGTTTCAACGGGTTGGATTGGGTTGGACCCGAAAGTGACCGGGTACGGATAAAAATTGGGTTGGGTTAGGTTGGGTGATCGGGTTGGCGGGTCGACTCGCACCCATTACACCCACACTGCTTGTTATACTCGTTTTACAACACTTTTTTTGAAAATCGTTGTAAATCCCTTGTAAAAACACGCTGCTTGTTTTATTAGTTTTACAACGCTTTTTCAAAAAAAGTGCTGTAATAGATGCATTTTTATGCACATTTTACAGCGCTTTTTCAAAAAAGCGTTGTAATAGGTGTTTTCTTATGCACGTTTTACGGCGCTTTTTTGAAAAAACGCTGTAATAGGTGCATTCTTATTCTAGTTTTATTAAAAAACGTTGTAAATGAAATTTTTAAAACAACGCTTGTTTGAGGTTTTTTATGGCATTTTTTTAAGAAAGCGTTGTCTTTTAATCTTTTTCCAAAATCATTTTCATCCAGAATTAGTTCACATCATTTACATATTGACACAATCAGTTCACAACAACAAAATCATATAACTTGCAGAATTTACAACGATCAGCACATAATTTACATTTACATATTTACATATATATATAACTTGCAGAATTTACAACAATCAGCACAGAATCAACAATCAGTTCACAACAATAGAATTATATACATTTACATATTCACAACCTTATAGCATGCCAATTTCCCAGCAAATCAAATAATTTTCATTTTGATCACATACTGACACCAGTCTTCCTTTATTTCAGTTAGATCTCTTTCAAAGTATGTTGGATTGGAATTGTCAAAGTACTGTGCGATATAAAATTTGAACATAAATAAGTTAGAATCAAATATATACATAGTTTATATATGAAAATCAAAATATAATCAAAATACTGTACCGTTTATGGGACTATAGTTTGATTCATATCAACAATCTCCTTCATGAATTGCAATATATAGTACCTATAGTCTATGTTGTTAGTTTGACGAGGGCACTATAAAATAAAACATATAAGTCAATAAATATTTGTACATTGATTGTAAATGAAATTTTAAAGGCATATATTTGAAACCTTTATTATAATCCATGTGATGTTATTTGACTTTTTCTTCGACACTGTAGCACCCCTTTGAGCTCGGAAAACTTGTAAAGCACTATCAAATAAATGTGATTATTATAGCATTAACAAACACATTATTTATATATATATATATATGTAAGAAATAAATGAATATTACTTACGTGTCGAAGATAGTCTTTATATCCGAGTGATTGTTGTAATGGTCGTGCAAGGGATCTAAATAGTATATAACTTCAGAGGTCGCATTGATTGCAAACAGCACCCAATGTGCCTTACAACAACAAAAATTTGGTTGGCAATTTTGTTTACACAACTAATAAATTAAGATCTCATAAAATAAAAAGAATATAAATAAAGAATATATAATTACCCTGAATTATATGGTGCAAGGAATAGCTTATCCTTCTCTTTATTTCACAATAGGATATCTACAACATATTTCTTTACATTAACTGGATCGAGTTTAAACATTGAAAGCTTATGCGGAGACAAGAATGAAAATCTATCTGAGAATTTGCGCGTGCACACCAACTTCTCATACAAAAACTTTCAATGAAAATTTCAAATTAGATTAATTACCAATAAATGCAATTAAAAGTAATTTTTACCTAATGTATAAGCTAATGACAGTAACACTCAGCTCCTTATGATTGAGAAGTTCGTATATGTGCTCTTTTTCAAGGAGTTCTTCATACTCATCTCCGAAAATAGCTTTATCTATGCTTATGATGCGTGAATTGTTGCTGCCCATATTCGTTTTTGCTTGTATATCAAGACACGACCCAAATCAAGCAAGGTGTGGATGACATATTTTAGGAGCAACAACTTTTTTCCCCGATCCAGTTTTTGAACTTTGGCAGCTTTATTACCCTCCAGTTTTTGAAGTTTGCCAGCTTTATTACCCTCCAATTTTTTAAGTTTGCTAGCTTTATTTTTACCACGAACATCCAGTTGTGGTGTGGCTTTATTCTGGCAGCTGGTTTGCTGTGCAGGTGGTTTTGATTGAATCTGAAAAAATGAGGTTAATCAGTTTGTTAGTTAATTGAATCTGAAAAAACGATAAACCTGCCAGAATAAATGAGACAAACTTTTTCCGGTGACGCGACTGACTCGTTGCGGGGAATCTTCTTGCCATTCCCTTTAGACTTTGTCTGAATCTAAATAAATGTGAAATTAAAGTTAACAGCAGAAAAAATCAGCAATTAAATATAATCAATCATAATCATATATCGTGCAATTAAATATACATATCAATTAAACATACATTTCAATTAAACATACCTTATCAAGGGCAACAAGATTTTTGGGCCATGCCACGTAACGACCTATTGCTTCTCCCAAGTACTTCATATCTCCATCGTTGTCCGATATAGGCAACAGTGCATTTGGTTCCAAAGAAATCACGGGTGATACTTTGACATGGCCGGCAGGGATCGAAGTGTTGTGCAATATTTCTCCCAAGGTATTGTACAATGTTCTTTTTCCAACATTGCAATGAGTAGGGGAGGATAAATACAACACACAAGTAGAGACACCATAAATCAATGGTTAATACATAAGTATGTGAAACAATTAGGTTGAATGAATTTCTTATTTTTTTAAGTAATTTTTAATTACCTCGGATAGACTTTTAAGACCAATGTTGCAACTAGCGTTTTCACTCTCCATTTGTATTTCACGTTGGAGCTGATCCGGAAGTTGCTTTTTTTTATTCGTCTTCACCAAGAGTGCCACTTGCTCTGTTAGGACTTTGAGTTTCTCTAATACTTCTTCATTAGATGGATTTGGGCGCTTCTCTTGTGAAAAATACATTTTTGGAGTTACGCCAAATCATTTCCCCCTCACAAGGCCAGAATATTGAAGAACATTAAATACTTTACCGAGTATGTCCCTGCAACTAACTTTGCTGTCCTCTTGATTTTCCAAACTTTGTTCTAGATTCTCCTAAAATACACGTAGGATTAAAAAGATAAGTTCAATATCATTTTTAAAATAATATATTAAAAAATATTAAAGTGATAATATACTTACACAAAGTTGTATCACTTTTTGAACATTTTCATTATCAATAACTCCATCTTTATTTACTTACGAGCCTCCTTCCACAAAATATGACGACCCAATGGTTGATCGGATTGGGTCTCTTGTAGCTATTCATTAAGACATAAACAAAACCTATTCGTCAAGATCATAAACAAAATATTAGTTAGAAACTATAGTTTATAATGTACCACATTATATAAAAGTGATGTTTACTTACAAGTTTTTGCTCTAAACGTGCATATCCCATACGAGATTTTTTGTATGGATGCATTGGATTTTTGGCCCTCTCGCGATTTGCTGTACTTATACTCTATATAAAAAAAATAACAATCGTGTAAAAATTTAAAATACCCTATGAATATGAACTATAAAACACAAATGATAATAAATTAACCACTTACCACAAATGCTAGGTCTGAACGTTTAGCTACAAATGCGCTCCATTCGTCATTTGATATGTAGTGTTTATATATTTTTGGAGCTTCAACATTCATATTTCCATCACGATCTCTTAGATAGCAGTTTGACAGATGAGATCTAAATCCCCGGTGTATTTTTCCGGCAACTCTAAGCACGTAAGTTTTTCTCACCTCATCAACATCAAAAGCAGTCTGCAAACCAAATAAAGATATAGTTTGAGTAAAGTATTTCAATGGAAAAAATTATAAGTAACAAAAAAGTGGAGTAAAAAAGTTACTTGTATATCAGTCCACAATATGTCTGTTGCATCCTTCAAAGCCTTATCTCTCCAATCGTTAATTGTAATGGGGATATTCTGACGAACAACAACACCAATATAACTTACAAACATGGAACTGTTGGGCTCAATTGGCTGGCCACTTACATTCCATTCCACCTAATAAACTCATATAGTAAGTAAATGCTTTCAAAAAAGATAAAAAATAAACAGCAAACAAATTATAGTATACCTCAAATTTTATGCCATTACTTCTTGTTTTTATGACATTTTGCATAATGGTTGCGCCACGTTTAACTTCATTTTCATAATTCTTAGTGTTGACAACTTCCTCATTTTGACGATCCAAATCCTTGATGGAATCCATTTATCTACAACAAGTTCAACATGCAGTTCAGTATAACTTCAACAAGTTCAACATGCAGTAGTCTAAGTACGTAGTATTTTAAGTTCAACATGCATTTTAGTGACAAAAAAAAATTAATAAATACAATACTTGAAGAGTGCGAAGAAATATGTAGGGTTCATAGGATTACAACTTCGTTTAAGAAGGAACAGCGAGAAGAGTGCATAGAAATATGAATGGTTCTTAGGACAGAGTAGGCTTTTTAGAAATACGTAATGAGGGTTACATATTTCAATGAGAAGAGTACGTAATGTTCGTAGGGATAGCAACAAAGATGGAGATGGTTTGCAATGTAGATGGTTGGCAACAAGCGCTTTAAAAGACCTCTTTTTTTTATTAAAAGCCTTTTACAGCGCTTTTTCAACAAGCGCTTTAAAAGCCTCCTTATCTTATTATGTGCAAGCGTTATGTGACCTCCATATTTTTTGTTTAAAAGCTTTTTATAGCGCTTATTGACAAAAGCGCTATAAAATTACAAGTTTATGTTCAGTTTAGTTCAAGTTAAATTTGTTAAATTACAATATAAGTTTAGTTTTTGTAAAATGCTAAATAATTAGTAAAATACCTATATTTGGAATTTTTTTTTTCTTCCAAATAGTTAGTTAAATACCTATATATATATCAATGCTAAAATACATGATCAACTCATATTAATTTGTTTAAAATTTTTTATTTATTTAAACTGAATGATTTTTATTTAAAGTGAATAATTTTACAGCGCTTGTATAAAAAGCACTCAAATAGGTCCTTTAATTATGTGAAAGCGCAATCCTTTTACAGCGCTTGTATAAAAAGCGCTCTCATAGGTCATTTAATAATATGAAAGCGCATGTAATTTACAGCGCTTTTACAAAAAGTGCTTTAAAAGCTATGTAACATAAGGTGGGAGCGCTACATTTTACAGCACTTGTGTTTAAAGCGCTCAAAAAGCGTTGTAAACATTATGTGAGAGCGCTTCAATTTATAGCGCTTTTTTAAAAAGCGTTGTAAACATTATGTGCAAGCGTTATGTAACCCTATATGACCCTACAACAGTATTTTTTCCACAACGCTTGTCAAAAAAACGATGTTGTATCCTCTGTTATTTTTAAAATATTATACAACAGCGCTTGTATTTAATAAGCGTTGTAAAAGGTGCGCTATAAAATGTTATTTTTGGCATAGTGATTTGACAAAATTGTGGAAATATATTTGGTAGTTGGCACGTAATGTCTATTTTTAGTGATTATTTCCTCATGTCCTTCTATAACAATAAATTATTCTATATTAAAGATTGATCTGCGTATTTAATATTTCATCTACAGATAAAAAAATGAGTACAATAATTTACTTTGTTAATATATCACATCCACTTATATCTATTGTTTTTAAAGTGATTATCATACAAATCAAATATTTTAAAACTAGTTGTGATTCACTGTCAATATAAAAACTATTTACATTTATAGTGTAAAAAAGTTAAATCTAAAAAAGATATTAAAGATTGAGTGAAAACTCGTTTAGATTACTGAAAAAAATTGTCGGACCTAATTTGATTTCTAACAAAAATAAAAACTATTTTTAATCTCTAAAAATATAAATTAAGACAAGTTAATCAATACATGAATCACCATTGAAAAAAAAAAGGAAAATTAGGTCCTAAGAATAATTAAAAGCGAACAATTTATTTCTTTACAATAATTATAAAGGAGATAATTTGGTCCTTATACTACGCGAAAAAGCGCATTTTACAGCGCTTTTTTTAACCCATTTACAAAGCTTTTTCAAAAAAAAAGCGTTGTAGTTACTAGCGCTGCAAAAAGATACAATAGCGCTTTTTAAAATGAAAAAGCGTTGTAAAATAGGTGGATATATTGCGCGCTTGTTATTCTCGTTTTACAGCGTTTTTTTGAAAAAGTGTTGTAAATCCCCGTAACAGCGCTTTTTTGAAAAAAGCGCTGTAAATCTCTTTAACAAGGTTTTCAAATCCCTGCAATAGCGCTTCATATGCATGCACCTATTACAGCGCTTATGTGAAAAAGCGTTGCAATAGGTGCATTCATATAGATGCATTGTTATGCACCTTTTACAACGCTTTTTCCAAAAAGCGCTGTAGTAGGTGCATTCAATAGATGCATTATTATACACCTTTTACAGCGCTTCTTCAAAAAAGCGATGTTGTAGGTGCATTCTAATGCACGTTTTACAGCTCTTTTTTAAGAAAGCGCTGTAAAGGGTGCTTTTTTTTTAGTTTTATTAAAAATGTTGTAAATTTTAAAAAGCGCTTTTTTAGAAAGCGTTGTCTTTTAATATTTATTCCAAAATCATTTTCATCCAGAATCAGTTCACAATCATCTCACAAAATCAGTACACAACAGCAACATAACTACATATTCACAACAATCAATTCATATTTACATATTCACAACAGCCAAGAACTACATATTCACAACTACCTATTCATATAACTATCAGATTCACTATCATATTCATACAACTACATATTCATATTCACAACTATCAGTTCACAACTACATATTCGCAAACAGCACAGAACTACCATATCCCTTGCAGCATGTCATTTCCCAGCAAATCAAATAATCTTCATTTCAATCACATACTGACACCAGTCTTCCTTTATTTCTGTTAGATCTTCTTCAGAAAATGTTGGACTGGAATTGTCAAAGTACTGTGCGATATAAAAATTGAATATAAATAAGTTAGAATCAAATATATAAATAGTTTATATATGAAAATCAAATAATGAAAATATCGTACCGTTTTTGGGATTATAGTTTGATTCATATCAACAATCTCCTTCATGAATCACAATATATAGTACCCTCAGTCTATGTTGTTAGTTTGACGAGGGCACTATAAAATAAAACATATAAGAAAATAATTATTCGTGCATTGATTGTAAATGAAATTTTAAAAGCATATATTTCAAACCTTTATTGGAATCCATGTGATGTTATTTGACTTTTGCTTCGACACTATAGCACCTCTTTGAGCTCGAAAAACTTGTAAAGCACTATCGAATAAATAAATGTGATTATTATAGCATTAAAAAACACATTATATATATATATATATATATATATGTAAAATTAAATGAATATTACTTACGTGTCGAACATAGTCTTTATCTCGGGGTGATTGTTGTAATGGTCGTGCAAGGGATCTAGGTAGTATATAACTTCAGAGGTCGCATTGATTGCAAATAGCACCAAATGTGCCCTACAACAACAAAAATTTGGTTTACACAACTAATAAATTAAGATCTCATAAATTAAAAAAGATATAAATAAAGAATATATAATTACGTACCCTAAATTATATGGTGCAAGGAACAACTTATCCTTCTCTTTATTTCCTAATAGTATATCTACAACGTATTTCTTTACATTCACCGGATCATGTTTAAGCATCGAAATCTTATGCGGAGACAATAATGAAAATCTATTTGACAATCTGCGCGTGCACACGAACTTCTCATACAAAAACCTTCAATGAAAATTTCAAATGAGATTAATTACCAATAAATTAAATTAATTACAAATAAATTCAATTAAAAGTAATTTTTACCTCGTGTATAAGCTGATGACAGTATCAATCAGCTCCTTATGGTCGAGAAGTTTGTATATGTGCTCTTTTTCAAAAAATTCTTCATACTCATCATTGAGTATAGCTTTATCCATGCTTATTATTCGTGAATCGTTGTCACTGCCCATTTTGTTTTTTTGCCAGTATGTTAAGACACAACCCATATCGAGCAAGTCGTGGCTGACTTATTTTAGGAGTAGGAGCAGCAACTGATTTTACACGATCTAGTTTTTGAGCAGCAACTTTGGCCGCTTTATTACCCTCCAGCTTTTGCAGTTTGCCAGCTTTATTACCCTCCAATTTTTGAAGTTTGTCGGCTTTATTTTTAACACGAACATCAAGTCGTGGTGCGACAGCTGGCTTCCTGGCTTGCTGTGCGGGTGGTTTATTGGATTGAATTTGAAAAAATGAGGTTAATCAGTTTGTTAGTTTATTGAATCTGAAAAAATGACAAACCTTACAGAATAAATGTGACAAACCTTTTCGGACGATGTGACTGTTTCGTTTTTGGAAATCTTCTTATCATTCCCTTTAGGCTTTGTTTGAATCTAAATAAATGTGAAATTAAAGTTAACATCGGGAAAAATTCAGCAATTAAATATAATCAATTAAACATAAATTTCAATTAATTAAACATACCTTATAAAGGGCAACAAGATGTTAGGGCCATGCCACATAACTACTGATTGCTTCCCCCAGATAATTCAGATATGCATCGTTGTGCGGTATAGGCAACGGTGCATTTGGTTCCAAAGCAATAACTAGTGATACTCTGACATGGCTCGCAGGGATCAGTGTGTTGTGCAATACTTCGCCCAGAGTATTGCGCAATGTTCCTTTTCCGACCTTCCAATGAGTAGGGGAGGATAAGTACAGCACGCATGGAGTGACCCCCTAAATCAATGGTTAATACATAAGTATGTGAAACAATTAGTGAATGAATTTCTTATTTTATTAAGTAATTAATTACCTCAGAAAGACTTTTGAGACCAACGTTGCAACTCGCGTTTTCACTCTCCATTTGATTTTCACGTTGGAGTTGATCCGCAAGTTGCTTGTCTTTATTCGTCTTCACCAAGAATGCCATTTACTCTGTTAATACTTTGATCTTCTCTAATACTTCCTCGTTAGATGGATTTTGGCGTTCTCTTGTGAAAAATATCTTCTAGGAGTTACGCCAAATCATTTCCCCCTCACGCGGCCGGAATATTCAGGAACATTAAACACTTTACCTAGTATGTCACTGCAACTAGCCTTGTTGTCCTCTTGATTTTCCGAACTTTGTTCGAGATTCGCCTAAAATATATACACGTAGGATTAAAAAGATTAGTTCAATATCAATTTTAAAATACAATATTAAAAAATATTAAAGTGATAAATATACTTACACAAAGTTCTATTACTTTTTGAATATTTTCGTTATCAACCACTCTGTCTTTATTTACGCGACCTTCCATCCACAATATATGACGACCTAACGGTTGATCGGATTGAGTGTCTTGTAGCTATTCTCGTTAATATCATAAACAAAATATTAGTTAGAATGTATAATTTATAATGTACCACATTATATAAAAGTGATGTTTAATTACTTACAAGTTTTTGCTCTAGACATGCATATCCCATACGAGATTTCTTGTATGGGTGGGGAATAATTTTTGCCCTTTCGCAATTTGCCTTACTAATATTCTATATCAAAAAAATAACAATCTTGTAAAAATTTAAAATACGTTATGAATATGAATAATAAAACATAAATGCTAATAAATTAATCACTTACAACAAAGGCGGGGTCTGAACGTTTTGCTACGAATGCGCTCCATTCCTCATTTGATATATAATGTTTATATATTTTTGGAGCTTCCACATTCATATTGCCATCTCGGTCTCTTAAATAGCAATTTGAGAGGTGAGATCGAAAACACTGGGGTATTTTCTCGACAACTCTCGACACGTAACTCTTTCTGACCTCGTCAACATCAAAAGTTGTCTGCAAACCAGATAAAGATATAGTTTGAGTAAAGTACTTCAAAGCAGTTTGTAAAAAATTATAAGTAAAAAAGTGGAGTAAAAAATTACTTGTATATCAGCCCACAATACATCTTTTGCATCCTTCAATGCCTTATCACTCCAATCATCTATTGTGATGGGGATATTCTGACGAACAATAGCTCCAATATAACTTACAAACATTGAACTGTTGGGGTCAATTGGCTGACACCTCTCATTCCATCCCACCTAATAAACTCATATAGTAAGTACCTCAAATTATAAACAGCAAACAAAGTAAACAACAAACAAAGTATTGTTTGTAGTATAAACAACAAACAAAGAAAACATCAAACAAAGTATACCTCAAATTTTTGACCAGTACTTCTTGCTTTTATAACATTTTGCATTATGGTTGCACCACGTTTGACTTCGTTTTCGTAAGTCTTGGTGTTGCCAACTTCTTCATTTTGACATTCTAAATCTTTGTTGGTATCCATTTATCTACAACAAGTTCAACATGCAGTTCAGTATAACTTAAAAGCCTTTTACAGCGCTTTCATACAAAGCGCTTTAAAAGGCTTCTTTGTTTTATTATATGCAAACACTATGTGACCCTTTTACAGCGCTTATGCAGAAAGCGTTTTAGAAGACCTCCCTATTTTACTTTTTTAAAACCCTATTATAGCGCTTCTTCAAAAGAGCATTGCAATAGGCTTTTATATATAAAATGCCTCTTTGTTTTATTATATGCAAACGCTATGTGACCCTTTTACAGCGCTTATGACGAAAGCGTTGTAAAAGACCTCCTTATTTTATATTTTTAAAACCCTATTACAGCGCTTTCTCAAAAGAGCGTTGTAATAAGGTTTTATATGTAAAATGCCTTTTTGTTTCAAGGGATGTGTGACCCTTTTACAGCGCTTATGAAGAAAGCGCTTTAAAATATCCTTTTTTTATTTTTTTACAACCCTATTACAACATTTTTTCAAAAGAGCGTTGTAATAGGGATTTATATATAAAATGCCTCTTTGTTTTATTTTTTTAAAACCCTACTATAGCGCTTTTTCAAAAGAGCGTTGTAGTAGGGCTGTGTGACTTCATTATTTTGGGATGATCAGTTAAGTTCAAGAAAAATTCCAAATAATTTTGTTTTCTTCCAAATATTTAAATTATTTTTTCTTCCAAATAATAATTTTTTTCTTCCAAATTAGTTAAATTATTTTTTCTTCCAAATTAGTTAAATTATTTTTTCTTCCAAATTCTGTTTAATTTTTTTTTCTTCCAAATAATAATTTTTTCTTACAAAATAATAATTTTTTCTTCCAAATAATACCTATATATATATATATATATATCAATGCTAAATTACATGATCAGCTCATATTGGGATGATGAGTTCAAGTTCAAGAAAAATTCCCAGTATATGCAGAAAATCAGTATACAATTACATACAGTATAAGCAGAAAATTACATACAGTTCAAGCAAAATACCAAAATGCTCAATTATATCAGATCAAACAATTAAATTACATGAACTCAGTTCAGATTACATGGCTTAAAAACAATTAAACACATTAAGATGCCCTTTTTCTTTTCTTGGTGGGATTCACATTTTTTGTCCATTAATGATACAAAACGATCGATTAATCCAAATTCCCTCATCATGATCATCTCTAAGATATAAACCATCATCAGTTGAATCAATTTCATGTGGTTATGATGTTGCAAAGAAAAGATCATTACCAACATCTTCATTATTATTGTTATCATCACTTATTTTATTGGTCGATAGGACAACAGACCATTTATCATCAGCAGGATCAGTGACATAAAACAATTGTTGAGCTTGCGACGCTAAAATAAAAGGCTCATCTTTGTATCCCACCCTATTAAAATTGACAAGCAAGAACCCTGACTCCTCAATCCGAACGCCATTATTATTATCGACCCACTTGCAACCAAATATGGGAACACGAAACATTGTGTAGTCTAGCTCCCATATGCGGTCAATAACCCCAAAATATGATAGATTTGCATATATTCGGTTCTTGTCTTTGCACTTGAGATATGTATCGCTTCAGCTACAAGAGTGACTCCGCTATTTTGCATTGTGGTTTGATCATCTTGTTCTTTGGTATAAAATGTGTAGCTGTTAGTTACATAACCGGTGTAAGGAAAGACATGTAAACTCGGACCATTTGCTAGCCACCTCAATCTCTGTGAAATTGATCTGGGGTCTACATCAAACTTTGACTTTATGTGATTTTTTAACCATGTTATGAAACTTTGATTGTGCTCTCGAGTTATCCAATTTTGATTCCTATTCATGTTCAAACTAGATAACTGTCCATGTGTATTGTAACATACGGTTGAACCTCGTCATCATTGTGCAGAACATACAATTTTGCCTGCTCCCATTCTATCCTTGATATAGTCATTAGTCTCTTTCCAATTATCCCTTCTCCTGATAATCTTCCCGAATGACGAGACATAAGAAGCCCTATGGATTCAACATCTGACAGATATTCAGTACAAAATTCAGCAACTTCTTCGACAATGTACCGTTCAGTTGAAACATATGTATCTGTGCGGGTGTTTCCATTGATTTTCTCACCATGTCTTATCCAACATGTATAGCTTTGATCAATTCCATACCATACTAAATGTCCTTCCAATTCATCTGCTCTAACGCATTTTTAAAACAACATTTTAAACAAGGACAAACGACAATATTTGATCTTTTGCATTCATCACTGCAAACTCAATAAACTCCTTCACTCCATTTTCATACTCTTTTTTCAATCGATTGGAAGACATCCATTTCCGGTCCATTTTATATGACCTATATATATAAATGCAGTTACCCAAATAATAAGCATGATTTCAAGTCTTATATATATGACCTATATATAATACACATATCTAATATTGGTCCAAGATTGATTTCAAAACAGAACATATATATCATGAGAACATATCTAATATGTAACAATTTATCACTTTTAATTAGTGACAACGTTGATCAATTTTAGTGTAAATCAATTTGCAGATGGACGCATAGTAGATGAGAGGAGGGTTCGCAGGGTAGAGGAGATGAGGGTTCGTAGGTTTAGGACAACGTATTAAATTTGTTTTAAATTTGTTTAAAGTGAATGTTTTTTATTTAAAATGAATTATTTTACAGCGCCTGTACAAAAAGCGCTCTAATAGGTCCTTTAAAAATGTGAAAGGGCAAGCCTATTACAGCGCTTGTATAAAAAGCGCTGTAATAGGTCATTTGATTATGTGAAAGCGCAAGGCTTTTACAGCGCTTTAACAAGAAGCGCTTTAAAAGCTATGTAACATAAGGTGGGAGCGCTACATTTTACAGCGCTTGTGTTTAAAGCGCTGTAAAAGGCTATGTGAGAGCGCTTCAATTTACAACGCTTTTTAAAAAAGCGTTGTAAAAGAGTTGTAAACATTATGTGCAAGCGTATGTGACCCTATATGATCCTACAACAACGTTTTTTTTACAGCGGTTGTCAAAAAAGCGTTGTTGTATCCTCCGTAATTTTTAGAAAATTATACAACAGCGCTTGTATTTAATAAGTGCTGTAAAAGACGCGCTATAAAATGTCATTTTTGGCGTAATTACTTCAAAATAAAATCTCTAAATCATTTTTTTAATATATTATCCAATTTTTTTTATCTTTTCCTGCTCAAAAAAGCAATTATATGAAGAAAAAAAATCATTTAATTAAATATCAATTGACAATTTTTAAAAATATCATAACATATGTGATTTTTTTTTAAAATATGTTCATGATTGCAACAGATGTACGTAAAAATATCCACAATATTAACTTCAATATTTTAAATTTAACAATAAAAAAAGTTACAATTCTAAGAGGATCTATAACATATCCAAAAAAAAATAATAACAAAAAT
>JBBPBP010009778.1:25056891-25079838 GCA_037974735.1 Cicer chorassanicum
AAAAAAAGAGAGAGAGAGAGAGAAAAAATCAAGTCAAGCATACTATCGATGCACATAGAAAGAAGTCATCACAAGGACACCTCTACGAATTTCTTGATATGAAAATGCCTAGTCGCTCTCAAAGTCATCTTTCAAAATATTAAATATAAAAGGCTACATTTTCAAATATGAGAAATATTAAGAAGAAGGAAATTAAATTTGAGAAGGAGAAGAAGATGAAAAATATATAACACTTTTAATTAAAAAAAAATATAATGCAATATATAGATGAATGTTTTAATTTTATATAATAGAAATGATAATGAAACTCTTTTTTATAAAAATATATTAATTTTACTTTTTTTCTTCAACATTAAAATTTATATTTTGAAAGAGGAATTCTAGCAACAGATATTTTCCAACACACTTTCCTCTATTAGTTAAATTTCAAATTTCTCATTCATTTTCTAGCATACGTAAATGTCTCAATTGTCAGCTATTATATGGCTTTTTGTTATAGTATGTATAAGTGGAATAATCTCTTTGCATCAAGGTAGTCATCTATATGGTTTTGATGTTAACAAAAGTATTTTGTGAGAATAATTTAGTACACTAATGAATTCATTAAGTGTGCAACAATTAGAATAGGAAAATCAGATGATACCATCAGAAACAAAAGTATTTTGTGAGAACAATTTAGTACACTAATGGCTTCATTAAGTGTGCAACAATTAGAGTAGAAAAATTAGACGATACCATAAGAGGAAGTAAAAAAGTTAGAGGAAACAAAATCAAATCAGTCAACAAAATCTCCAGCATTGGAAAAAAGCACTTAGCGGAAAAGTTCGCGCATCCACCTATGATTGCGTGCTTCTGGCAACTCAGCGTGTTACAGGTAAATCAGCGTGCCTCTGAAGAATTTTGTGCCACTGAAGATTCAACGTGTTTCTGGAGTTTCCATGCATTTGATGAACAATAATTGTATATGTTTCTGATGAACAGTAACTATAGCATGTCTTTGATAAACAATAACTTTAGCATGCCTCTAATGAACACTAACTTTATCATGCCTCTGATAAACAATAAATTTAGCATGGCTCTGATGAATAGTAACTTTTCCATGGTTTTGATAAACAATAACTTTAGCATCATTTGATGAACAATATTTTTTAGCATGCTTCTAAAGTCTACTATTTTCAAGTCTGCCTCTGAAGCTCATGTTCCGCTGGCTCTAATAATTGCAACATATTCTAGAGTGTTGCCTCTGATACGAAGCACTCTCTGAAGTTGCACTGACTCTGGTAATGCAATAAAGGTGAAGTTGTCCATGCCACTAATTCTAAGTCACGTAGCTTTGCATCTGCATGTGACTCTGGTTGTTCAAGCATCATAGCATTTGATTCCAACAATCAAGTTAATGGCTATGAAGAATAAAAGTCCATGATTTTAATGGAGAATAGTCAACAACTCTGATGGAAGATCAAAAACTATGATAGATTAAAAAACATATTGAATTGGACTTAGCCATATCTTTACTTTTGAAGGTACAAGAACAAGTCTGATTTTGTTCCCGTTCAAAACCAATCAAGCATATGAAGGAAGAATCAAGTGAATCAATTTGCTATTCACCATGTTTCTTCTATTGTATCTCTCAGACAAATTCTCTAAGCATATTGCAGCTCATCCATGCAAGAATTTTCTGTTCTTAAATATTTTTCTGTTGACTGTCATGCCCTTATCCTATCAACTGTAAGTGGTGTCCTAAGCCTTTATATATTACTTTTTATTGGGATTTAGGGTGTCAGGATTCACCTTATTTTAATTTGATTTGTCAATATTCAAATAAGTTAATTATTAATATTGAATGTAGGGATGACAATTAAATTCAGACCCAGTGGGTACCCGCAAAAAGAACCCCACAATGGATAGGGTAAAAACCCACATAATGGATATGGGCATGAGGATGGATTATTACTCAAAATTAAACGAGTATGGGTGCAGGTACGGGTACTATAGTACTCACCCCACCCTGCACCCGCAACCACACTAATATAAATAAATTATTTATTATATTATATTATATTATATTATATTATATTATATTATATTATATTATTTTATATTAGTATTTAGTTCAATTAATTGTTTTCTTTTATGTTTTAGTATCTATTGATATAACTGACCCACTACAATATTTATAATCGAAAGATAAATGTTTACAAACTTTTTAAGAATTTGATTTTGATAAATAAGTAAATAATTGTTACTTTATAACTAAGAGTTATTTCTTATTAATCGTGACTTTATAATTATACTAGCAACTTCCTATCAATTTGTTTTATAGATCTCAAATAATGCCGCTGTAGGACTTGCAACTTCATAGAGTATTATTATAGATATTTGAATGTGTATTGTAACGTGTGTTCATTTGAAATATTGAGTTAGAAAATATTTTAGTTTATAATACTTTATGATTGGATTTAAGATATTTGGATAATTTTTAAATCTAATCACAACAATATCATTTATTTATTGATCTATTTTAGTTAAAGTGTGGGTAATGGGTATGAGTACGAACACTTAGGTATCCAAAAGGTAAGAATACGAGTATTAAAGTTGATATCCAAGAGGGTACGAGCACGAGTATGGGGCTATAGTACCCTACCTATTGTCATCCCTAATTGAATGTGATGTTTTGCGACTCCAAAATTTAGGTCTCTCCAAATGTAACAAAATAATGTGAATTTTCACTTTGGTGTGGATAAAGAGAGAAGATTTTCTAAAACCATGAAAATGTTAGAAGTTATTGTCCATCAATTCAATATGTCCCGTTCATTGTAAATATTGATCTCGGTCCAAATCACGAACTTTTGAGGATCACATTCCAAGTCGGGAACTTCCATCGATCACAAACAATAAATCTAGAAAATATATACATGTATTAGAGAATAATACCATAAAATAAATATAGACATGAGAAATGTGAAATTACACTATTTATTCTCTTAAGACGAAAAATCCCTCAAGACTTAATGGTCTCTTCCGAATTACGAGTCTTACAACTCGGGTAATATAACTACGAGAAATTCTTCATTGTTAACCTAAAAAAAAAAAAGAATTCATTTCTAAGAAATCACAAACTCATATTAAAACCATTTTTTTTTCATGTCACTTGTTGTAAATCCCTGCCCTCCTTTTATATTATGAAATGAGGAAACCGAATAAAACATGAAGTAATGTAAATCATTTCCAACGGTATGAAACCAAGCCATAATTGTAGTAATTCATAGCCTATAAATCTTCGACAGACAAATTAAAACATATGGTTCTCTTAACAATAAACTAATATAATTAGTTTCAATTTAAATAATCAAGTATAATAAAATTATAACAATATATTAATCAAATTAATTCAACTTGATTAATTAACTAAGAATACTTGAACATGATATGTTTTATAGGATTGTGTCCTTATATTTTGAGGAGACAGGAACATAAATCTGATAAATCGTGATTGTTGGTATATGAAGGATTCGCGATATTCGTAATGATCATGATCGTTCGTGTGACTTGTGATGGGGAATAAACACAGTAACACAATAACAAGTAATACGCAGCGGATATAAAATTCCCCCTACTTGCAAGAATCCGTGATGAGCAACAACAAATATATGGCAGCAAATTAATCAAAATAAATGAGCGTAAAGAACACCGATATTTTAACGTGGAAAACCCCTCAATGCAAGGGTAAAAACCACGGGTCGTCCAGACCAAAGAAATAGCTCCACTATAATCAAATAAGGGTACAAGAGAGTCTCAAAGAGATGCACCAAGTGTGCCTACAACCAACCAAAATAACAAAGCACTAAAGCTTACAAATGAAAAGCAAGAAGAAGTAAAACATTTAAAAACCTGCTACTGTGCGAGCTCGATTTCTCCCCCTCCAGACGTCTTTTCGCCGATCCGACCGTTGCAAACGAAGCCCTGAATGTTGCGAACCTACTGTCCAAATTTCAGCCCGATCCAACGGGTAACGAATGCGCAATCGTTATTTTTCTGAGACTAATTTAACAAACTCGGGAATAGGATTTACTCTTCTCTTTTCTCTTTTGGTGGTTGCCTTTTCTCTCAAAATAGTCTCTCTCTTTTCAACCCTAATTAGACCACTCTCCACTTAAATAAGTGAGACACATGGACTACAATATTTGGGCCTTTCTCCACATAGGAAGGGAGCCCAATACCCAACACATCTCCCCCTCACAACTATGTGGAGATAATCACCAAACCGACGATATCACAACAAGTTTCAAACTTTCCTCTTGGTAATGCTTTAGTCATCATATCAGAACCATTATAATCAGTATGAACTTTAGCCAACTCCAACAACTTAGCTTCCAAAACATCACGTATCCAATGATACCTCACATCAATGTGTTTGGACCTGCTATGAAATGTCGAATTCTTACCAAGATGAATAGCACTTTGACTATCGACAAATAATACATATTTGTCCTGAATAAACCCAAGCTCCTACAAGAATTTCTTCAACCAAATCAATTCTTTGCATGCTTCGGTAATGGCAATAAATTCTGCCTCAGTTGTAGACAATGCTACACATTTCTGTAATCTCGACTGCCAAGCCACAGCTCCATCTGCAAATTTAATCATGTAGCCTGAAGTTGACTTTCTTGAGTCAATATCTCGAGCCATATCTGAGTCGGAGTACCCCACCAAAATAGGTTTGTCACCTCCAAAACAAAGCCTCATACATGTAGTACCACGAAGATACCTCAGAATCCATTTTACAGCATTCCAATGCTCTCTACTTGGATTTGACAAAAATCTACTGACTGTACCAATAACAAGTGCAATATCTGGTCTTGTACACACCATTGCATACATCAAACTACCCACAGCAGAAGCATAAGACCTCGTTCCATATATCTTTTCTCATCTTCACTAGAAGGACTTTGTTTAGAACTCAACTTAAAATGAGCAGCAAGAGGAGTACTTACAGCCTTAGAGCTTTCCATTTGAAACCTTTGCAACACTCTCTCAATATAGTGTTCTTGTGACATCCAAAGTTTCTTCTTCTTTCTGTCACGCATGATTCTTATGCCAAGAATCTGTTTAGCTGCTCCCATGTCTTTCATGGCAAATGACTCGCCCAACTGCTTCTTTAACCTGTCAATCTTGGAAATATTTTTTCCAACAATAAGTATGTCATCAACATATAATAACAGGATAATGAAATCATCGTTAGAAAATTTTCTAACAAATACACAATGGTCAGAAGTAGCCTTCATGTATCCTTGGTCACACATAACAGACTCAAACTTTTTGTACCACTGCCTTGGAGCTTGCTTCAAACCGTATAGACTCTTTCTTAGTCTACACACAGAGTCTTCCTTGCCTTCAACAAGAAAACCATCAGGTTGCTTCATGTAAATCTCTTCCTCCAAATCACCATGAAGGAAAGCCGTTTTTACATCCATTTGCTCTACCTCTAAGTCAAGAGTAGCTGCCAAACTCAACACGGTTCGAATTGATGACATTTTTATCACAGGTGAGAAAATCTCATTAAAATCAACACCATTTCTTTGACGGAAACCTTTCACCACTAATCTGGCTTTATACCTCGGAGACTTTGAGTTACTCTCAAGTTTCACTCTATAGATCCACCTGTTTTCCAAAGCCCTTTTGCCTTTTGGCAACTTCACCAAATCATAAGTGTGATTATCATGCAAGGATTTCATCTCATCATGCATTGCATCCAACCACTTTTGACTTTCTTCACTCTCCATGGCCTCTTGAAAACACTCAGGTTCCCCTTCATCAGTCAAATTCACATACTCATCAGAAACATACCTTGTAGATGGTTGTCTCTGCCTTTTAGACCTCCTGAGTTGGGTTAGAGATGATTCAAAAGCATCACTAAGATTCTCATCGTGTGACAACTCATGATCTTCACTAGTTGGAATATTTACCTCATCTCTAAGTCGACGATCATCAACACAATCATGTGGCTCATTATTTTGATCATTACCATCAGTAGTATCCAAATCAGGAACAGGTGACTGAACTGGATCACCATCAGATAAAACGTTATCTCTCTCAGGTGTAGTCTTCTCCACCTTATCAATGTCTTCAATAGTTTGGTCTTCCATGAACACTACATCACGACTTCTAATAACCTTTTTGTTTATAGGATCGTACAACTTGTAGCCAAATTCATCCTCACCGTAACCAATGAAGATACATTGCTTTGACTTTGCATCCAACTTGGATCTTTCATCCTTCGGAACATGCACAAAAGCCTTGCAACCAAAGACTCTCAAGTGATCATACTTGACATTCTTCCCAAACCATACCTTGTTTGGTACCTCACTATTTAAAGCGACAGTAAGAGTAAGATTAATAACATGCACCGCCGTGTACAGTGCCTCACCCCAATAATGTTTAGGCAACTTAGCTTCAGAGAGCATACACCTCACTCTCTCAACAAGTGTCCGATTCATCCTCTCTGCTAAACCATTTAGCTGAGGAGTTTTAGGAGGAGCCTTTTCATGTGCTATACCCTGCTGTTTGCAATAGACATCAAAGGGTCCGCAATACTCACCACCGTTGTCAGTACGAACACGTTTCAGCTTCTTGCATGTCTGCCTCTCAACCAAAGCATGAAATTGTTTGAATTTCTCCAACACTTGGTCTTTTGTCTTCAGAACATAAACCCATAGTTTCTTGGAACAATCATCAATAAAAGTAACAAAATAAAGTGCACCACTAAAAGATTTTACCTTTAAAGGGCCACAGACGTCAGAATGCACCAACTGAAGCAACTCTGACTTTCTAGAGGGAGGATGCCTTTTGAAGGATACTCTAGTTTGTTTATCAATTATGCAGTGAAAACATTTCTCCAAATCTACATTCTTCAATCCTGGAAGTACATCCTTTCTAGCTAAGCAATTTAACCCCTTGTCACTGATATGGCTAAGCCTTCGGTGCCACAAAGATGATTCCATTTTAACGGCATTCACACTGTCTTTTGCAACTAAAGCTTTTGTCCAATACAGTTTACTAATTTTGTCCCCTCTAGCCACAACCAAGTTACCTTTACTGAGTTTCCACTTTCCAGAAGCAAAATGATTGTCAAAACCACTTTCATCAAGCATATGTACGGAGATCAAATTGAAGCGAACATCTGGAGCATGTTTGACTCCTTTAAGCAACAATTGCATTCCTATGTTGGTTTGCAAGCATACATCACCAACACCAATTACCTTAGATACACCATCATTACCCATCTTCAAAACTCCAAAGTCACCTGAAGTATAAGATGTGAAGAACTCCTTCCTCGGTGTAACATGTAGTGTAGCACCACTATCAATTATCCACATGCTCTCATCAGATACAAGATTAATTGACTCATAGTCACGGAGAATAACAAGATCATCACTAGTAGCAGTAGTAACACGGTCATCATCACAACCCATTTGTTTCTACTTACCCTTCTTGCCTTTGTTCTCCTTTTTCCACAGAAAACAATTTTTCTGTATGTGCCATGTTCCATGACAATAATGACACTCCACATTTTTGTATCTAGACTTGGACTTGCTTCTGCTGTTTTCTCTACCACCCTTCGGTTCTTTTTTCTGACTTCTCCCCCTATTTTCAGTGACAAAAACTTCATATTGAGATGAAGAACCCTGTGCCATCCTTCTCATCTCCTCATTCAAAACACCACCCTTAGCCGTTTCCAAAGAAACAACACCATTAGGAGTTGAACTCGTTATAGAAACTCGAAATGTCTCCCAAGACTCTAGTAAAGATAACAGTAAAAATAGTCCCAATAGCTCATCATCAAACTTGATACTCATTCCAGACATTTGATCAAGGAGCCCCTGAAATTCACTCAAGTGGTCCGAAATAGACGTTCCCTCCTTATACTTCAAACTTATGAAACTATTCAGTAAGAATAATTTATTATTCCCTGATTTAGAGGCAAACAAAGTATGTATCTTATCCCACATAGTTTTTGCATTTGTCTCATTAGCAATATGATTATAAACATTATCTTCTACATATTGCTTAACAAAACCACATACCTGTTGATGTTCAAATTCCCAGTATTCCTTAGATTTAGTATCCGGCTTTTTAGAACCAAAAATAGGAAGATGCATATTCTTCACAAAAAACAAATCTTTCATCTTGCCCTTCCACAAATAGTAATTAGTACCATTCAAGCATACCATCTTTATACTCATATTTGCCTCCATCCTTCAAGCAAGTCAAATAACCCTTTAACCAAGAGCTCTGATGCCACTTTGATGGGGAATAAACACAGAAACACAATAACAAGTAATACGCAGCGGATATAAAATTCCCCCTACTTGCAAGAATCCGTGAGGAGCAACAACAAATATATGACAGCAAATTAATCAAAATAAAGGAGCGGAAAGGACACCGATATTTTAACGTGGAAAACCCCTCAATGCAAGGGTAAAAACCACGGGTCGTCCAGACCAAAGAAATAGCTCCACTATAATCAAATAAGAGTACAAGAGAGTCTCAAAAAGATGCACCAAGTGTGCCTACAACCAGCCAAAATAACAAAGCACTAAAGCTTACAAATGAAAAGCAAGAAGAAGTAAAACATTTGAAAACCTCCAGACGTCTTTTCGCCGATCCGGCCGTTGAAAACGAAGTCCTGAATGTTGCAAACCTACTGTCCAAATTTCAGCCCGATCCAACGGTTAACGAATGCGCAATCGATGTTTTTCTGAGACTAATTTAACAAAATCGGGAAGAGGGTTTACTCTTCTCTTTTCTCTTTTGGTGGTTGCCTTTTCTCTCAAAATAGTCTCTCTCTTTTCAACCCTAATTAGACCACTCTTCACTTAAATAAGTGAGACACATGGACTACAATATTTGGGCCTTTCTCCACATAGGAAGGGAGCCCAATACCCAACAACTTGTAGAATCAGTGGATACTGTTAGTGACTTGCAACGTTGGTGGACAACATTTTTCAACGATCTCAGGGGTGGACAACATTTTTCAAGGGATTTATATGTGTCTAATATGTCTGTTCGTTCTAAAGCTCTATATATGCTTAGCCATGAGTTCATATCATTTGTCATGTCTATTGTTTTAGTGTTTTGCTTCATGTGTTTATGCTTTCAATTCAAATATTGAATTCCGCATTATGAAATTAAGATTTGTTGTGAATCATGTTGTATTCGAACTTTTGTCTTTTTATTTTATTTTGTATACTATTTTAAAAAGAACAATTGTATTAAAAAAAATATTGAGATACATAGATAAGATTTGCTATTATGCTTTATCAATGTTAATTGTGAATGGTGATATAAATATATATATTAATGATTTGTTGTGATAGTGTTGAAATTTTATGTTAAATTACTGTAGTCATTTTGCTTACTATTGTCGTGTTCAACTTTTATTTGTTTGATATTTTTGAGATAGTTGTTAGACTCTATCGATTTAAGGAAGTGCTATATATATCAGAAATTGTGCAATAATATTGTCAACGGGATATTTTTCATATTAGAATAAATCTTTAAAAGATTTATTATTATTTCAATTGTTGTTACTTAGAAATGATCTAAGTAAACCTAGATTGAATTCTTTTAATTATTAGAAGTTCATTATGGTTGGTTAATTTATAATAATAAGAAAAATTGGAAGGATATTGTTCAATAAAGTGGATATCCGTTGTATTATAGAAGGATATAATAATGATTATTAAATTTAATCTAAATTAGAATAAATTTATAAATGAATTTATTTATATTTTTATTGAGATAATATGTTCAGTAAAACTGATATCGCTTAGAAATCTATGCAGACCTGTGTAATCTATCATGGAGTTCGAGTTTGTGAATTTAGACTTGACAATATAAGAGATATTGACTAAAAGACGTCATAATCAATACTCCTTAATGGAAGAAACTTATGTTTTTCTTACTTCTGATACAAGTGTATGTTTATAATTTTTGAAAAGTAGTTACTATAAATTGTAAGGTAAAATATTTGATTTAATTCTCATAGAGCTATATACTAGTGAGTAAACATTGAGGAGAATGAGACTAGTTATGGCAATTTGAAATTAACAATGATAGTAACTCAACATTTATGGTTGAAGATCCCATGAAGAAGGTTCATATGAGTAAAACAAGTCACTTGTTAGTTCTGTTAGCGCTAATATTTTTATCTCTTCCTATGGTGTGACAAGTGCTTGACTGCATTATTGAGAGGGTAAACTTAAAAGCTTTTAGCATTTTTCATGTCCCTTATGGGTAGTGTATGAATTGCAGCATACACCTGAACCAATTATATGGGTGTCAAGTGGGACCTCTTGCATTAAGTTGTGGTGAAATCTCTAGAGCACTCATGAATACCAAGTGCATGCACGATCTATTTGCGCAATCTAGTGCAACAAACGAGAATTGTGGGAGTGTAGTGTGATTGGTAGACCTCTAGCATACATAAAGTGTTTTTGGTTCATAAAGCTTGCTTCACCAACTCATCGTGTGTTAAGTCTTATCAGTCTAGGTCTGGTTAATAGTTCAAAAGACGCCATATTTAACACATTAACACCCAACTTGTTAATCCATAATTTTTTTTAATGTTTTAATACTTTTGAAATATGTGGGGGATTGTTTGGAATTTTATAATATTTCGAACAAAAAGAAGTGTTGGAAAAAATCAAAGATAGTTATCTCAATAATGTAGAATATTCTTCCCCCACCTATGCAGATAAATGACTAAACAAAAAATATAATTCCACAAAGCAGCAATAATTGGCAGAAAATTAAATATGAGACAAACACAATCTTTAACGTGGAAAATTTCCCTCAAATTGAGAGAATAAAAATCACGGAACCTTGTCTAGTAAAACCTTCCACTATAATAATTAATAGGTACACTAGAATTTTTCTAGTAACACTAGGGAACATCAATTAACGATAGCCATCACCAAAAGAGGTGGAAATCAAACAAATAATAACAACCTTTCACTAAACTGGGTATTCCTAAGTTACTCTAAGAGAAGGTAAAACTACTAACACTATATATTAAAAGAACAAACTTAGTGGTAGAAATAACATACTAAAATTTTAGACCAAACAAAAAATATTTGCTAAACAGCTGAATTGGTAGTGGGAATGTGTGGAGGTAGTACTTATCTCTCAGGTACCGGACTCAAATCCCACTGATGGCAAAAACTCGCTATTTCCACTGGGTGAATTAGGGGACGAAAAGGTCGTGACTAACATCGCCGATAACAGTAAGGGTCGGGATGTTACAAAAAAAAAAGTGCCTTTTTATGTAACACCCCAGCCATTATCGTTACCGGCAATGCTCAATTGGTAGTGTGAATAAGATGAGGTGGTACTTATCCTCCAGGTACCAAACTTGAATCCCACGGAAGGCAAAAACTTGCTATTTCCAATGGTGGGAAAATGGGGCAAGAAGGTCGTGGGGTAGCACTGCCAATAACGGTAAGGGCTGGGGTGTTAACTCAATTGGATAGTGGGAATGAGATGAGGCGGTCCTTATCCCCAATACCGGGCTCGAACCCCACGGAAAGCAAAAACTCGCTATTTCTACTGGGTGGATAAGGGGGTGAGAAGGTCGTTACTAACATCGCCGATAATGGTAACGGTAATGATAAAAATACTACTAGTAAAATTGGTGGGTTCCACTTGGGAAATGAGTCCATCCAACAAATCTCCCCCTCACGAATCAAGTGGGAAAATAGTGCTCAACCATGTTGTCCTTTTTTCTACAACATATCATCTTCAATACATGCAAGTCCTTCGTATTCATATCTAAACCATTCTTATTGTTATGAATCTTTTCAATTGAAAATGACTTCATTTCAAGTGCATCTCGTATCCAATGATACCACACCTCAATATGTTTCTACTTTGCGTGAAAAGTAGGATTCATGTTGAGATGGATCGCACTCTGACTGTCACAAAATAACACAAACTTGTCTTGCTTGAGGCCTAACTCGTATAGGAGTTTCTTCATTCACATGAGTTCTTTGGAATCTTCAGTTGCTTCAATGTACTCAACTTCAGTAATGGATCAACACACTTTTGTAACCTTGATTGCCAAGACATAGTTCTCCTTGCAAACGTCCTCATATAACCTGAAGTAAATTTTCTAGAATGAAGATCACCTGCCATATCTGCATCTGTGTAGCCATCCAACACATGTTCACCACCTTCATAGCATAAACACACTTTGGAAATGCCTCTGAGGTATCTGAGAATCCACTTCACTACTTGCCAATGATCTTTATCAAGATTAGACAGAAATTGGCTGACAACTCCAACTACATGAGGAATAGTTGGCCTTGTGGATACCATCGCATACATCAAACTACCAACTGCGGATGCATAAGGAACCTTCTTCATCTCTTCTTTTTCTTTTCTCACTTGTAAGACATTGATCAAAATTGAAATGAGTAGCAAGTGGAGTACTAACAGGTTCGCAATTGCTCATGTTAAACCTCTCTAACACCTTCTCAATGTAATTGTGTTAAGACAACCACAATTTATCATTCTTTCTATCACGAGTAATTCTCATGCCAAGAATTTTCTTTGCATGACCTAAGTCTTTCATTGCAAAAGACTTGTTCAAATTTTTCTTTAGAGATTAAATCTTCTTATTGTCATGACGAACAATCAACATGTCATCCATATATAACAAGAGAGTAATATAATCCCCATTAGAGAATTTCCTGACAAACACACAATGGTCAAAAGTAGTTTTACCATACCCATATTTCTCCATGGAAGAATCAAATTTCTTGTACCTTTTTCGAGGTGCTTGCTTTAGCCCATACAAGATTTTCTTCAATTTACACACAAGATACTTTTTACATTTGACTTCAAAGCCCTCTAGTTGCTTCATATAGATATCTTCCTCCAAATCTCCATGAAGGAATGCAGTTTTCACATTGAGTTGTTCAACTTCTAGGTTTAAACTAACTGCTAACTCAAGCACAACTTGGATAGAGGACATCTTCACCACAAGTGAAAAAATTTCTTTAAAGTCAATACATTTTCTCTGATTAAAACCTTTCACAACCAATCTTGCTTTCTATCTTGGTTGAGAACTATTTTCTTTTGCCTTTATCTTGTGTACCCCTTTGTTCTCGAGTGTTTTTTTGCCCTTAGGCAACTTTACCAACTCAAATGTGTGATTCTCATGCAAGGAGTTCATCTCTTCTTACATGGCCTTCAACCACTTTTCTTTAACAACATTTGTCATAGCCTCTTGGTAATACTCTAGCTCACCACTATCAGTGATCATCACGTACTCATATGGAGGATATCTCTAAGAAGGTTGGCGTTCTCTAGTAGATCTTCTCAACTCACACGCAACTAGTGGCTCAGCTAGAACATGCTCATCATGGTGAGGTACATGATCATCAATTACATTCTCATAATTTACCTGTATATCTCCCCCATGAAGAAAAGTTTCTGAAGAGGGTTTAGGCGCAACATCAATGTAACTTCTGGAATGATTTCTATTTCTCAACTTTATCAAAATCTTCAATATTTTGGTCTTCAAGAAATATCACATCTTGAATTCTGATAATATTCTTGTCAAACGGATCCCAAAATCTATAATTAAATTCTTCACCACCATAACCAACGAACACACACTTTTTGGATTTACTATCAAGGTTGGACCTCTCATCTCTTAGAACGTGAACAAACCATATGCAGCCAAACACTCTCAAATGGCGATAAGATACATATTTCGATGTCCACACTCTATTTGGAATATCACCATCAAGTGGAATAGAAGGAGAAATATTGATCAAATCCACAACAATTTTCATTGATTCACCCCAAAAGGATTTCAACAAATTTTGCATGAGAGCAAACATCAGATTTTGTCATTAATCGTACGATTTATTATCTCTACAACACCATTCTGCCGAGGTGTCTTTGGAACTGTTTTCTCAAGCCTGATTCCATGTTCTCTACAATACTCTTCAAACGAACCTATGTATTCACCATCCTTATCTGATCGAACACATTTCAGTTTCCAAGTACCTGGTATTTAGATTTCAAAGGAAAGGCCCACACTTTTCTAGAGTGGTCGTCGATAAAAGTAACAAAACATGATGCACCACCAAGAGATTTACTATCCATCAAGCAAACATCAATATGAACTAAATCAAGAATATTTTTCCTCCTACAAGGACCAATATTATGAAAAGAAACATTATGTTATTTTCCAGCAAAACAGTGCTGCATGTTTTTAGGGACGTACCTTTAATAGAAATAAAATTTTCTTCACAAGTATGTTGAGTCCTTTCTCACTCAAGTGACCAAGGCACATATGCCATAAATCAGAAGAGGTATCTTCAACTGCATTCACTTATTCCTTGCATAGCTTCACAAGCATCCTATATAGAGAAGTGGAACTTTGCTCATTTGCAACCACTAGACACCCTTTGGTGATTTTACATATTCCACCACCACCAAATTAAGTATGATAACCCTCAATATCCAAAACTTTCACTAAAATCAAATTCAAACGAATATCAGGAACATGTCTAACATTCATCAATTGAAATTTGCATCCAATCCAAGTTTCAACTCAAACATCTCTCATACGATAATTTTACATACTCCTTCATCTCCCATTTTTAGCATGCCAAAATCACCAACATTGTAAGATGAAAAGAAATCACGCCTAGGAGTAACATGATATGAGGCACCCTAATAAATGATCCAACTTGAATCATAACATGCAAGGTTTATGCAATTATCATCATAAACAATGTAGACATCACAAACAGATGCCACTGTTGTTATATCTTTACCATTTTTCTTGTCTTTGTTTTCATTTCTTTCCCTTGATTGGTCTCTCTTAAGGAACCTGCAATTTCTTTTTATGTGACTGGTTGAATTGGTCAACGTCACAACAAGAACTTCTCAATTATCAGGCAAGGAACTCAACAATAACAACACTTGCAACTCATCATCTAATTTAATATTTGTTGTGGTCAACTTATTGATTGTATTATGAAAAATACTCATATGCTCTACCACCGAATCCCCATCTTTATATTTCATATTCACAAACTTCCGAATGAAGAATTTTTATTTTGCACATTCTTTCATTCATACAACTCTTTTAATTTCTCTCACATCTTGTTAGCATCTATTTCAATTTCAACATGTGGATATACACTCAGATCTAACCACAGTTTGATCAAGACCACTGCCTTTCTATTCATCTTCTTCTAGTCTCCGTTAGATTTATCTTTGGGTTTAGTAGTGTCACCCTCAATAGGATCATACAAATCTTTACTGTATAACATGTCTTTCATGAGAGTCTTCCAAAATGTGTAATTAGAAGAATTGAGCTTAATCATATTCGGACCTTTATTTTCCTCCTCTATTTAAATGCACAAAACAAACCAATCAAGCTCTGATACCACTTTGTTCGGAAAAATCAGAAATAACTATCTCAATAATGCGGAATATTTTTTCCCCACCTATGCAAATAAATGACCAAAAAGAAAATACAATTCCATAGAGCAACAATAATTGACAGAAAATTAAATATGAGACAAACACAGTTTTTAACGAGGAAAAGGTTCATCAAATTGAGAGAATAAAAACCACGGAACCTAGTGCAGTAAAACCTTCCACTATAATAATTAATAGGTACACCAGAGTCTTTCTAGTAACACTAGGGAACATCAATCAACGATAGCCATCACCAAATAAGGTGGAAACCAAACAAAAAATAATAATTTTCCACTAAAGTGAGTATTTCAAAGTAACTCTCAAAAAAAGTAAAACTACTAGCACTTTATATTAAAAGAACAAACCCAGTAGAAGATATAACATACTAAAATTGTTGTAGATCAACAGAAGCAAATTTGCTACAAACTCATTACCATCGGAACCAAATTTTTTCCTTCTCTCTCTATTTTCTTCTTGCTGAACACCCAACCTGTTAACCCATAATTTTTTTAATGTTTTAATACTTTTGAAATATGCGAGGCATTGGGTTGATTAGTTTTGGTTTGTGGCACGAGAACAAAACCAAGTGAGTGACTGGAGAGATGAAGACGATGAGTCGGTGATTGCCGACATGTTTTAGTTGTTGGGATTGACATGGAAGTGAATAATAAAAGTAGGATTTAATAACGGTAGAATTTAATCTCAACCCTTAATATTGATCGAATAGCTAAAAAGATAACCTCTCACTCTCGGATAACATACTCCTTTTTTCACTAGATATATCCCCTAGATATTTGCAAAAGAAATAACAAATGGGCAAGTTGCATATGCATATTGGCAAACATTACTTAAAAAACAAATAAATGACTTTTGAGTCCCAAATAGTGTCACAAACTTCTTGGTTAACATCTATTCGAATAAAATCAAGGAGAATTAAAAGAAAAAAAATAAAAGAGATAAAACCAAGAATGTCGTTTATTTAATTAGAACAAGGTTTAGATTTTTATGTTACATAAATAAGATAAAAATTCAAAAATAGTACAAGAGTTCATATTATAGATCCTCCTAATTGGATTAATAAAAGTCATTCCTATAAAGAAATTGATTTTTTTATTCAATAAAATTAGACAATGCAGTATCAAAAGAGGTCGTGTCTAGTAGAATGAGTTTGACTTCCACAATGTGGTGAATCCGATTTCGAATTTACACTGTGAGATATATCCATATTTAGTGTTTGATACACCTCAAATATAATTGCCTCAAACGGAGGAAACTTATGGGAAACAAAAATAAATAATTGACAATGCAGTACTATCATCCAAAATTCATTAATTGGTAATGATGTAAAATAATAATATAATAATAATAATAATAATAATAATAATCACAATAAATATAGTATAATAGTAATAATATAGTATAATAATAAATATAGTATAATAATAATAATAATAATAATAACAATACTAATAATAATAATAATAATAAAATGCTTAAAATATATTAAATAAATTTAAAAGTAATCGAAATTCAAATCAAATCAATACATTCATATATAATACTCATTTATTTAATTTTGCTAAGTTACAAAAATTTGATACATTTAATATTGTTACCAACACACGTACCATAATTTATTTCACACGGATAGTACACAAAATAAAAGACTGACATACTTTTCATTATGTAAACTGAATTGACGAGGATAGTAACAACGTCTTCTTATTGCCCTCTTGTTTGGCGACGAGTCATTGAGCGATCAATTTCTCCTACTCATTTAGTCAATTGCTTGAAATAGTAATAACTGTATTAAATCCTCTTTAAATTATGACTATTAAAAGAATTTTAACACAATAATAGAACGCGAAGGCGTCGCTTCATCAAGTCTTCAACTTCTCTCAATTCTATTAGATTTCTTTTAATCCAACTAGTCTTTCAAGTTCAATAACATAAATAAGAGAAAGTAAGTAGACAAACACATAATTTGGAAATCAAAGTTTGCGGCATCTAGGCCGTAATCATATATACCGAAAACGGAATATGCACCCATATATCCCACTTTGTTGGGAATCTCTCCAAAATGCCCCACTCAGAAAAAAAAAAAAAAAATACCAGAATGCCCTACTTTTTAGTCCCAGTTGCAGATCGCAACCTGGGGATGCGACGATGTAAAGAAAATTTTTTTCCATCTTAGTAGGAGGTCGCATCCTGGGGAGGCAACCATGTACTGCAGCTTTTTTTTTGTTATATTTTGTTTATGGGTATAATTATTTTTAATTAATTAAAAATAATAAAAATATTTTAAAAATCAAAATAATAATAATAATAAATAGAATACATTATTAAATAATAATAATAATAATAACCATTTTAATTTTAATAATATTATTAATATTAGTGACTTATTTTTAATTTTAATTAATTATAAATAATTAAAATATTTAAAAAACCAAAATAATAATAATAATAATAATAAAATAAAATACATTATTAAATAATAATAATAATTTTAATAATAACAATAATTTTAATAATATTATTAATATTAGTGACTTATTGTTAATTTTAATTAGTTATAAATAATTATAACAATCAAAAAATCAAAATAATAATAATAAATTAAATTACATTATTAAGTAATATTAATAATAATAATTTTAATAATAATCATAATAAAAAGAAAATTATATTAATAAACTAAAATAAAAATTCATTAAATTGAAAGAAAAAAATACATTAATTGAAAATAAAAAAAATACATGAAATTAAAGAAAAAAATACATTAATTTTGAGTAGATGTGCCAGCAGCGTTTGGACAATGTTTCTTAGTATGACCAGAGACCCGACATAATCCGCACTTTCTTGACACTCTTTCTATAGTGTCCATTTCTGTTCTAATGCGTTTGCTCTTTGGACGACCTTTCTTGACTCTCCGCATTAATGGATTGTGACACACCTAAACACCTTTATATTCTGGCCAATATCCTTCGTTTGGTATAGGTTTGAACATTTCGTCGTACACTTTTAGTACCGTTTCCACTTTATACACATCAGGTATAAGGCTCCAGTAATCATATTTGATGCTAGAACATGCTGCTATCACATGTGAACAAGGCAGATGTTTGGCTTGATATTTCCCACAGTCGCACCAATTGTTAAAAGGTTTACACTGAAATGACCAATTGGCCGCCCTTCTCTTGGAACTACTGTCTCGTGGACCATGAAAGTATGGTTGCTCCGGTCAAAACTATCGACCCTATGACTATTGGATTTACGTATTTCTGATTTCATAAAATTTATGCATGGTTCTGTGTATACCTGACTAGAGGCTAAAATTGATGCGTGTTTTTTTGCCATGGTTGGAAATAGTGTCCCTGTTTTATAATATGTTGATTACACCAAAGCAGTGATGGGAAGGCTGCGTGGTCCTTTTAATACTCTGTTAATCGACTCCACAAGGTTGGTGGTCATGTGACCCCAACGGCTACCTCCATCAAATGCTTGAATCCAATCTTGTCGCGGTATGTTGTCTAACCATTTCAACGCTTCTAGGTTTACGATGCCGATTTCTCTACGGTAGTATCGATATGTAGGCTCATTGATTGAGTAACCTGTATTGAAACAGTAGACAATCAATTATTACCCATAGAAATTAAGAATGAAGTTATTAAAAACTACGTTAATTATAAGTAGTAAGAATGAAATTATTACCCATAGAAATAACTTTTCTCTTCAAATCATTATCCTTGAATTCCCTTGCAAAATTTTGTGAAATATGTCGGACGCAGAATACATGCTTTGACGGAGGATCTTGCCAGCCATTATTCGGATTATTATAAGCACTCTTAATAGATTCGTGTCTATCTGAAATCACACAAATGTTGGGTTGTGGAGTGACGTATTTTCTCAAATCTCTCAAAAAGAAACTCCAACCCTCTTTTGTCTCACCTTCCACGAGAGCATATGCAATTGGAATTACATTGTCGTTCCCATCTTGTGCAACTGCTACCAATAGAGTTCCCTTATACTTGCCGTATAACCAAGTCCCATCAACTACTACAAATGGTTTGCAGAATTTAAACGCAGATATGCACGGAGCATAAGCCCAAAATAGTCTATGGAAGATTCTCATCCCATTTATCAAACCACTCTCATGATAAGTTGGGATCGTTTCCATTTCAATTTTGGTTCCTAGAGCAAACGTTTGCATAACTAATAACCATAGTGGGAGTTGATTGTAAGACTTTTCCCAATTGCCATAAATTTGTTCAATCGCTTTATTTTTTCCCAACCAAGCCTTTCTATAACTAACTGTGTAGTTATGCAAAGCTCGAATCTGAGCAATAATGACCTTCACTTTGATTGAAGGGTCCACTTTCATTACTTGCATTATGCTTGTAGCTATCATGCCAGAATCGAGCTTTATATGATCTTGTGACAGTGCAGAATTTGTGCATGTATGAAGTGCATTTAATTTACCAATCACCCATAATTGACTCTTGCGTTTTGAAGCTCTACATCTAAACAAACAATTTGAATTTGAACATTTAATAACGTACCTTTCTAAATCTGATTTTTGTACCACAAAATTCAATGATTGTTTTAGATGGTAACGTTTGATTGCATGTACGCATTCATCCTTGTTCTGAAACGTCATTCCAACTGCAAGAGTTCCATCTATTGGCGGGACTTCGTCAACGGACATGTGATCAAATTCACTTGGTTGCTTTGCAGTGTCTAAATTGAAGTTCCTCAAGTGGATTGGTGGCTCGAAGATAGGTTGATCTTCTGCTTCGAGATCTTCGTCAACATCATCGTCGTCAGAATCACCAGATGATTCATCGAAATATGTTTCATCCTCTTCACTGTAGTCGCCTAATTCTTCCTCGTTGATATTATACAAGACACTAAGCGGAAGATCACATGGTGGACTTGTTGGGAGAGATTCGTGACGGAGTTGTTAGGAGACATTGTGAATTTGTTGAGTTTGTTCATTTTGGCTAGGATAAGGTTCATATTGTTTTGATGGTGAATATACCTCGGGCTGATCGAATGATGGGATGTAGTCGGGTTGATAATGATCAAACGATGGGGTGTAGTCGGGATTAGGCATGTTTGAGGTTGATGGTTGATCAATGTTTGTTGATGTAGGAGCACCTTCAAATGTAACATATAACTCGATGGTGCCGAGTTGAGACCATTGTGCATAAACATCAAACATCAGTTCGACATCTTCGTCATCGCAAACGTTCATCAGCTCAAACCTGGTTGTATTTTCACCAAAGAAGACAAGGTGCCGATAAACTATATCAGTTATCGTCACTTTCTCGTCGAGCTGTAACTTTTTCTTAATGACATTCTTTAGACGAGCAAGGTTGCAGCTAGAATGTACTTTGAACGCCTTTTTGTAATCACTTACAAATGTTTTACCTTCAACTCCGTTGACAATAGAACCATTGTAATAAACAATACAAATAACTTGTTGGGCAGCCATGAAGAAGTAATTTATTAAGTATGAAATGTTAGAAGATATAGTGAGATATAAGGTGTGGTGATATAGTGTCATCTAGTTGTCGCGGCCGGTTTGTCCTCGAAAAATGAGTCGCCACCAATTTTATTTTATTCAAAGGAAAAATTGGATAAAACCAAAAATAATTATTTTTGAACCAAAAATTCGGATTCGGGAGTCGATTACGAGTAGGGAAGGTATTAACACCCTACAACGTCCGTTAAACGGTTACCCTATAATTAATTGTATACAAACTATTTATTTATTTATTCATTTATTTTTACCCCAAAAAGAATACTAAAAAAAAATAAATAAATTATTTACATTAATAAAAGAAGGAAAAATATTTTTTATTAATTTGGTTTGACAAGGAATAAAACCTTGCTCCTACGTATCCCCAGGTGCAATGGAGAAATCAAAACACACGTAGTTCTTGGGTAGAAAATATTAATGTGTTGACCGATTTTATTATTAATTTTACTTTATATATATACATATCAAAATAAATTAACAGCATAATAGTGATAATAATAATAATAGTAATAAAAAAAAAGGTGAGATGTTTGTTCGCAGATTGTATCTTTTTATTTTTGTTTTAAAGAAAAATTAATTTTTGTTAAATAAACAACGTATGAAAAAATAATAATAACAAAAAAAAAGGTGAGATGTGGCGCGGCGAGCGAGGATGAATTTCATCCGGCGGCAGCGACTATTAATTCTAATCCTAATGGAAAAACTATTTATTTGTTATTACGATCTTTTTGTTATTTTGATAGATACGTGATATGAGCTATATATTCAATATTACGATGCGGTAAAATTCGTTTTCTTGGTGATTGGTTTATAAGCATCAATTAGTTATATTTTTCTAGCATTTTGTGTTGCAAAGAAAGCAATTTTAAGAACAGACAACCTTAGAAAAATGAAAGCTTAACACACGAGTTTATTTTTTTGTATAAATAGAAAAAGAGAAAGAAGAAAAAAAAAAGAACATTTTTTAAAAGGATGCAATATAAAGACTAATAAGAAGAAATTTAGAGAAGTAATACCTTACTACTGAATTAATTTCTTGCTGGACTGATTTTCCCAAGACCAGATTCTCTGCTCCTCTCTCGCCTGTTATTCTCTCTTCTTTCTTTTTTGTGCTCTCAAAAATCTTCCTCTTCCACTCTTACTATCGATTATTTATAGGCCTTTCGGGTGTAGGTTACAAAAGACAAGGGAATAATTGACAATTGATCACCATTTTATTACTATTAATCTCTTTCTTTGTGGTTTCTTTTCTTTCAATTGATTATCATTATACCGATTTTTATGACCATCAATCCATTCAATTGATCCTCATTATACCGATTTATATGACAATCAATCAATTTCTTTTCAGTTTCTTTCATACAGTTATGTATATTTATTTATTATTTTTATATATTTTTATATATTTTTTTTTATTTTTCTGTTTTTTAGAAAAGAGTCTAAACAAGAATTAGAGGCAAAAAACTGGGAACATATGTGATTGTTTAAAGTTTAAAGCCTTAATTATTTATTTTTATTTTTATATTTCTATACATTTATTATTATTATTTCCCCTTTTTTTTAATAAAAAGTAAAAATAAATAAATAGGTAAATAAATAACAAGCGGACAAAATTAGGTGTCAACAGCTGCCCCTCTTTACTTAGAATTTACTTGAGAATCAAAGTAAAAGATAAGTAAAGATGACAACTCTAATTTTGTCCGAAAAGAAATTTTTTAGAAGGGTGCGAGTCGTTTTCCCGGCTTCAACATGCGGGTCGTTTTCTCGGCTTCGGGTGCGAGTCGTTTTCCCGGCTTCAACATGCGGGTCGTTTTCTTAGCTTTAGGTGCGAGTGGTTTTCCCGGCTTCAAGATGCGGGTCGTTTTCTCGGCTTCGGGTGCGAGTCGTTTTCCCGGCTTCAA
>JBBPBP010009778.1:25080245-25090671 GCA_037974735.1 Cicer chorassanicum
TTGTATTTTTTTGTTGTTTTTTTTTAATGAAGAATTACTGTTGTAATCTTAAGCTTTATCTCATATTTTCGTTTGCCTTGCACTCTAAACAACCTCTAATATATCCAACTTTATCGCAATTCATTATATCGAGGTATGGTATATATTTTACACGATAATCATAAAATGCATTCGAGAAAGAGGGTTAAATTATAAAGATGATAAAAGTATATATCAATATATTGATGTTCAATATAAAAAAAAATAAAAAAAAAATATATACATAAGATAAAACAAAAGGAATGAGTGGAAGGCCCGACTTGGTTACTAGTAATTCAAAGGTAGACTGTACTAACTTCTCGTGCCATGGTCCGGCCGATACTGTTTGTTCTGTCCTTTTGAGTATATATTCTTTATTTTTTTTTTCTTCTTCTCCTAGGTTGCCCTTTCCGGTTTTCAACCTATTTTTTGTCTAGGTGGTCCTTTTAGGTTTTCGACCCAGCAGGTACTTATATTTTTTGTACCCTAATTTTTGCCTAGGTTGCTTTTTTAGGTTTTCAACCTAACGGTATTATTTTTTATTTTTTGTTTTTGTTTTTTATTCTTTTCCTAGGTTGCCCTTTCCGGTTTTCAACCCAATAGGTATTTATTATATTTTTTGTACCCTAATTTTTGTCTAGATGGTCCTTTTAGGTTTTCAACCTAACGGTATTATTTTTTTTGTTTTTGTTTTTTATTCTTTTCCTAGGTTGCCCTTTCCGGTTTTCAACCTAGTAGGTATTATTATATTTTGTACCATAATTTTTGCTTAGGTCGTCCAAGAGGTATTTATTATATATTTTTGTACCCTAATTTTTGCCTAGGTCGCCTTTTCAGGTTTTCAACCTAACGGGTATTATTATTATTATTATTATTATTATTATTATTATTATTATTATTATTTTTCTTTGTGTACCCTAATTTTGCCTAGGTTGCCCTTTCAGGTTTTCAACCTAGCGCGTATTCTTTTTTGTACCCTAATTTTTGCTTAGGTCGCTCTTTCAGGTTTTCAACCTAACGGGTATTCATTATTATTTTTGTACCCAAATTTTTGCCTAGGTTGCCTTTTCAGATTTTCAACCTAGCGGGTATTCATTATTTAAGTATGATATATGAATTTATAGGGAGGACTACACCTTTTCCATCCATTTCGTGAGGATCAAAGCTCCACCTGATAAAGATTTTTTCACGACGTATGGGTCTTCATAGTTAGGGGTCCATTTCCCACGATAATCCTTTTGAATGGGTAAGATCTTTTTTAGCACCATGTCTCCCTCTCCAAATTTTCGAGGACATATTTTTTTCTCTTATGCTCTTTTCAATCTTTTATGATATAATTGCCCATGGCATAAGGCCGCCCACCTTTTTTCTTCAATTAAATTCAATTGATCGAAACGGGTTTGTACCCATTCCGACTCCTCTAGTTTGGCTTCCATTAATACACTTAGTGAAGGGATTTCTATTTCAATGGGTAGCACAACCTCCATCCCATATACTAGGGAAAAAGGGGTTGCCCCAGTTGAAGTGCGTATCGAAGTGCGATACCCATGTAGTGCAGACAGCAACATCTCATGCCAATTTTTGTATGTTGCAACCATTTTCTGAATAATCTTTTTGATGTTTTTATTTGCTTCTTCAACTGTGCCATTCATTTTTGTAAGGGGACGAGTTGTGGTGTTGAATTTTAAAGGTGGCACACAATTCATCCATCATTTTGTTATTCAGATATTGTGGCATTGTTGGTAATGATCTTGCTTGGTAGGCCATAACGACATATTAACTCCCTTTTTATGAATTTGACTACCACATTTCCGGTTACATTGGGGTACGAAACAGCAACTACCCATTTGGTAAAGTAATCGATTGCCACCAAGATGAAGCGATGTCCATTTGATGCTTTCGGTTCAATCATTTCGATGACGTCTATGCCCCACATTGAGAACGGTCAGGGCGCTGAAAGGGTGTTTAGAAGCATTGGTGGGGGTGGATATTATCAGCATATATTTGACACTTATGGCATTTCTTTTCATAATTAAAACAATCTTTTTCTTGGGTGAGCCAGTAATACCCGGCCCGAAGAATCTTTCTAGACATGGCGTGTCCGTTCATATGGATCCCATAAGAGCCTTCGTGGACATCTTGTAGAATTTCTTTCGCCTCATTGACATCAACACATCTAAAGAGTACCATATCATGATTCCTCTTATACAAAATATTTTCATTCACGAAAAAGCTCGCGGCTAACCGTCTCAGAGTTCTTTTCTCATTCTTTAATATTCCGGAATGATATTCTCTATTAATAAGATAATGTTTGATGTCGTGATACCACGGTTTCCCGTCAGTTTCTTCTTCCATTAAGTGGCAGTTGGTAGGATGATCTCGACTCTCCAATTTAATGGATGGGATTTCATCGTTTCAACTTATTTGGAACATCGAGGATAAAGTAGCCAAAGCATCGGTCAATTGATTGTTTTTTCGAGCAACACGATGAAAGGTGATTTTGTCAAATTGTGAAGATAATTCCTTTATGTAGGTAAAATAAGGTATTAACTTCTTTTCTCGAGTTTCCAATTCTTGGTTAAGATGATTAATGACTGTTGCTTTTGATTCCAAAGTAGCCAAAATTCCTATGGCACAAGTTTCATATTCTGCCATATTATTGGTACAATCAAAACATAAACGCGCTGTGATAGGTATGAACTTTTTTTTGGGAGATATTAAGATAACCCCAATCCCATGCCCCATTATGTTTGAGGCCCCGTCGAACAACAAGGTCCATTTTCCATTATAGCATTCTTCAAACATAACCATGATGCTTTCGTCTGGGAATTCACATTGCATTGACTTATAATCATCCACAGGTTGATTAGCTAGATAATCTGCTAAGGCACTCCCTTTGACGGCTTTCTGAGTAACATAGGTAATATCATATTCTGATAACATCACCTGCCAGCGAGCAATTCGCCCTGTGAGAGCAGGCTTTTCAAAAATGTACTTGATTGGATCCATTTTGGATATCAAGTAAGTCGTGTGACAAAGCATGTATTGCCTCAAGCGATGGGCTGCCCAGGCTAAGGCACAACAAGTACGTTCTAACATTGTATATCTTGTTTCAACCTCTGTAAATTTTTTACTTAGATAGTAAATGGCATGCTCCTTTTTTCCTGTTTCATCGTGTTGCCCCAGCACGCATCCCATGGCCCCGTCGAGAACTGTAAGATACATAATCAGGGGTCGGCCCAGAACTGGGGGGACTAGAATTGGAGGCTTTTGCAAATACTGTCGGATTTTTTCAAATGCGTTTTGACATTCTGTGTTCCACACAACTGTTTGATTTTTCCGTAAAAGTTTAAAGATCGGTTCACAAGTAGCAGTCAGTTGTGATATAAATCTCGAAATATAATTTAGTCTCCCAAGAAAACCGCGAACCTCTCTTTCGGTACTCGGGGGAGGCATTTCTGAAATGGCCCGAATCTTATCAGGGTCAACCTCTATTCCCTTCTGACTAACCACAAATCCCAATAATTTGCCCGACCTCACGCCGAAAGTACACTTGGAAGGATTAAGCTTTAGCTTAAATTTTCTAAGTCTTTCGAAGAGTTTCTTTAGATCAATAATATGTTTTTCTTCTGTTTGTGACTTAGCAATCATGTCGTCTACATAAACTTCTACCTCTTTATGTATCATGTCATGGAATAGGGTTACCATAGCTCTTTGGTAGGTCGCCCTAGCATTTTTCTGACCAAAAGGCATTACTTTGTAACAAAATGTTCCCCAAGGGGTGATGAAAGTTGTTTTTTCCATATCTTCAGCTGCCATCTTAATTTGATTATACCCAGAGAAACAATCCATAAAAGAAAAGAGTGAATGGCGAGCCGTATTGTCAACTAGAATATCGATGTGAGGTAATGGAAAATCATCTTTAGGGCTGGCTTTGTTAAGGTCCCTATAGTCGACACACATTCGAACTTTGCCATCCTTTTTCGGCACCGGTACGATATTGGCTATCCATTGGGGATAATTTGCCACAGCCAGGAATCCTGCGTCAAATTGTTTTTTTACTTCTTCCCTAATTTTTATTGACATATCAGGCTTCATTCGCCTGAATTTTTGTTTGACAGGAGGAAAATCAGGTTTTAAGGGCAATTTATGCTCCACTATGCTAGTATCCAATCCAGGCATATCCTGATATGACCAGGCAAAAACATCTTTGTATTCATGTAGGAGTTGGATTAGTTCGTGATACACTTCTTTCTTTAAGATGGTGCCGACTTTAATTTCTTTCTTTATTTCTTCTGTCCCTAGATTAATCATTTCTGTCGGTTCCTCATAGGGCATGATACTCTTGGCTTCTCGTTCTACCGCTCTTAACAACTCTAGAGGAGGTTCATATTCCTCTTCGTTATCTTTTTCTGTTTGACTAACAAGATTGTCAAACTTATGCGACGAGATCTTAGTACAGTCATCTGTGAATGGACTATTCCCAAATCTGCAGGATTCAAGGCCAGGATAAGGGAAAAAAAAAAGAAAGAAAGAAAGAAAAAAGAACAATTTTGGCGAATGAATGTTAAAATATGAGAACGGTAAGAAAGAACAATAAGAAAATAAAATGAGAATGCATTTATTGAAATTCAAAGTACTGAGAAAACAAAATTGTGTCAATCCTAAATATAATAAAGTAACTTAAAGTCTTAGTAAGAGTAATAATGCTTTTAGAATTACATGGGAATTGCATTAAATATTATAGGCAACTTGACTAATATCCAATTCTTGATTTCTGCTCCTGCACCACACGGACGAATCCAATCAGCTTCATCAATGGAAATGTCATCTCCAGTTGCTGCGATATGGATCTCGCTTGTTGGTCTTGCACTTTGGAAACTCTGTTGGATGTCACATATGGGAATCCTTTCAGTTCTGGGCTCTCGATTCTCGATCCGGGCTAATCTCTTTTCTTTTTTTTCTTTAACCAATCTTCGTTTGTCAGCCTGGGTGGGTTTGTAGCCTAAACCCCACTTATCCTTATTCTCAGGAAGTTCCACCAGTTCTTTGAGCCCTTCTTCATCTTTCCCCAACCCGTGCCATGGATGGTGTCCTCTGCTCAACATGAACTTAGCCACCATAATAGCAGTGTTTGACATATGTGGTTCTATAGGTGTCGTCTCGACGTAAGCGGTGTCCACAATTTCTAGTGTTTGGAAGGCGGTCTCTAGAGCTTCTTCTGTCGTATCAACATAAGGTGTGGTGGACAACTTACTCACCAACAAGTCTTCTTCTCCTGACACGATTACCAATTGATCATTTACCATATACTTCAGCTTTTGATGTAAGGTTGATGGCACTACGCCGGCAGAATGGATCCATGGCCTTCCCAACAAGCAACTATAGGCGGGTACAATGTCCATCACGTGAAACGTGATTTCAAATGTGACTGGGCCTATTTGAACTGGGAGTTCGATTTCTCCCATTACTTCTCTGCGACTCCCATCGAAAGCTCTAACAACCATGGGGCTTGGTCTCATATATGTACCATCACAAGGTAGTCTTGCTAATGTCGATTTTGATATGACATTCAGCGAGGAACCATTGTCAATGAGGACTCTCGATATTATATGGTCGAGACACATCACTGATATGTGTAGTGCTTTATTATGCCCTCTCCCTTCGGTCGGCAGCTCATCATCTGTGAAGGTTAGGTGGTTGTTGGCGGTGATGTTATTTATGATACCTCCAAATTTGTCCAAGGTGATGTCGTGAGTGACATGGGCCTCGTTTAGTATTTTCATCAATAGCTTCCGGTGGGACTCAGAATTCATCAGTAGGGACAACAATGAAATCCTTGCAGGAGTATGGTTGAGTTGGTCGACTATTTTGTATTCACTCTGTTGGATGATTTTGAGAAACTCACAAGCTTCATCATTAGAAACCCCTTTCTCATTTTCTACTTTTTTCTTTTCAACTTCTTCTGTTACAATTACTTTCTTTTTCCCTTTATCTTTGTATGCCTTCTCAGACGTCATTATTATTTCTCTCTGTGATGTTTTCGGGGAGTATATCCGACCACTTCTAGTCATCCCTCCTATTCCTGAAACGTTTGTGGCAGCGGTTGTTTTTGAGCTAGAAGCATCCTCATTCTTGTGTTCAGCCAGATGTACCTCTACATTATAGTTCCAAGGTACCGCTTTATTGTCTTTATACGGAAAAGGGCTTGGTATCCGAACTATTAAGGTCCTCAGATCACTGGGGGCATTCATAGTTTCCTCCTTAGTGAAGTGAATGACTAATGGCTTTGGGACGGTTATGTCAAGTTTTTCTTCTAATTGGGTTGCAATCATATCATCATCCTTTTCCCAACGACCTATTTGAACGATGCCTGTGTTTATCAATTTCTGAAGTTCTTTTTTGAACTCATTGCATTCTTCCATGGAATGATCTTCATTGAGGTGGAAATTGCATCTTGCTTTCCCATCGGCGTTTCCTTGGATTAACCCAAATTTGCATAACTCAGAGAAAATTAGTCCCATCGGAGTCTTAATTCTTTCGACCTCCCTTATTAATTGGTGATTTTCATCAATAGCATTCACTATTGGTCCACAATGGGCTGGTAGGGGATTGTTTTTCACGCTAGGCTCGTTTTCTTTGAAATTCAGCCATCCAGCTTTAAGCAAATCGTGCACCTTAAATTTTAAAGCTAGGCAATTTTCAGTAGAGTGTCCTATAGCCCCAGAGTGGTAATCGCATGTGGCGTTCGAGTCATATCCTTTGGGGTAGGGCGGTTCTATAGGTTTCCCTGGACATAGTGCAACCATAGAATTGCTAACCAGATGCGGTAATAATTCTGCATAAGTCATAGGGATTGGGTCGAAATGTACGAACTTCCTCCCACGATAGTTTCTTCCCCGACCTTCATAGGCATCTTGATTCCCTTGTAAGTTTTGACTTATGATACTTGAGGTTTGTGAGGTTGCAGCGGCGTAGGGGCGATGCACGAAAGAAGGATTAGTTGGGTTTGACGCCACAAAATGGCTTTCTCCCTCCTTTTTCTTATTCGCACCTACGGGCGGCTTCTTTGTGTTATTCAATCCGGGATAGCCAGAAGTAATCTTTCCGCTTTTCAATCCCATTTCTACTCTTTCGCCTATGATGACAAGATTTGAAAAATTTGACGAGACGCTTCCTATCATTTTGTCATAAAATGGAGGTTGAAGAGTGTTTATGAACATGGTCACCATTTCTTTTTCTGATAGAGGGGGTTCAACCTGGGAAGCTAGCTCTCTCCATCGTTGGGCATATTCCTTGAAGGTTTCATTGTCTCGTTTTGTCATATTTTGCAACTGCATTCTGTCAGGAGCCATGTCAAGATTATATTTGTATTGTTTCAAAAAGGCATCCACCTAATCTTTCCAAGAGCCGATATGAGCTCGCTCAAGGTGCATATACCAACTCAAGGAAGCTCCTGTCAAACTGTCTTGAAAGAAGTGGATTAGCAGTTTTTCGTCATGGGCACAAAAACCCATTTTTCGACAATACATAATAAGATGGTTCTTGGGGCATGTAGTTCCCTTGTATTTGTCGAATTCAGGCAACTTGAATTTCGGAGGTATTATAACATCAGAAACGAGGCATAGGTCTGAAGCATCAAATCCATAATTGTTTCCCCCTTCGATGACTCTCAAGCGCTCTTCTAAGGCTTGCCATTTTTCTTGGGATTGATTGCTCTCGAGCGGTCGAGGTTCATGAGGTATGTTAAACATCACCGGCATAGCTTCGGTAGCTTTTCCTTGCGATGAAGAGCTAGGGAATCCCAAAGTAAGGGGTGAAGGTTGCACTTGAGGGAACTCGCCAGTATTATGTTGCAGCAGCGGATTGTTGTTGGGGGGATGAGTGTCTGTGGGCGGGGTATAACCTGGCGGCAGACCATAAGGTGGAAATTGTTGTGCCTTCCCTTCTTGATAATTAGTATGAAGGTGTGGAGCGACGCCCGTTGGGTGAACAAGAGTGTTTTGGGGCATCCCTTCATCTACCAAGGGATTCCCATCATTTCTATTTCCAAGTGCTTGTAGAATCTCTAAGATCTTGGTCATTTGCCCCTTGAGTTGGTTCACGTCTTCTCTTATTTCTGTTTGCTCTATCTCATCCATGATTTTTGACTGGGATCGTGTCCGATAACGGTGTCGTAGCACCAGTTTATTTATTTGTTGTGTTATTTTTTCTGTGAAAGAATATGGCATGAGTATGCAATGTGATGTATGAAAATGTGATGATGCATGAATGTTAAAGACCTATTTATTGCTTGTTTGTGAATATCTTAACCAATAATAAAGAGAGAACCATGAGATCAAAAGTGGAGCCAAATTTAATTCATTGAGAAAAAACAAAATACAAGTTTTACCACAAATGAGAGAACAAACAAAATTTAACAAAACAAAAGTAGTAACATAAACACGGAATTTGAAAATTTAATGAACAATCATTTTTTTCATTTGCTCAATTAAACTTTTACAATGCTCAATAAAAATGGAGATCTCTTCAGGGGTAGAGAGAGGATTAACCATCCCGTCTGCATCTCTTAATAACGGTGGAATATCTCCGATAGCTGAATTGGTTAAATAAACTAGTTTGGAGAAACGGTCCATCCAAAACATTCCTTCTTGAACAAGTCTCTCGATAGTGTCTTTTTGTGTATGCATCTCGTCTTCTTTTCTTGCAAGTTCAACTCGGTATGCCTCGATGATCTCTTCTTGACATTGCCTTTCTACCATTATCTTGCTTTCACATTCCGCTTTTATCCTCTCTATTTGTTGCCTTAGATTTGCTTCTTGTCGACGGATGACTTCATGTTTTTCCCCAGATTTTTTTAGCAACTCCTTAAGCCTGAGACCTTCCATCACTGCATCATCTCTTTCTTGACGTCTGAGTCTCAATTCTTCATTCGCACCCCGCAAACAGATCCGAGTTCTATTCTTGCTTTCTTCTTCCTCTCTTGCTCTTTTCTGTACTTTCTCAAGGATAAGGGATTGTTGAGTATTCTTATACTCCATATCTCTATAAGCCTGGTGAGCCCTCTCCAATTCTTGTTGTAATTTCTCAATTTCTTGTCTTTTTAGAGCTAAGTCAGCCTCTAAATCTTCAGTACTGAAAAAGGATTCTGTTGTTACTACTTCGGGAGCAACCGTGTTGCAATGAAAAGGCAATTTGATCTCTAATGCCCTCTTTTTCACCCAATTATGATATTCCTCTCCTATACCACAACTTCTAGGCCCTAATTCTTGACCTCTTCTAACGACATCTCCCCAAGACTTACGTATTCTTCTCAGCAGGCTAGCATCATAAATGTCTCGTCCACGAATGACAAAAGATTTTGTTACATCAATCATCGGAGGCTTCGTCATAGGATAACCCAATTGTCTCAATGCAACATAGGGACTATAATTTATGCACCCTTTAGTTCCCATGAGGGGAACATCAACAAAAACACCGCATCTACAAATCACTTCATTTATATCTTGACTCCGGGAATACCACTGGATAGTTCTTTCGTTGAGATTTGCTAGAATGTTGGCCCATTCCTTTTTGCTCTTAGTTCTTAACTGATGTGTGTCTTGGAAAATATGTTTGACCAGCCAAAGATATAGTATTGGCGAGCAGCAATGGATAATGCCCCCTTCTTTCTCATGACGGAAGTCGAGCGTGCAGTAAATGTCAGCCAAAATCGCCGGTACTGGGTTCTCTCCTCTATGCTTGTAGGCCAAAAAAACGTCTATCGCCGTAAAATCCACAAAGTCCGTCTCAACATCCATGAAAGTGTCCCATTTTCCATCTCTCGCTAAGTTTACTGCTTTCTCTTCAAGATATTTTACTGGGAATCTGATCAAATTGTCTTTGTTGGTTTTATTGTCTTCCATTTCCTTTATAGGGATATCAAGTGTTTCAGCAACTGTTTTTAGTGAAGGGTAGTGTTCCATGTACTGGTAAGGTTTGCTCCCCTTCATCGGATATCCCATTATTCGTTCGAACTCTTCCAACGTTGGGGCCAATTGAAAGTCCTTAAAGGTGAAACACCTGAAAGGAGGGTCATAGAATTGGGCCAACGCTGTAAGGGCATCCACTTGCACATTAACTTCAAGTAAATCCAGAATTTTGCCAAATTTCCCCATAAAGATTACACGTTGTACCTTTTTCAACTTCCGAGCGAGATTCTTAAGGTTGCTTACATCTAGTTTAAGAACTCTCAATGGCAAGGTCTTTCTTAATGGAGTAATGTTTGAGCCACCATTTGATCCCATGTTTCCTATGGTTAAAGTTATTCACAACAAGCTTTAATTTTTATGGTTTTAAAGATGATATGATGATGATATTTTTTCAAAAGTGACCATGATGAAGAATATGATGCAAAAAAAAAAAAAAA